>CM014730.1:39803044-40267507 GCA_004329165.1 Spatholobus suberectus
AAAGTGCAATTAAGCCTGAAATTAATTATGCATTATTTATAATTTTAAGTAGTTATTCCTTCTTAATATATACTTTTAATTTTTACATTAAAATTATTAATATAATGCATGGCTATTTTTTAATTCAGATAAAATATTTTCATAATTAATATCATTAGAATTTAATAATTTAATATTAAAAATTGAAAATATAAAAAAAATATACATGAATAATTTAAAATTACCTTATTTTTAAATTTCAAAAGAAAATAAGTTAAGAATATGACGTGAGTTATTATTTAAGAAAAAACGATTAAAATATTTAACAATTCTGAAGAGATATAATTTTATATTGTACTATTTGGATAGATGTTTTAATAAATACTTATAGGAGAAGAAAATAAGAAAATAAAATAAATTAAACTTTTTTCTTCAATTAAAATCAACTAATGTATTTTAACTTTTTCTCCCTTTTAACTTCTCCAAAAGTTGAAGTAGATATATTGATTTTAAATTATGAAAGAAGTTTGATTTATTTTACTTTTTATTTTTTCTCTTATAAGCACTTATTAAAAAATTTATTCAAATCAGACCTATATAAAAATTAATATAAAGATGAATATATCTCTTAATATCTTTTTCGTATCTGAAATTAAAAAAGAAATTGAAATTGATCTTATTAATTCTATTTATCATGTTTGAAGTCTTTTGAAAATTAAAATTATAATTTCATATGATAGTTTCATAAAATTATAGAATAATTAGCTTGAACCACTTTTTAATCTCCAACATCTTAAATATTTTCATTTCCACCTTAAAAAATTAAATGTCTCAAAATGAACATTGAACACAATATACTAATCCAAATAATTAGACAAAAAATTTGGGCTAAGCCAAAATTGAAGTAAAAAAAATTCTTATAACCCAACTTCATAAACTCAAAACTAAATGATCTATTAATTAATTTTAATACAAATGAATTTAAGATTTTAATAGAGATTAATTGAATGAATTATTTCAAATATTTTATATTCTAATAGTTATATTAATTAATAAGTAATGAGAATGCAAGTCACCAATATGTAGGTTGTAGATTGAGTGGAAGGGGATTTGATCCTACAAGTACGTATTCTTGAGTTCAAGCTCAAGATCTATTATGTATATGAAAATTTCGTTAAATTTAGGAATTAAAGTAATAATATTTGTCAAATTTAGAGATCAAGTGTGAAATTTACTAAAAAAGGAAAAACTATTAAGAAAGGTTTCTATTTTGACACTCTTGCCTAGTGCATGAGGACACTTTGGGTATTAATAATAGTAGGAAAAATTAAAAAAAATACGGGCCACCAACATGTTGTAATCTTGAGTGAAAGGGGATTGAATCCCTTGAGCATGTGGTCTTGAGTTTAATCTTTAGATCCACGTGTACAAAAAAACTTTTGAAAAAAGTCCCTATTTAAACACCTATCTACATTTGAGGATATTGGTCTCTCAATACACAAGAGGATAATGTAATGTCCCGCATTTTTATTTTCATAAAATTTAAAATTTGTGTAGAAGCAAGGAATTTAATTTGTTAAATTCTGAGATTCAAAAGGATCAAATTCAAAATTTGTTTAGAAGCAAAGACTTTAATTTGTTAAATTCTGAGAGATTTTAGATTTTGAGTGTGTATTTTTTTTTTTTCAAAAAATTGATCTTGTAAAATTTTAGGAACATAAAGGAGAAAATTTGATCCTTGTGAATCTTTGATTCTAGAAAATAACATTTTCCAACTATAGGATAATATTTGTAAATTAAATTATAGAACTTTAAAATAATTTAATTTTGCTTAAGATTGGAAGTATGGGTCCACTTGTTTTTGAAGCGAAAATTTTAATCTTAGAGAATTTCTCTCCTTTTCATTAAGCAATTGTCTATTTTATTAAATTCATGTTATACTTACTATTATTATCAATATATTTTATATTTTAGATAATTAATTCAAATGATAAATCTCTTCCTTATTGATCTCATAGTAATGGACCAGATTAGATTTTCTTGTTTTTCTTTTTTTCCTGGGCCACTTAACGCACACCCAACCAACATCCAATACTTACTTGGGTTGTTTCATTTTTCAACCTCCAACAGGCGAAACAGTTAATATAGTCACAAGGATTCTTAAATTAAATTTATTTCACTTCTTCACATTAGAAATTGACAAAATAGTTCATGCATTTTTACATTTTCATTTAATCATAAATTGGTATGTATGAAAACTAGTTTTTGTTTTGTATATATAAAAAAATAACACAACGGAAACTTATTTCCATTGTGTTAATATTTTTTGTGAAAATTTTAATACAATAGAAACAAGTTTGTGTTGTGTTATTTTTTTTTGTGAAAAATTCAATACAATGAAAACAAGTTTTTGTAGTATTAAATTTTTTACAAAAAAAATTACACAATGAAAATAAATTTCGTCATATTAAAATTTTTCATAAAAAAATTTAACATAATAGACACGTATTTCTGGTAGGAGTATTTTTGTCAAAAAATTTACAAAAAAATTAGGAAGTGAGAAGATTAAATTGTGGGGTGCAAAAATCAAAGGCTAGTGCTGGGTACGAGCGCAGTGTTACTAGCTTAAGGCACTAATGGACCTAAATTATATACATTGAACAAGATGTGGGGGCGCAGCTATTTCCACCTAATTTTTTGCTTTTAACACTCCATATATTGTTTGTTATTCTTTTTTAAAAAAAATCACTGACGGAAACGTGTTTCTCTTGTACAAAATACATAACGGAAACACATTTTCGTTATATATAAGGGACGCACTCCCTTAACACAACGCAAAAACACATTTCCGTTATGTTAATTTTTTTGAAAAAAATTAATTGAAATATAAATTATGATATAATTTTCCCGTTTTAATATTAATCACATTAATTATGATATAGATTATCATTTTTAATTGAAATCAAATTAATTACAATATAATTTACCCTTTTTAATAGTAATCAAATTAATTGTGATACAATTTTAAAAAATATACGATACAAGTTGCCAATTTTAATAATAATCAAATTAATTATGATATACTTTTAAAAATATACGATACAAGTTACCATAATTAATTCAATTACTATTAAAAATGGTAGCTTGTATTGTATATTTTTTAGAATTGCATCATAATTAATTTAATTACTATTTTATAGTAATCAAGTTAATTATGATACACTTTTAAAAAATATATAATACAAGTTACCATAATTTGATTACTATTAAAAATGGTAACTTGTATCATAATTAACTCGATTGCTATTAAAAGTGGAAATTTGTATAGTATATTTTTAAAATTGCATCATAATTAATTTAATTACTATTTATAGTAATTAAATTAATTATGATACACTTTTAAAAAATATACGATACAAGTTACCATAATCAATTCGATTACTATAAAAAATGGTAACTTGTATTGTATATTTTTTTAAATTGTATCATAATTAATTTAATTACTATTAAAAAGGGTAAATTGTATTGTAATTAATTTGATTTCAATTAAAAATGATAATCTTAATCACTATTAATACGCTTAATATTAAAAAAGGATGAATTAAATCATAATTAATATTTTAAATAAGAGAAAAAAGGTTATGTACTAACAGTGTAAAACTGTTTTACACTGTCATCCAATTACAAACCATCAGGTATGGTAAGTTTGTTGACTTTTACAATAATTACCTTAAAAGTTATAACAACGGTGATTTATGATTGGTTGATAGTGTAAAACTTTTTACACTGATAGTACATAGCTATTAAACTCTTTAAATAATCTTTTTGAAAAATTAACACAACAGAATCGTGTTTCTGTTGTATATTAAAATTACACATTGAAAATAAGTGAGGGTAAAATAATAATTGGCTATGTTTTTGTAAATGTAAAGGGAGAGAGAGAGAAAAAGGGAGGGAGGAGGAGTAGCCAGCCAAAGACGTAATGGGTTCAAGCCCCTTCTCCTAGTGGGCTTTCACTTTTGTGGTCGAAAAGAAAAAAAAATGATATATATAGTTTCAGCAAAATCTAACTTTTCATATATTCTTTTAAAAATGATTTTGACTCCCCAAATGTTATAAAAAAAAAAAAAAACCAGTTACATAATTATTAAAGGCGAAATTCTTAAAACCAATTCTATTACATATCATTACTTGATTATAACAAAAGATTTCGGTCTTATATAATTACTTCAAAATAAAAAATAAAAAATATTTTTCATGTACCATTATAATTTTTTTAAAATTTAACTAGGAAGAAACTTGTCTCCATGCCAAATTCTCTCTATATAAATTAGAATAACTATATTTAATGAGAGTGTTTTTAAGTAGTCTTCTTCAACAAAAGTGTTTTTAGGTGTTTTTATTCAACAAGAACATTTTTAGAAAATTTTCTTGACCCCTAATCTCTTTCAATTTATTCTTTCATCTTTATTTCTAAATTGAATTTCAAATTTTTTTTTTAAAATTATCAATTATTAAAATAACCTTCTATTACAACATAAATTATATATTTATATGTTAAAAATTAACATATAAATATAATTTATATGTTAAAAAATGTTTATTTATTACAAATTTTAATTATAATAAGATTTATATATTTAAAAGTGTTCATTTATTATAAATTTAGTTATATAAAATAAATATTTATTATGTATATTGTACAGGCTAAAATACTAATTAAAATAAAATATCAATTTCAATGAAAATTTATAATTAAAATACATATAATCTATCAATAAATTTTTCTGAAATTTAAACCAATTCTTAAGTCTTAACTTCACAAAATAAAAATATTATTAATTGAGTAAATTTTTTTAATAAATAAATTATATAATTTATTATTTAATAAATTTTGTATACAATAAATATAAACATACAATTACTTTTGCCTTTCATCTCCTTTTTTACCATATTTTCTTCTCATCTTTTTCTAACACATCACTAATTGTTAAAAAGATATATACTTGTAGCTTAAAAAAATAATATAATATTAGTGATGTGGTAGAAAAAGATGAGAAGAAAATAAGGTAAAAAATAAGATAAAAGACAAAACTAATTGTATGTTTATATTTACTGTATGAAAAATATATTAAATTACAAATTATATAATTTATTTATTAAAAATTTATAATTATTTTTGTTATGTAAATTTATTATTTATTATTTTTAAACTAGATTTAACATCAAATAACTATTTAAAAAAAATTATATTTATTTTTGTTATATATAATATAGTGTTTATATTATGACTCAAATATATTAAATATCTTAGTGGTTTAGGTGGTGAAAGAAAAGGAGAAGGTCATATGTTCAAATCCCATTCAATTACTTTTACCATTTTTTAAATCATAAATTTTGTTGGAAAACTAAAATCACGAAATTAAAAAATTGTGAAACCAAAATTACAGATTGGATATTATAAGGGAAATAAAAGTGCAATTTAACCTAAATATTATTAAATATTAATTGTCATGTCATCTACTTAATGCTAGATCATGGTCAATATTACAATTTTAACGGTCAAAATTAGAGATTTTATAAAATTGGAGAACTAAAATCACAGAATTACAAATTAGGATATCAAAATTATGAATTAAATATTATAAGAAGATTAAAAGTGCAATTTAGCTAATAAATTAATTAGTTCGCTTCATGCTTGTCAAATACCGAAATTTTGCATTGGCCACACATCGACACAACTACGGCATTTCATATGACTTTCGTCATGAATGCCTTTTATATCCGATTTTACTTTTAGATTTGAAAATCTTAAACATTAATTTTTTTTTGTTTAACATTTTCATAATATGTTAAAAATTATCATATTTAACACTTTAATTTTTTTTTTATTTTCATGTTGATTTGACTAATAAAAGACAAGTTCGTTATATCATACAGATATCATTAAATTTTACAAAGTAAATAATAATAATAATAATAATAATAATCTATAACTATAATAAAAAATATATTTTCTTTTGGTCTCCATTTTTATTGAATTACTATACCCTTTAATTACTCTAATCTACTATTTTATTATTTAGCTATTTTTTAAACTAATAACAACAACAACGAGGCATCATTATCATCTATAACTATAATAAAAGAAATAATCCATTTTGATTTCCACATTTATTACACTACTTTATTCTTTAACTGCTTTTAAAATTACCCACTACTTTATCATACAAATATGTCAAATAAATCATATTAAACTTTTAAAAGATAAAATCTGTTAAAAAAATCAAACTTACATTTTTATAAAAAAATAAAAAATATTCGCATGTAGTGCCTGTGTTCCGCTAATAATAATTAATAAAGAACATGTTAAGACATTCTTCTAACATTTGTAGACAAAATATAAGTTTAAAGAGTTATTATTATCATAAATTTAATTTCTTTTTTTTTTTTATCTTTCTCTTTATATCTCATGAAGTCATATATCACATTTATCTAATTTCCCCTTCTTTCTTTGTTTTTCCTTTTTATATTTTTCTCTCTTTTTTTCTTCTCTATGTCTCATTTTCTTCTACCTATGTACTCAAAAAATGGGATGTACGTTACACATTATCCAAGGCTTTCTAACCACAGTAGTAAATTTTTTTTTTACTAAATTAATAATAAAAAAAACAATTTACTGATATGTGTTGTTTTAGAAAAGGGACCGGATGCATATATACAGGAGACACATACTCAATTGACAACACGTGTATTATAACAGGTGGCGCCAACTGAGTTAGCGCCTCGTGTTTAATAATTTTTTTATATATATATAACAGGAGGCGCCAACTCCGCCAACTGAGTTGGCGCCTCGTGTTTAAATAATTTTTTTTTCTATAACAGGAGGCACCCACTCAGTTGACGCCTCGCATTTAAATAAATATTTTTTTTCTAGCCAACGCAATTTAAGTTTTTTACGCTCCGTCACATACTAATGCATGATCCACTGCACCATACTATTCACGTACGTTTCAATGTTCAATAATACTTCTCACGATACTATGCATGCGCCTCCTGTTATTATAATAAAAAATTATTAAAGGTGAGGTGCTAACTGAGTTAGCACAATAAAAAAAAATTATTAAATGCAAGTATCTCCTGTTAAAATAATAAAAAATTTAAACGCAAACCTCCTCTTATATAAAAAAATGTTATTTAACGCAATTTTTTTTTATTAAACACGAGGTGGTGCAGTAAAAAAAGATTATTAAAACGCGAGGCGTCTCCTGTTATATATAAAAAAATTATTTTAAACTGAGTTGGTGCCTCATGTTATATATATATAAAAAAATTATTTAATGTGGTGAGTTGGCGTCTCTTGTTATATATATAAAAAAATTATTAAACGCGAGACACTAACTTAATTGGCGCCTCTTGTTACAATACACATGTCGTCAACTGAGTATGTGTCTCGTGTATATATGTGTCCAACCCCTTTTTTAAAACAATCCAGATCGGTAAATTATTTTTTTATTATTATTTTAGTAAATAGTTTTTTTTTTACTATTTTGGTTAAAAATCCCATTATCCAATATTAAAATATCAAATGAATTTTAGAAAAAGAAAATTAAATGACTCCTTGTGCAGTCACGTATTTAAGACATGCATGCGTGAAGGATCAAAAGACTTTTCCACGAGCACGGAATTGCAACGTTAGTTCGTTTTCGTTGCCGATGGATTACGTATTTGACGAGCATTTTATTAAATGCTCAAAGATTGAGGGTAATAAAACCTTAAAACCGTTGCTATATTGGCTATTGATTCTAATAACACGTCATACATACCAGGATGATGGGCTATTTCCTTTTCAGGAAATAAAAATGCTGGGTTTTATTTGTAATGCAATTATGAACGTCCCATCAATTGCAATAGTGATACGACACACTTCTTAAACTAATAACAACAACAACAACAATCATCATTATCATCTATAACTATAATAAAAAAAATACTCTTTTTAGTTTCCACATTTATTACACTACTTTATTCTTTAACTGCTTTCAAAATTACCCACTACTTTATCTTGCAAATCCCCTCATGTCAAACAAACCATATTAAACTTTTAAAAGATTAAATCTGTTAAAAAAAAATCAAATATACATTTTTCTAAAAAAAGAAAAAATATCCGCACATAGTGCCTGTGTTCCCCTAATAATAATTAATAAAGAACATGTTAAGACATTCTTCTATCATACATTCAATTTCTCTTTTATTTTATTTTACTTTTTTTTCTTTTTATTTTTCTCTTTATTTCTCATTAAATTATTTATCACATTTATCTAATTTATCCTTCTTTCTTTATTTTTTCTTTTTATATTTTTCTCTTTTTTTTTTCCCTCTCTATCTCTCATTTTCTTGTACCTATGTACTAAAAAAATGGGATGTACGTTACACATTATCCAATGTTATAATATCAAATGAATTTATAAAAGGAAAATTAAACGACTCCCTGTGCAATCACGTATTTAAGACATGCATGCGGGAAGGATCAAAAGACTCCTCTACGAACACGGAATTGCAACGTTAGTTGGTTTTCGTTGCCGACGGATTACGTATTTGACGAGGATTTCATTAAATGCACAAGGATTGGGTGAGGGTAATATAACCATAAAACCACGCTATATTTGTCTTACGTTCTTGGTTGATGGGCTAGTTCTTTTTCAGGAAATAAAAATGCCGGGTTTTATTGGTAATGCAATTATGAACGTCCCTTGTTAATCATACGGCACGGCATGCAGGGTTTGATATAGATGTTTTGTCTTTTATACGAAGAAAGTGCACCTTCACGTGACTCTGGATTGGGTGGGAGACTCATGAATGTTTCTTATCGTAGGAAAGAGTTTTCATCTATTAGATATAATAATTTTAAAATAAACGGTTAGAAATTTTCTTTTCTTCTTTTTCATCTTTCCCAAATTGTCCTTGAGCCCAATCTCCGTCCACCCACCTCCTCCCCCAGCATCAACATTGTTCAACTCTTGAGTGTTCCCTTCACAGCCCGAGAACTTGCGTTTATCGAGTTTCACCTTGTTGAACTTAACGAAGGTGTTATGGTAGTGTTTGTTGTCTCCCTTATTGGAAGGGTCGAAGCCAGGTGTGACAGCGAGGTCGTCGGAGGAATCAAAGGTTTTCTGAAATGTCGACGAAGTGGTTGTACAAGTTGATCTGGTGACTCATCAGATCGTACTCTTCGAAGAACAACATCGAGGCCTTCTTGCACAGATAGTGCACTGTATCTTCTCCGAGTTCTTCGAGGATTTTAGTGTTGGTCGGGTCGAGATCGTTGCGAAGGTCATTGCCAACGTCCATTGCTGCCAGCCCCGCCTTGGTCCTGTCCTTGCTGGAACCAACGTGACCCATGTTGATCAATGCCCTTGTTGCGCGATCTTCCTTCACGCCCTACCACGTGCTAGTGCGCCTTACCTCGGATCGATTTTTTTTTAAAGATAAATCCAAACTGCATAGTATTTTAAATTTTGGATCGAATGACCTTTTTAAGTCAAAACCGATGCAAACCAATCTGCGAACACTCCTAATTCCCAAGTCTCCCACCCTAGCCAGAGACCCTTCATCACTACTTTATATTAACTCCCTTCTTTCACAATATTAAATTAAGGATGTGAATTAAATGCACACATGATTTAGGATTAGTTTAGTTTAACTAGTGTTTTGAATTTGAGTTCTAGATATACAATTACGTCAAATATTGAGAAAAAGTTTCGTAATCCATAATTATCTTCCTTAAATCGAACACAATTATCTCACAAGAAAGATATTCATGATCTTTACCAAAATAGCATGTGACATTAATTTAGTTTTTTTACTAGTGTAACAACTCTATTCTACAAGGTTTAGTTTATGATATACATCTTTTTTATAACTTACTAGGGTTGGTCTAGTGATAGGATTTTTTGGATAATTTGCATGAGGTCTTAGGTCCTATCTTTAATGCCACCATTGTAGATATAAAAAACATAATATACATTTTTCAATATTATTATGATTTTTAATTATTTATTTATTATTTTGAATTTTATAAAACATATGTTATTAAATATGTATATAAATATTTAAAAATATATCTAAATAATTATGAATACTAATATATATTCAGACAATTTATATTTACAAATATTTTATGTCATTATAATTTTTATAAACGTCTCTTCTAAAAAAATATTAACTTTATAAATATATTACATTGTATATAACTTAGATATATCTAAAATTTAATAAAAGATATTAATAATAAAATTATTTGAATTATATTTGGTAATTATTACTTTTTCTTTTAAAAAATATGTTTCTATTATATAGGAAAGAAGTATGTAACATTAATTTAAAAAATGAATTTGTGGGTATTTAAATTTATATAGATTACAATAAAAGAATTAATGTTTAATAAAAGATGAGATGACAATTACATAATAATTTTGTTAATCTTATTTCATTTTGGCTAATAACAATTGAGAGATTCTTAAATCTTTCTCTAGTAAAATAATTTAGGTCAAGAGTTTAAATAAATAAGAGTTAAATAAGTTTTCGACTAACTCACTAGGGTCGGTCTAATGGTAGAGGGTTTGGGGTAGTATGCATGCGGTTGTACGTTCTAACTTCTAATCTCAATGCAACCATTGTACACAAAAAAATTGTTTTTGACACCTAAACTTTCTTTGAATTTCACTTTTAGTTCGTAAACAAAAAATTTACTAGTGTTTGCACCTAAGCAGGCAATTATTGGGAAAGCCACTCTTTAGTGTTTTCAGTTTTGAAGTGGTTCTTCTTGAGCTTATCATCGAGCGGCTAGTGGTTTAGTATGTTTATGGGATTGTTATTTTTTTCCATCTTATGACTTTGACAACAGACAGAAATTCTTATGTCCTAGTGACTGGTGTGCTTTTGTCAATGCCTTATGCATGTGATTTTATTGAGCAACTATGGCACTTAATTATAATCAGGCAAAATTGGTACTCCTAAGATGGCAATCATGTCCTAATTGTTAAGGCTATTACCTGTTATCATCTGGATCTCTATAGAAAGTCATATGGTGGCAATGATAGCATTTACTAGCAAAATTGGTACGGTTAAAATCATGATCATTCCCTAATTATTAAGGTTATTATCCTCTAGACCTCTGCTAAAGAATGTTCCAAGTCCATAATTATGCCCAAGAATTATTTTTTGAGAAGAGAAATGCTAGCAACACTTTCTCAATCACTCTTTTTCGGACACTCTTTCAACTATTAATTGAAATTTATTGAAAATTACAAATTTCAGTAGGTCTCACTTGTCATTTAATGAGTCTTTCTCCCCATTTAGAAGTGGGACCTACCAAAATTTGTGATTTCTAATAAATTTCAATCAATAGTTAAGAAAGTGTTAGAAAAAGAGTATTTGAGAGAGTGTTACTAGCATTCCTCCTTCTAGAATTAAGAGGGTCATTATATTCTTTTATCTCTCTCTATCTCTCTAAACTTATATCACTTATTATTATGTTTGTTTTTAAGGTTTATATAATAGAAGCTAATGATTTGAGGGAACTAGATGAGGCCCTTATGAATCTTGATAGTTGCATACAACAAAAAGTGGGAGGCAAGACATGTTTCTCTATGCTTTTAGTTTCTTGTATTGTATTAATCATGAATAATCAAAGATATATCCATTATTTGTTTTTTCTATTTCATGTTCTAATTAGGCAAAGATAATGCAAATACTAATTTGTGACATGTAATAACTTAAAGAGAAAACATGGTAAATCTATCCCACTAGATGTCCAAAAGAAAAAAAAAACACCAATGTGTCAAGATTGAGAACTAAGGCTAGGTAGTTAATAGAACAATTTGAAAATGAAAATGAGAAAACTCTCTTAGAAGTACTAGAGGGCTTCAAGTTGCTTGAATTCAACGATGTAAAATGTTTTGAAATTTTCAGCATCATAGTTATGGAATGGTAACATGCATTTCTTCATGACAATCTCATCAAAAGTATGAACTATTAGTTGATTGTTAGAATTATATTTGAAATTGTCAACATTGTTAATGCCATAAAATGTTATAGTGTGATATGTACCCAATGTGTTGATTTTGCTAACTGGGAAAAAACTTTGCTTGCCTTTGAGCATTTAGGCATGAATGGTGAATTTCTAAGAGTTCGATTATGCCATCTTATAAGCATTGCCAATGAAACAAATGATGCCTTGGAGACTAGAAAGTACTTTGCCATGAAATAAAGAACATGGAGACCAAGCTTGATGAATTAAAGGGAGTTTATAATGGTTTTGGTGCTTATCCACTACAAGAATAAGTGTGATTAACTGCGATATTTTAGTATCAGCCTTCTGCATATGCAAATAGTGTTGGCTAGATCGACGCTTAACTGACATTATTTTTTTGTTTGTTATTTATTTATTTTTGTTATAATTGTTTACGCTTGTGTTAGCTAAGCCGATGCTTGATAACAAATATATTTTTTTTAAAATATTATTTTGTAGTTGCGTCAATTTGTCGATGCTATCCAATAGTTTTAATTTAATAATTATTTAACATTAGAGTCAGCTAGGTCGACCATAAGTTTTTGACAATTTCCCCTTTTCTAAAACCTAAATTATCTGCCTATCTAGCTAAAAACTTCACCCTAATTTCAACTCACCCCTTTCTCCTTTTCAATTTCGACTCACTCGCTCGTACCTCCCTTTCTCTTACTCTACAAGTTTGACTCACCCCCTTCACCCTCTTTCTCACTCTGTGCAATTTTGACTTACTTCCTTCACCTATACGCATTCTCCATCTCGTGTTCATATGCATATATATTGCCCTCTTTCTCAATGTTGTTTCTTAGTTATAGTTTAAACCTTAACGTGAAATGCATTTTCTGAAAACTTTATTTCTTTGTTTTTTCAGCAAGTGCTCATTAGGTACCTTCTTTGACAGGGTTTGGAAAGTCATCTTCAACACAAAATTGCAACTCAACACTAAGGTAAATCCCTATCTTTCTTTCTTGCTTCATACCATTTGTTTGATTCAGTGTAGGTAAACATTGAGCATCCTAGAATCTTGAGTTTGTCTGTCAGGAAGGTTTTTATAATGTCAAAGCTACAATGTTAGGATTATGTGGTGAGGGAGTATGAAGAGTGCATTGAGAGGGACAATGTGGGTATTGATTTGTGGATTAGGAAGGGGGCCTTTAGTTATATAACTCCATGGAGTCTTTTGAGTTTTGATATGTGGTTGTTGTCTTGGTGAAACTTTCATACAGCAAATAGGTGACTTATGTTGATGAAGGGTTGGCTTCTACGTCAAATTAATTCTCGTCCCTCTTGTACGATCTTGTTAGACCAATTCACATCTTTGGATTGGTGATTTGATTTGATTTGATTCATAATATGCCTTTAATTGCTTTGGTGATTTGGCTTGATATTGATAATATGAGTCTTGATTTAGAAATGGTGCAGCTTATTTTTGTTTTGTGGATGATAGTGGTATTAAGTAGCCTATTAGGACTTAATTGTGGGTAAAGAATACTTTTCTCTTCTTGCAAGACATAAATGGTAGTGATCAACTTTATTTTGTGTTGAAAGGGAAAGAAAAGGAAGGATTGTGCTTGCCTTTTTTAATTCTAAGTTGTGAAATCTGCAAGATTCTTCACTCATACTTTATGCCTAGAAGATAATTGTAATCAAATATGCAGAAATTGCTAGGGAAATCAATTTGAAGATTTATTTTTTGAGACATTTGGAAGATATATTTCTTATCTTAAAATCCTGTTATTATATTAATCTATTTATATGCAAAATTAGTGGAGATGTGGTGTATTTGTGACTTTAGTGGGTGCTTAAAACACCTAGAAATGTAGGTTTTCATTCACTTTTTTATTTGTATTTTGTTTCCCCTTCTAGTGCTTGTGTATTACTATATGTTTTGGATTTCAATTTGTTTCTTTAATAATATCTTGTGATATTGATATATTGTGCTTGAATTCCAATTTTGGTTCCAAAATTCCAAAGATCCTTAATTGATATTGATTATGCTTGTAACACTATGTGAATGGTTATATATGCTATTCTTAAACATTGATAATTCCCTTTATGCATCCTGTTTTTTTTTTTTATCATTTGATAAATTGAGCATTGGCTCTATGGTAGAAAAGGGGAAAGCTTTTGTGAAGGGGAAACCTTGGAAGGATATTCTTCTCCTTTAGTTCTTTGTAATTCAATAAACATTGCCAAAGCATACTTTTTCATTTTCTTTCTATTTTTTCTTGTCTCTTTGAGTTTCCTAACACATGACTATTATAAAACTTTAGCTTGTTTTGCTTATCTAATCTTGGGATGTTTTACTTGTGCAGGTTAGTTAGTGTTACTCTGATAGGATAGTACTTTTGTCAGCACAAAGAGAGAGGGTTTCACTCAAAGAGCTAAGCCATATAAGGACCATCCCGTAATCCTCGGGTAAAATAATTTCAAAAGTGGCTTCTAAAAAAATGTGCTTCTTAGTCACTACTTGCATGCTATTGTAATTGAGATATACAACAGTTGTTGTTTATACAATAGTTGTAATTATATTTTTGTCATAGGTTTTTTAACTTGTTTTGTTTGTCTATGTCATGAATTGTTTTTTTGTAAAAAGTCTAGAAATAACTAGACTACTTGAGAGAACTGTAATCGTTGTACTAAATACTGTCTTTTAATCCAGTTCTATTTAAATATGATAAAAAATTACCTAATGCTTTTTGAATTCACATGATGCAAGTACTTTTTGTTGTATGATGAGTTGGATTTATATGCATGACTCTTGTTTTCACATGTATGGGCTAACGGGCTTTGTCCATTTTAGTTTTGAAATAGGTTCAAAAAGTATAAAATTTTAATTCTAATTATATATTTTTGAAAGCAAAAAGAAATTCATAAATAGAATAGAGAATTGTAGCATAAGTCATGCTAAATTCCTCAAAATAAGGTATGATACAAGCCTACTAGAAATATTCAAAAACGATAAAGAAATGCTAAAGTGGAAAACTACATTTCGAATCTAAATTACACCTATTCTCTTACAAATGAACAAGAATTTTAGATTCTACATTGCGTAAATGTCACCACACCCTCTAAATACATATCAAAAGTGGCTACGCTTCATTGACTTAACTAAAATCCTGACCCTTTCTTGGACACGTGTGCTAAAGAAAAAAAAACCATAACAAAGAAACCAAAATAAACCAAAAACAAAGAAAAATCCTTAGTAGTATAGCTTACACTAGTATACCAAAAATACAACACTGGAGGACTCCTCAAGCACTCAAAGCAGCCCAACTCCACACCTTGAATTGTTCAAAATAAATAGTTGCACAATGTTGTACCTCCACTCATATTTAACATGTCCTTAAATTTCTCCTAACAACACAACTTTTGATTGTCTATAACACAACCTACTTCATTTGTGACGGCTATTAAGCCCTCTTCCAAATACAAAACCTGCAATTCCATAATCAACAGTCCACACCTACCCACACCAGCTCTGCCACATATCCTAAACATGAATACCAGAGTGCACCCTGTGTGCCACATAGTAGCTAGTAGTTGCATCAATTTTTAAAGATGAGATGTTGATAACCTATTATCCTTCCACCACTACTACCACAAATAGTGCATAGTAATTTATCAACACCTAAATTCTCAGTATTGTACTAGAGTCTCTACATGATCTTCTCCCATGTCCTCAACCAAAGTGCTCCTCTACACCTCGACTTCACCTTCCATCACATAATAACCAAAAGAGTGTCACTCCTTCATCTTGAATCAACATTTGCCTTTGCCATCATTTTGTAGCTCCATATTGATTTTAATTCTAATTATGATAATAATCCTTGTAAAATTGTATATAGGTGAACTTTTTAAACTGTCATAAAGGTTTGGGGTCAATTCCTTTTAAGGTCAACAATAGCATATAAAAGTCATGAAAGTTGGTCTCAATTATAATAATAACAGTCCTTGTTAAATAGGGCTTGTTCCATTTTATTTTAATTTATTTTTCATTTACCATAAACCCTATGTTAATGAAGAATTAGGTGTTGTTTTGCTACATGTATATAGTTGCTACCTTGTTTTCAATTTCATGATATAGTAATGTTTTAAATGAATTATTTTGTGGTGATTTAAGTGTCATATGATTATCTCATGATTATATAGACTATATGTGTCTTTCTTATATCCCTTATTGATGACTATACTTTAATTTGACATAATCTTACAGAGTGCAGGGCTAACAGGTGAAGTTATAGAGTTTCTAAATGACACTTTTTGACTATTAGATACAGATAAAGTATGTAGTAATGTTTTCATTATCAATTCCTTGACCTCTATTATGTGCTTTAACCCCCTATTTTTATGTTTTTTTTAGGCGGTATTCCATATCTAATATAGTTTTTTTTTTCTATTCTTTGAACCTTGATACTGTTTAGGATTGTGCCCTACGACTTGCTGAAGTTGATAAGTTATTTTGTACTACTCCAAAAAGGTGATCTTGCTACCTCCTTCCCCCTAAACTTTCTATGTATGAAAAAAATAAATAGTTGAACTCATCTTTTGATTGTCCTTTTTTTAACTAGTATCTCATTAATGTCATATTTAGTCTACATAATTAAATTACTATTTCTTATTGTCGATGTAGAACTCTAGGTTCTAGAATTGGTTGATTGCCTTTAAAAGCTTTAGCTATTACTTTAGTCATAGGAGGAAATTATCAAGATAAGTTGTAGATTCAACAAAACTAAATAATCATTACAAAGAGAAGTGAGCATATTGTATAACATACTGCTTATGCTCACAGAGAATTAAAATAGACTTGTTTCTTGTAAAGTGTTCAAGTAAATGATAAATGGCTTGCCTCTTGAAAGCCTTAGCCCTATATGCATCTTGGTTAAAGATTTTGTGAAATTCTGCAAATCAAGTTTTATGATTGATGTTGTTTTTATACTTATGTCATGATTTTTATAAAAGATACTAAATGGAATTAAATTTAGTTTTCAAGGGAAAAAGAAGGGGCATCCTATAAAGTATAATCTACAATAATTGTTTGATTGGGTAATAATGAACCATGTTCTTTTTGCTTAAAAATCTATTTGGTCTTACTCTTAGGGAATGGATAATTTCAATCACCAAAGACATTGGAAACTCCAAAAGTGTGATGTGATTCTTATTCTTGTATGTTGTGATTCCAAGAAACCAATCAGTTTGAGGTTTTTTTTTTTTTTATGGCGGGAGGTTGGGATAAGCATTCTTGTTAATTATTGATTGTGTTAGTGATTGTGTGCAAGTGAGTGAGTGAATTAAGTGTAGAGTGTGTGTGAGTGAGTGATGGTGCAAGAAAGTGAATGATTCCAATGTAGAGTGTGTGTGAGTGCTATAAGTGCAGAGTGTGTGTGAGTTAGTTACTGTAGTGACTTAAGTGCCAAGTGTATATGAGTGACTAAAGTGCAGATTGTGGTATGGTGACACTAAGTTAGTGTCGGCTTATGCGACACTATATTTAATGCCCGCTTGTCTGACACCACATAGAGTTGGTTTAGCCGATACTATTGAAAATGAATTTAAATTAAAAAAAATTGTTAGCCTCAGCTTTATGTAGTGATAGCTTTATGTCTGTTTTGGCGACACAATTTAGTGTTGGCTTTAAAAAGCTGCTAATAAGTCTGTTAGCGTCAAGGGTTCTAGTGTTGGCTTCCATTTCGACGCACAACCGACACGAAAACCATGTTTAGTGTTGACCTCTTTAGTTTAGTGTCGACTTTTGGCCGACGCTAATACCCATAATTGTTGTAGTGATCTTGAGAGTTTGAAATGCAAAGATGAAACCTATTAGAAACTATATGTTTTCATGTGAAAATGCATGTATGTATGCTGGCTCATGTTGATAAATACAATCTCTGCAATAACTTTAGAAGGAAAATTTGCCTTAATTAAGATATTATTGTAGTATTTGCATTGTGATATGAGTGGCAATTAGCATTAGGGGTGTTCATAAACTGATCCAATCTAATAAATATTGAAAAAAATGATCTAGAAAATCAAAAACCAAATAAATTGAATATCGAACAAATTGAAAATTACAAAAACCGAAATTTTTTATTGGATTGGATCGGATTTTTGATTTGATTTTGAAAGTTAATCCAATCCAAACCAAACTAATACATATAAATGTATTTTTATATATAAATTTATGATACCACTCATATTTATATTTATATTTTTTATATATTTATAAAATTATCACATAACTTATACTTATTTATGAAAAATATATTTAATTAATGATATTTTTTAGTAACTATTTGAATAAAGGTATATAAATGTAATTATCAAGTTATGCAAAAAATTTTAATAGTCTAATTTAAAGAGTTATACTACTATCAGCTATATAATGACTTATTGATGAGATATTTGATATGTTTAATTATTTTTATTATCTTTATTATACATCTTACTATTTATTTCATACTTTATCTAAAGAAAAAAAATAAAACTATAACTGAAAACCAATCCAATCCAAACCACTTTAGATTGAATTAGATCGGATCGAATTTAAATTTAACCAAACCGATTGGATAGTAAATTAAAAAAATTGAAGTGATTGAATCGAGTGATTTTTCTCTTTAATAGTATGTTTGGTTTAGGAGAGAAAGTAAAAGAAAAGAAAAGAAAAGGAAAGAAAGAGAAATGAAAGAAATAGAGTATAAAGTTATTTGGTAGAAAAGAAAATGAAAGAAAAGAACATTAAAAATTTTCTTTTCTTTGATTGTGTAAAAAGTGAAAGGAAAAAAAAGTTATGTATATAAATAACTTAAATATCCCTAATAAAAAAAAATGTATAAAAGTAAGGGTAATTTGGTCTTTTACTAATATAACTCACTCTTTCCTTCCTTCCCCCCACCACCCCCCCCCCCCCCCCCCAAATTTGATGGATTGAATACAGCACTGGATCCCACAATTTTTTTTCATTCCTTCACTTTGTCTGCAATTTCAAATGGTGGAAAGAAAGCAAAAAGTGATACTTTCCATCCTCTCTACTATTATTCCTTCCAAAATCCTATTTCAAATAAAGTATAAAACTAATCCAATCTAATTCAAGAATACTCATAATAGCCATTAATTGTTGCATGTTTGTTGTCGAAGTTAGTTGGCATTATTATAGACTCTTAAATCTTAAATTAATGAGTCATCCATGTTACTTTAAATTACTTAAAAACTTTTATTTTATTTTTGATAAAAACCATTTTTAAATTTTTATGATAGTTATAGTAGAGTTTTATCATTTAGTTATGTAGCCTTGCTTTAGTAGGCCTAGGTGGCTAGTAGTGAACTAATAGCATGGGTAGAATATAAGTGTCACTAAGGGTGGGCAAAAAACTGAGACCCAACCCACCCCAAACTAATCGAAAGCAAAAAAAATGTTTATTGAGTGGGTCAGGTTGGTTAATCAATTTAATCAGGTGTCAAAATAACAACCCATGGGTTCTTATAAGCAGGTTCAATTTTAGAATTTTTTTCGTGTAAAAAACCAAACTCAACCAAATTTATTTAGAAAATGCCAAATTCACTAACTGATAAAGCATTAAGAGAGGCAAGACTTGATTACGTGATAGTGACTCATCTATGCTTGCGTCCTACACATCCCCATCCCCTCATTTCGTGATAGTGACTTTTTAGTTTTACCCATCTCTCCTTCAGTAAGTTATGCCTTGCTTACCCATTCTCCATCTCTTCCCTGCACTTGGTTTTCACCTTTTTAGTTTTATCCACACTTCCCGTCTCCTCCCTCCCTCTGCCGTTGATAGGCAACACATGCACGTAGCTACAATAACTTGGGCTACATCCACGACAATCTCCCAATAGCAAAGTAACTACTGAAAATTATGTTACCATGCCTGCTATTATGATGTATTTTGACAGGCTTATTTAGATGTTTATTTTATTTTAGGGGAACTCTGCATTTTATTCTCTAATTTTCTCCATTGTAATTACATTTTTGTTTAGGCACACCTTGTGCTTAACACAAAGGATATTTTCTCATCAGTAATATTATTTTGCTTATTAAAAAAAATGTAGCCCTATCTAAATAATTCGCTTGAAAGATTAGTTCACCCAAAATATATCCCCAATCTTTCTCATTAGAACTAAATCATTTTTTTTATAAGCAAAACTTCATTAAAATAATATATATAAGATACTCTAACTTGAATACAAGAATCTCACAAAGCCATATCAAAGAAGATAGAAAGAGACAAACTATAAGATCAACACACCAATCAAAAAAAGAACATTGGGTACTACCTTTCTTGGTCTTAAATCAAGTCCAAGATCTAACTTTTTATCAAAAACACTGTTGAAGTTGAAAGGAATACCTTGGAACACAATTTATGCATAATCCAAGTAGACTATAGCACGATGTGCCAAAATAGATGACGAACAAAATATAACTTTTTTCTTCTCAAAAGTGAGCTAAACTTGATAAAATGATCATTTATATGTTATTAGATAAGAGCTCAGTATAATCAAGTCATGTATAGACTACATACCAAATACGGTTTGTTACCGGGTAAGATAAAAATAAGTGATGACTATTTTCATCTGATGAAAAGCACAAAACACATGCAAGATATATTTTGTATTTAAGGTAATACTCCCCTCTTACACAAATTAATTCGAGTTGGCAATCTATCAAAAATGACGTGCCAAGATAATGCAAATATTTTTAATGAAATAGAATTCTTTCAAAAAATTTTAAAAATTAAACAATAGAATGAGACGAATACACAATTAGAACAAAATAATGATAAGAAGCAAGTATTAAAAAGGACTTTATTTCAACAAACAATGGATGTTGGGATACAAACCAAAGTTTAATTGTTCAATGTGCCACTTATATTTTAGTTTAAACTTCTCAAATTTCATTCTTTGAAAAGCGTCAATAAATTTGTACATTTTTAGCTTTGAGATTGAGGATTTTCCAAGCTAAGTTGTAATCATGAGCTTGACAAAATAAACTTGAATTTTAAGTCTGAGTGTCCAAGTTAATCAACTAAGATGCCATCCAATTTTAAAATCATACTAATGTATCTGGAAAAGTCCCAATTCACTTTGATATTCATAATGCACAAATGCACTTCAACCTACCTAATAAATATTTTTTGGCATTTAGACTTGTACGAAAGTATTTACATGAAATGATGTATATTTAGGCATCAGTCAATCCAACCTTACTTTGATTAACCCATCATAGTGCACATGTTAAGTGAGTGTGTTTAGTTAAGTTAGCTCACTTTTTAATCACGACTAAATCATGATAAGAAGCAAGTCTTGAAAAGGTTCATATTTGAATAAACACTAGGTGTTGGGCTATAAACCAAAGTTTACTTGCTTAATTCACCACGTATATTTTAGTTTCAACTTTTCCAATTCCATTTAGTGAAGAACCTCAATAAGTTTGTCATTGGCTGTGATTCTTCTTTTTGAGAATTCTCTATGTTAAGTCGTCATTAGCTTGATGAAAAAACTTGAATTCTAAGTCTGGCCAGTCCAAGTTAATCATGCCAATATGTCATCAATATTGAAACCATGTCAATAGATCTAAAAGAATCTCAATTCACTTTCATATTCATAATGCACAAACCAACATCCACCAACCTAGTAAATATTTGGAAAAAGTCCAACATCCACCTCAATTTTGAGGTGGATAGATGGATGAAAGAAGGGAATAAGAAGAAAAAAGAAAAAGAGAAAAAAAAAGTAAAAAATATGATAAATAGTGTAATAGAAACAAAAGAGATAAATAAGAAGAAAAATAAGATAAAAAATGAGATAGAAAAAAAAGTGAATGTAGAATAATAATTACCCTAAATATTTTTTGCACTTGGACTTATACAAAAGTCTTTACATGAAATGATGTATATTTACGTATGTTATGGTTTGTTTGGTTTTGTAAAAAAGTAATGGAAAGGATTAATGATGGAAGATAAAAATACTCTTATTTATTACATACTTTTTTTTTTAATTTAGAACTATTTATGTCATTTTATATATATATATTTCTTTTCTTTTCTTTTTCTTTGTTTACAATCTAACAAGAGGAAAGAAAAATGTATTTTTTTTATTTTATTTTTTCTCTTACTAAATAACCTAAAAAACCATCTCACATTTTACTCTCTTTTTTCACTTTTTTTTTCTTGAGTTTTCTTTTCTAAATCAAATCCTTTCATATTCTATATTAATAGACAACTTAAAAAAGTATGTCATGATTTACTTCTTTCTTTCTTTCTTCTTTATTTTCATTTTCTTTGCTTAAACATTTTTTTTTTAAGCTAAAACATTGAGGGGCTAAAAATTCACTAACCAATCTTTGCTCGACTATGAAAGGGCCGTTAAATGGGTTATCTAATATTAAAAATCTTGTTTCTATTCCACAAGAATCCCTATTCATTTTCACATTTATAATCAATGTGCACGTGTAACCAACCTACTACATATAGAAAGAGACAAATTTAACAAATTAAAACTATTCCATCAAATTCTCTAACAGGAATGAAACAATGTAATTTTAGGGGTATCAGTGGGTACAGCCTATTTTATAGAATGGCCCGCTCGTACGTTAAGTTTATTTGCCTCTCGCGTTTATGCTTTGTTTGATTCAGAAAAGAAAATTAAAAAAAAAAGTGAATTAAAAAAAAGTAAAAAATAAGATGATTTTTATATTGTTTGATGAGAAAATGAAAAGAAAGAAAAAAAGTTTTTTTTCTTGTTTAATTGTGTAGAAAATAGAATGAAAAAAATAAAATAATATATATATATATATATATATACAATGACGTAAATATCACTAACAAAAAAAAGTGTGTAAAAATAAGAGTAATTTGATATTTTTATACCACTAAAGCAAGCTTTCTGCATCTTTCGGTCCAAAATGAGGGGATTGTAAAAACAGTGGACCCCAGTTGTTCTTTTGAATTTCTTTCCTTTCAATTCGGTTGCCAAATAACAAAACAATCCACTTTTAAATCTTTTCGGTTCCGTTCTCTCTTTTTTTTTTTTTATCCTTTTTGTACTATTCCAAATTGATGCTTAGAGTGAGCCAAAAAATGACCAACGGAGTTGCTTGATCAACTACGCATGATTAGTGAATTAAATGGATTAACCAACTAATTTTTTAAAAAAAAAACATTAAAATAAAGTGAAAACCGTAAAATATTGATCCATCGCATTTTAGATATTATTTATTATCCTTTCTAGGCTTTAGGAATTTAGGAGGAGGGAGACAACATTTGAATAAAAAAAAAAAGGAAAAAAGTGAAGTCTCTATGACTTACATGTAATATTATTAAATAAGTGTGATTAGATGACATGGTAAGGGAGTACAGGTGTTCACATATTATTGGATAATGCTTAAGAGGACATTAAAACATGGTATGCAAAATATGCACAGAACGAAAAATCTAATTGGTTTGGGTGGGAGGACTTTCTAAATACTCTGTTTACTCGATTTAACAGAAGGATTTTACTGGCTAACAAAAAATTCATTAAAAATTAAAAATTGAGAAAAAATTTAATAAAGACTAAAAGTAAAAATACTCCTAAAATTAAAGATTAAAAAATATTTAAACCTAAATTATTTAAACCATTAGACTGTGATTGCACTGATTAGTTCGTCGAATTCTCTCAACAATTTTCAAACCTACTCATGGCCTCAGAAGTTTCACAGACACAGTACGTACGGAACAAACTACTCAAAATAAAGAAATCATTAGGTAGTATGCCTTTTGTTGGAGAATAAAGTCCTACATCACATGGGATAAAAAAAAGTAAAGTGTATATAAGTAAGTGGTTGTATCTAAAAATGTGTAGACATTTTTGGACAACTCTCACACTTTTATACAACCTACTAAACCTACACTTTTCACATTGGGCCTCAGCCATATTGATCCCCCCCCCCCCCCCCCCCCAAAAAAAAGCTAAAAGTCTATAAATAAAAAAATCTGAACTGGGCCTTTGAAACTCAAGTAAAAGGAGCACAAGCCTAGATAAGAGGCCTCCGAGGCTCTCCTAAGTACAAGCCTAGAAAACAAAAAACAAAAAAAAGAAGCAAGTCACAATTAGGCCAACAAAAAAAAAACCTAATTAGACATGAGGGGGAGTGTTGGAGAATAAAGTCCTACATCACGAGATAAAGAAAAGTAAAGTGTATATAAATGAGGTGGTTGTGTCTAAAAATGTCTAGACATTTTTGGATCAACTCCCACACTTTTATACAACCCACTAAACCAACACTTCTCACATTGGGCCTATGCATAAAATCCAAAACCTTTTCTGACCTAGCAAAGCATTATAAGAAACAACACAACAATAGACATCTAAGGGTCTTGTTTGGGTGGTTATGAGTTTTTGATTTTTGGTTTTCAAATCCAATTTTCAAAACAAAACACGTTGACTAATGGAGCTAAAATGGTTTTTAACTCAATTTTAAAACACTTTTATATTTATTTTCAAAACCAGGAAAAACAGTTTAGTGAATCTAGTTTTTAGTTTTTAAAAAAGTACACATCATTACATTTGATAATGGCTCTTCCCACCACCACCACAAATATTGTTGTCGTCGCTGCTACTACCACGACCATCATCACCATCACCACCATGACCATCAGCGCCGCCACCACTGTCACTGTCATCGTTACCACCACCACTATCGCCACCTTTGCCGCCACCACACAAGTATATCCTTAAACTAATTTTAACAAAATAAAAAAATTTCAAAATGAGTTTAATTCGAAACCAAAAGTTTGAGAAAAAAAACTAAAACTAATTTTTAAAAACTAGTTACAATTTTTGAAAATTTCAAAACTCACAACTAAACCACTCCAAACGGACCTAAATAAATGACTCCTATTTATGGCTTTCCCACCCAAACCAAAAGTTTTGTGAGGCCAATAAATGAGAACAACATTCGTAGAGTTACTCTTCCATTAATTGTATAATCTAAAATGTTGATCACGTGGATATTATGTATATCGGGCATCCAATCACGATCACATCTAAATTTGGTTACGTATGAAAATTAATGTGGGAAAGTCAAGAGATTTATTATGAAAAACATAATAATTTGAGCATTGTGGATAAAAAACGTGGTTGAAAGAAGATATTTTACTAAAGATGTCAAACAGGTTCTCAAGTAGAGATTAGTTATCGTTAGAATCAGTAGATACTTCGTACGTATAACATGGTTATCCAAAAGAGATATGCTAGATGTATAACAATTTGTACAACAATATTTTGTGTCTATCTCTTTCTCTATTATTATGAGATGTAATAAATGATATGTAGGAGAGAGATAGACACAATTGTACAAATTGTTGTACAAATATTATTTTTCTATCAAAAATAAATAAATAAATAAAATTAACTTAACGCGGCTGCCTACCCATGTGATGGTCAGTGGTGGGGTTTGATTTTGTTGGTCGGTAAACGCATCAATTACTTGTTCCAACTTGAAAGTGAGCTAGGCTAGGTCTATAAATAAAGCTATACCCACCGTGCTTCGAAGCAGAGAAACACTACTGATCTCAATAAAAGACACTTCTCAAACAATATAGATCGTGCTGCGAACAAAGTATGGCTTCAAGACCTGGAATCCTCACGGACTGGCCATGGAAACCTCTTGGAAGCTTTAAGGTTGCCTACCTTGCCCTTAGTTATTACCTCTAATCTCTCTCTCTCTCTCTAAAATATAGTTGTTACCTTTCAAATTTTGTGCTAATATTCAAAAATTCACTCATTTTTCCCCTAAAGCATATTTAAGTTTTTTAGAAAAAAGTATAAGTACTAGAGGTAAGATTTGAACCCTTGACTCATTCTTTCTCTATAACTACAAAACCACTAAGTCATTTAGTTTGTTTAGTTTTAATTTTCAATAAATATCAGCTAATAATAAGATATTGTTTAAAGAGTGAGTTGTTAAATTAATTAATCCATATATGTACATTTTTAAGATTCCTTATATGTTCTTTCATTGCGGATAAATAAAAGATTTGTCATATATGCACGAAACACGATGAAACAGAAAATATAAAAGAAAATTTGATCTATATATTATCTATTTTAGTTCCCATGTTTATTTCACCTGCAACAATAACCAGAGAGAGACCGAAGAGGAGTCATCAAAGTATTGTAACTTGAATCCTTTTAGAAGATTATTTAGATTCAAAGAGAATATTCTACGCAGTAATAATCCCACGACCTGGGGAATGACTAATATGACATTAATTATCACATTTATTTATTTCAGTCAGCATATTAATTTTTCCGCTTTAATTCAGCAGTGAAGTCATATAGAATCTGTTAGGAATCTGTTAAAATAGATTTAATTTGTATTATATTTGAAATATAAAAAAAGAGTGAATCACCATTTTAGTTCTTGAAATTGTAATAGTCCTCAAATTAGTCATTAAAATCAATAAAATGATCCCTAAAATTGTACATTGTCAGTCAATTTAGTCCCTAAAATTATAAAGGATAGTTAAATTAGTCCTTAAAATGAATAAAATGATAAAATAATTCCTGAAATTATAAATTATCAATCAATTTAGTCCCTAAAATTATAATGATTGCTTAAATTAGTACCTAAAATTAAAAAGACTGCATTACACTTTTGTCTCCTAAATTTTAAAATTTCATGAATTTTGTCCCTAAAATTTTTTTCACACATTTTGACCCTGAACTTATATAATTTTGCAAATTTTATCGTAACATTCAAAAATTCGCGCATTTTCCCCCTAAAGTGCATTTAAGTCTTTGGTAAAAAGTAAAAGTGTTAGAGGTAAAATTTGAACCCTTGACCCCTTCTTTGTCCATAACTACAAAACCACTAAGTCATTGAGCTTGTTTAGTTTATATATAAAAAATATATTATTTATACCATTTCTGCATTTGTTAATTACACTTTTGGTTTCTCAAGTGTGTGTTTAAATTTATTGTATAAAAAAATATTAAATTTATTCATTAAATATTTTTTAATCATTTAAATTTATAATTTATACAAAATTATTTATTAAATTATATAAAATTATTTATTAGTTAAATTATACAATAACTTATAAATTTGTTTATTAAATATTTTTTATTTTTGAATAACTACCCTACAAATAAAAGGGTGGAAGATCTATAAATAATTTTATATAATTGAATAAATAAAATTGTATAATTAAAATAAAAATATTTAACAAACAAATTTATCTTCTTAATTTTTAATATTTTTATACAGATATAAACATACATTTAGGAAATCAAAAGTGCAATTAATAAATGCAGTAATGATATATATAAAATATATTTTTTTATATGCAAACTAAATAAGCTAAATGACTTAGTGACTTTGATGGTGGTGGAGAAAGAGTTAAGGGTTCAAATCGTACTTCAAACATTTTTTTATTTCCACGGCATGGATGGTCAATTAACGTTAGAATAAAATTTGCAAAATTATGTAAGTTTAGGGTCAAATGTGCAAGAAAAAATTTTAGGGCATAATACATAAAATTTTGAAAGTTTTAGACAAAAAGTGTAATAAATCTTTTTAATTTTAGGGACTAATTTGACAGGTCATTATAATTTCAAGGACTATTTTGTCATTTTATTAATTTCAAGGACTAATTTGACCATTTAGTACAATGTTAATAACTTAATTCATTGATAATATACAATTTCAGGGACTATTTTACTGTTCTATTAATTTTAAGGACCAATTTGACTAATCATTACAATTTCAAGAACTAAATTGATGATTCACTCAATTTCTTTCATATTATTTTTTAAAATATATCCCTTATTTTAGAGATTTAAATTTAACAATTAAACCCTGTTTATTATATTTATATATAACATGCCAAACTGATCGCGAGCTGTAATGTATAATAGAGCAATTAATAAAAATGTTATTCTTTGTGTGTTTGGTTTATTTTTTTTCCTTTTCATCTCTAACTAATAAATTTTTATTAATAATTATAAAAATGTCAATGTATATTTTGTAAAATAAAATAAATAAAAATAGCATTTTTATAATTGTCAATGTATAGGAGCACAAGCCAAACATATATTTAAACTTTTCTACTCCTTATCTTATGAGTGATATTATTATATCTTCCTAACACTTCATTGTCGCAACCGGGGTTGCGGCGGGACAGCAAAAAAGAGTTTTAAAAACAGGAAGTCGCCACCAATATTTATTAAGGAAAAACATTGGAAAAACCTAAAAGAAAATGGTCTACGAAACCAAATTTTAGGCTCGGGAGTCAATTACGTGAAGGGAAGGTATTAGCATCCTACAACGTCCGTCATAAAGACGATTACCTCTAATTGATTAAGCAAATTATTAATGACTTTTAAAATATTTATCTCACCCTAAAAATAATTGCAAGAAGAATTTTATTATTATAAAAAAGATTTTTATTTTATCTTAAATTTTATTATTTTTTGAGATCGACAGGAGTAGGGCCCCTGCTCCTATGTATCTCCTAGTGCAATGGAAAATCAGACTCACGTAGTTCTTTTGTAGAAAATATTTGTGTGTTGTTATTTTTTTTAATTTTGTTTATTAAATTTTAGGATTTCTAAACCGTTACGGCTTATATGTCCTAAAAATAGAATCAAGACGTATACACCCAAGTCAATCCATTGAAGCAAATGAATTTTAGTTTAACATTTCTAATTTTAGAGAGGAATTTAAAGACATCAAGTTGTCATAACTTGTGCCTTAAAACCTTAGGATTAAAAAGATGTCACATCTAATTAATCTTTTCTCTAAAAAATTAATTAAATATAAAATATTTCTAATTTGAAAAGGACATACAAAGAATAAAATTTAACAAAACAACAATGACAAAAGAAAATAAAACATATATATAAAAAAGATAAGATAAACAAATTTACCTCAAGATATAATTTGTGGTGAACACAAAACAATCCACCACAAGCTTCTAGTAAAAGCTCCAAGAGAAAAAAAAATAAAAGAGATAATAAAAAAAGATTAAACTTTCATAGACTCCATGCTTTGCATTAAGCCCATAATTAATGGATGTTTTTTTTTGCCCCCTCTCATTGCTTGGTAGGCACCTCTTTATATAGGGGAAAGAGAAGATGCATCAATGTAGATTATCCAATGTGGGACTTGAGTTTTTTTATGATTAAATGACTTACTTCGGGGTTGATTTTCATCAAGATAGAAGTTGATTTTGGTTTTTGAGATAGAGAGATGAGTTGTAGATTTTTCTACAAGCTTTCCAACTGTGCAAAGAATACCTCAAACAGACAAGTATAACTCAAGATACGACATTGTCTTTCCATGGTATTTATCATAAAAAAAAAGAGCTTTTTTCTTCAAAAGTTCTCTTATTTCTTTTTTCTTTTTTTTATATTTTATTTTTATTTACCCGGACAAAATTGGGTGTTTACATTCATAATGTAAGTATTAAATAAAAATAAATATATTTAATATCTTGAAAATATAAAATACACTTACTACGCCAAAATTCACATTTAGTGGCCATTAATATGTTCTTTAGCGGTCATATAAATAGTCGCTAAATCCTTTACCTGCAATTAATTAATGTTCGGTATCTAGAGTCGGTAAAAATATTACCGATATTTATATAGAATGTTGGTAAAGACCCATAAAATGACCGGGAAAACTAATAACTTTTAGTGACAATTCTTATAGCCATTTTAATGGCCACAAAATGTAATTTTTCCATTGCCTATTTACAACCAATTGCTGACTTTTATATATTGCCGGTAAAAGATAAGCTATTTTTTTTCTCTAGTACGAGTACATATTCAGTATTTTTAATGTCTACGCACTAAATAGTTAATGCTTTTAATCGTACAGTTTTCTAATTATATCTTTAAAAAAATAAAAATAAGAAAAAATATCATATATGTAACAGGTTATTACCCAAAAATCATAAACTTGCGGTTTAAGGCTATTTTCAGCAAAAAAAATCCATATCATTTTCTTGAATTTACCAAAAATTACAATGTTACTTTGCTGCCATTTTGGCCCAATGTATATATTGCACACATCAACGACACATGACTAGAGCACTTGCAGCTCAAGTTTTAAGAGACAACACATGTTGATGCACAGTAAAACAAATACGATTCAATTAAATCGTCGATGGCAATCAAATCCTCTTTGCAGTATGAGTAATAGCAACCTCCTATTCAGGTTTGTAATATGTTAGAGGAAAAGTTGTTGGTTTTTTTTATTTTTTTATTTTTTTAGGACTAGAGGAAAAGTTAAACTTACCGAAGTAATAAAATTAATTAATATCAAGTATACAGAGAAATCAATTGATTTTACGGCAATTGTTACTAATGGCCAATACAAGGTAATATATTACCGGTTAATGTTGATTAGCCGCTAAAGTTATAATTTCCAAAATCAATTAACGGCCCATACTTTATGGCCACTAAAAAATTGTCGGGAAATGTAAAATTTGGTGTAGTGTTAATTCATTTTTATTTAGTAATCAAAAAGAAGATTTATAAGAAAATGTGTAAAACTAATGTTGTAGGAGTATTTAAAATTATTCTTATCTTTTTATCTGATTTGTTTGCTTTGTTGCTTACACTTAATCGAGATATTAACAATTTAATTTTGCAGTATGTGATACTAGCTCCGTCCGTCGTTCACAGCTTGTATTCCATGTTGGTGAAAGATAGGAGTGAAAAGGACATATTTAACTTTCTCATATTACCATTTCTGCTCTGGCGTATGCTTCATAACCAAATATGGATCACTCTCTCTCGTTACCGAACCGCCAAAGGCAATGCTAGAATTGTTGACAAGGGAATTGAATTTGATCAAGTTGACAGAGAAAGAAATTGGTTAGTTAATTTGTCCAGCACGATAACTCTCACCACCCCCTCCCCTAATTTTGGTAGTTAAGCGCATTCATAGATGGATTTGCATGTGGTTTTCACTTATATCTAAATAGTACCTTTTTATTATTATAAGTGCTAACTCTACAATTGTGAGGAATGATCTTATATATATGTAATATACTAAGTATGAAATCTTATATATCTATTTACATCATTAGTTTTCTTTTTATTTGTTTTTTTAAGTCTCTCTCTTTTCTATATATATATAGACTAGAGAGAGATACTTTAGAGAGCTAGCATTTACTTGGGAAAGGGAATTTGAACCAAGTTTCCACTAAAAGTGGAGGAGTAATGTTACCACTTCCAATGGCGCACAACTGTATACTCTTTCACGATATATGTAGCTCTTATAAAGTTATAATTACTAGTTAAAAATGTAAGATGATAATTCTGATATATATATATATATATGTAAGGGAAAATCTTTAGTTTTAATATTTAAAGTAATATCCTATTAGGAGTCCAACCGCTTCAATGTTTATACTTACACATAAACCATTAGACCAATTTACAAAGGAGTAATCGGAGTTAACTTTAGTTTTAAGGCCCCTCTGAGATGAGTGCCTCCTTCTCAACTTCATCGATCACCACTGATATGTTAGTCATGAATTTTTCAATTCTATATTTTTCCCTTCAAATGTATCACTTATTAATTTATGACAGTAGAATTAATTCATTCTTATAATTAAATACGATATAATTTTTTTTTGTGTAATAATCTATGGATTACCCCACTAAACACAGATTCTGGGTCCATATCTGAGTGTTAGCCAGAACATTTTCATGGAAATATATATATATATATTAACAGAATCATGATGTTTTGTTTTAGATATTAGTCATGGAATAGTAGGTCCCCATCCAAGCCTGTTAAACATAACAACCAAATATCTCAGATATTTGGTAGTCTCTCATAAATGAATTCGTCTCAGTAGTTGAAAGCTAAGACAGAGAGACTTCTATTCATGACACTTTTTCTTTCGTAGTTTTTATTTTATTTTATTTTTTTCAGCAAACAACATAGGAATTTTATTACTAAAGTGAACAACAGGTACTCGGAATAGTACATCAGAAAACCAAAACAAAGGTCCTTTATGCTTCCATGAAACACATAAACAAATTTACCTTTTGTAGTTTCGAACCCTTATCCAATCTTGTATCTCGACATTGCTTTTATCCTATATATATCTATTCATTTAATCCTAATATAAGGCTAATGTATGGATGGATTTTTTTTGTTACGTGTGATAGTGGTGTTTTGGTGGAAAAAGAAAGGAAAGATAAGTTTTTTATTTTTAATTTACAATAGAAATAGAATATTTATGAATATAAATAAATATTGAAACATTACATTTATGTTAATTTATCATTTTTATTTCTACTATTTTAAAAAAATTAAATTAGAGAATATTAATTTATTAGAAATGAAAATTTTAACCTCTTTTTCTTTTCTTCATAAAATTTAACTTTCAAACATATTCTCTAAAAATAATCTGATTTTCTGACTCTCCTCTTTCCTTCACACTCATCTTACACCTCTTTTTATCTTTCTCTCTTCTTTTTTTTTTCTTCATAACATCACACATTCCATCCTTCCTTGTTCCAAACATTGTGTTCACAGGGTGTCAAAAAGATGATTCTTCCTTGGTAACGTGTGCATGTAACACAAGCACATAAAAATCTTTGAAAAAATAAGTAGAAATGAGAAAAGAAACAAAAGTTATTTTATATTCTCATACAGGTTAATATTTAACTTATTCATTATTTAAATTGTTTATTTTACTTTTTGTTTTGATCTTGCAGGGATGACCAAATATTGTTCAATGGATTATTATACTACTTGGGATGCTATACATTACCCGGAGCTTCTCGTCTTCCATTGTGGAGAACAGATGGGGTGGTTATGACAATACTGCTTCATGCAGGACCAGTGGAGTTTCTTTATTATTGGTTACACAGAGCACTTCATCATCACTTTCTCTACTCTCGATACCATTCTCACCACCATTCTTCCATTGTCACAGAACCCATTACTTGTGAGTAATTCATTAATTGCTTTTGCTGCTTTTGTATTTGATGAATGCAGAATGTCAAATGACTGTCACTTTTGAATGTCATCATCCGTGCTTTCACATGTTTCCAACTTTTCATGTTGTTTTCGTTACCTAATATGCAAATTATTTATCTGTTTTGACTCAATAATTTATGTTTTCAGAATAATTAATCTAAGTAACTCTTGCACGAGGAGTATTAAATTCATTTATTTGTCTTCATCGAAAATATAAAAGGCTTCCTTTCAAAGAGAGTCAACTGCAAAAGTTCAGCTAAAAATTGGTTCAATTTAAAAGATAAATTTACAGATTTCAAATATTGGGACATATCTCACATAATTTTATGAGCTATTATTAACATACATGTATCTGCTTTCTCTTCCATCTCTTTTTTATTTCTTTTTCTTTTATCTCTCTTTTCTTTTATATTGATCACATCATTTATCGTATATGTCACTTTTTTCTTTCTTCCTTTTCTTTTTTTTTTAACCTCTCTTTTCATTATAATCTCGTACACTACAGTATAGGTGTATGTTCTTCATTTCTCATTTTATATTTTAATTTTGACCATGCATGACTAGTTAAAAATTTGACTATCATATCACTTTAGATTTTAATCAATAAATAATTAGTTTACAGTCTTCACAATAATATAATGTATCATATTACTAATATATAGACTTCCAATCTCTATATAAATAATTAATTTCTATTAGATAAAAATTATATTAACAAAAATAATTTTAATTTTAGTACTTACATGAGACTCCAAATAACAACTTAAGCTTTTGGAAGATTTGATCCTTTATGGAAAGATTCTCAAACAAAATGAATAGGCAAAGAAAAAAGACAAAAAGTGAGAGGTATTTAGGGAGTTTGGAATCTCACATAGGCTTTTTAATAATCTGAGCTAGAGGAGATCTTTTTGTTTATGAGTGTGTGTGTGTATATATATATATATATATTAAAAAATAAATATTTTTAGAAAATATTTAAAAAAATATAAAATAAATTCAACAAAATAGGTGGATAAAAACCTGAAACATAAAGTTGAGAAATGCTATGTAAGTAATTTAAAATTTTATTAGTTTTATTCTTCCATGCCCAAAGCAACATTTCCCGCATTGCCCCAAAATTTTAGTCATCATGTAATTTATTAAAATTTAAATCTTTAATGGTCAACATTTATTTCTTCTTTATCCAATCCACATATTCTCTTGGTGTAGCTGTCATCCATCCATTTGCTGAGCACATATCATATTTTCTTCTCTTTGCAATACCCTTGTTAACTCTTGTCTTCACAAAAACGGCCTCTATGATGGCTGTGTTTGGATACGTCACTTACATTGATTTTATGAACAATATGGGTCATTGCAACTTTGAGATCGTTCCAACGTGGCTCTTTAACTTCTTTCCCCCTCTCAAGTACCTCATGTACACCCCATCGTAAGTATTTACAACCTCTCTCTCTCTCTCTCTCTCTCTCTCTCTATCTATCTATCTATCTATCTATATATATATATAAGAGGGATTAAATGATACCGATATAACTTATACCAACTATTACACCATTTAATAACTTTAAATTGAATAATTTTATCTCAAAACCCACCTTTTCATTGAAAGTTCTTTTAACATAGATCATATATATAAAATTTTATATTAATCCAAAATTATTTGATACCTTATTTATATAGATCAAAATAGACGTAATATATATTTTTTAAAATATAGTAAAACATGAGTTATTTAATTACCTTTTTTATTATTATTCAATTTTTCCAAAATTTGACACAAACAACCTTGGTAATATGAAATTATAATTTAACAGTTGGATCGATAAAAATCACATTCTATATCAAGTTATTGAATGAAGTAATAGTTGGTGTAAGTTATACCGGTGTCATTTGATCACTCTCCATATATATATATATATATATATATATATATATATATATATTTGGTAATTGTAATAAATAAGAACATTTAATCGTAACTATTACATTAAAATTGATTAACGTTCAAATTGCATATTTAATTACACAAGGTAACAATGTATACTTATTTCCAAATATCTCACAGGTTTCATTCTTTGCACCACACCCAGTTTAGGACAAATTACTCCTTGTTTATGCCATTTTATGATTACATCTATGCCACCATAGACAAGGCTTCAGATCAATTACATGATTCAGCATTAAAACGCCAAGAAGAAATCCCTGATGTTGTGCATCTAACGCACCTCACAACGCCTAAATCCATCTATCATCTCAGACTTGGATTTGCTTACCTAGCCTCCAAGCCTTACACGCCAAAATGGTACCTTTGTTTGATGTGGCCAGTGACAGCTTGGTCCATGATCCTTACATGGGCCTATGGTCGTGCATTCATTGTGGAGGGGAATCGTTTTGACAAACTGAAGTTGCAAACTTGGGCAATACCCAAGTACAATTTCCAAGTAATTATCAAGATATTTTTTATATTTATATATTTATTTGTTTTGTCAATTCCATAGACATTAATTGAAAACTGTTTATTCTTTAAAATAAAATGAAATATACTATTTTTTTGTTTAAGAATGCCTTCAAAAAATCCTTAAGAATATTGCATGAAGTTGATATGTCTATATATAACTAACAAGCTGTATGACTACTTTTTCTCATATTTTATTTTGTTTCATTATTTAAGGGATTAATTATTTTAGTAAAGCTTTAATATAATTGTATGTGGTTTTTTGTTTATTATATGGAAATGTGTAAATAATTTATAAAACTATGGATATTTTTGTAGTACTGTTTGCGATCACAAGAAATGACCATCAAAAAAATGATAGAGGAAGCAATACTAGATGCAGACAGAAAAGGCATAAAAGTGCTGAGCCTAGGCCTTATGAATCAAGGACAGGAGCTTAACATCTATGGAGGGTTATATGTTAGCAGGCATCCTAAGTTAAAAGTTAAGGTTGTAGATGGAAGCAGCCTTGCAGTTGCTGTTGTTCTTAACAGCATTCCTAAAGGAACAACTCAAGTATTACTTAGGGGTAAGCTCACCAAGGTTGCTTATGCTCTTGCCTTCACATTGTGTCAACAAGGCATCAAGGTTGGATTTTTTTTTAATCGATCTCTCTCTCTCTCTCTCTCTCTCTATATATATATATATATATGTATATATATGGAAGTTGGTTTGTTTAATTTTAAACTTTCTTAATTTTGATCTCATGATTAACTATTTCTGCAGGTTGCTACAATTCATAAGGATGATTATATGAAGCTCAAAAATTCATTCAATAACTCTGAAACTAATTTGATCATTGCAAATAACTACACCCAGATGGTAATAGAACTAAATTTTACTAGTTTCATTTTTAGAATATACTCTACTAAAAACAACTTTGGGTTAATTGTGACCCCAAGACATTGGCTAGTTTCCACTCTGAGAAATTAATTCTAGTCAGTGTTCTTTTGTTCTTACTTAATGTATGAAAAAATAATTCATAATTTTCACCCTGGTTTTTATACAACCAACTTTATCAATAATGACAAACAAACAAGGTTTTCTTTCTTTCATCTTTAATCTTTAATCTTTTTTTTTTATAGACTTGGTTAGTTGGAGACGAATTGACTGAAGAAGAACAACTGAAGGCATCCAAAGGAACATTATTTATTCCATACTCGCAATTCCCACCAAGGAAATACCGCAAGGATTGCTTCTACCATTGTACCCCAGCAATGCTAATTCCTAGTCGTGTTGAAAATGTTCATTCTTGTGAGGTTTGTTTAGATCATTTTCCCTTGTTCATTAATTCAATAATCCTATTCAATTTTTATATGGAGGATTGCATTAGTTTGGTTAGCATCCGAAATGGTAAAATTTCAAACATTGTACATATATTGCAGGATTGGTTGCCAAGGAGGGTAATGAGTGCATGGCGCATAGCTGGTATAGTGCACTCTTTAGAAGGATGGAGTGAACATGACTGCAGCTATACAATGCATAACATAGACAAAGTTTGGTGTTCAACTCTTCAACATGGATTCCAACCTCTTACGGTGCCGATCAAAGAGTTAGTTCATTGATAATGAGTAATGGGGAAATTAAATAATTACTTGTTTTGTTGCCTTATTGTAGCTCTTTGAAGGGTATTAATCCTTCCTAGCTACGGTTGTCGTTTGTTAAAATAAGTTTGTTAAGTATTGCACTTAGACAAGCAAATTAATAGATGTATCTACATATATCGATTGAACTTTAGCATGTTTACACCACCTTTATACTATTATATGCAAATAAATATTTCTCCTACAAAATAGTGAGATACGTATAAGAAATCAACGTTAAAGAAATTTTCCACTTCACACCACAAGAGAACTAAATTGAAATAAAATATTGGAAGGGTTAAGGTTATAAAATTTAATTAGAATGCACTAGCAAATTTTGTTTACATTATCATCCACTACTGTAAAAAACATTTTTTAAATCGGTTAAAAAAGATTTTTTAAATCGATTTTTGAACAGATTTAAATACAGGCGACATAGAAAAATGAGTGCTTTTAAATCAGATTATGAACCGATTTAATTTTTTTTTTAACTCGTTTCATTAAGGTACCGAGTTAAAAAGTTTACTTTTTTAACTCGATTATGACCAAAACAGAGTTAAAAACCAAGTTAAAAAGTGTAAAGGAGCAGGCATGAAATCACGGTTTTGTCATCAACAATGATAAATATAATTATCAAGCAACGGAGATCAAAGCAATTACAATTCATAAGTATGGAAATAAACAACTAGACAGATACTAATAATAAGTAAAAGGCAAAGAAAGTTATCTACATAAAATATGGTCAAGTTGCCCTTCAATCCTGTAGCACCAAAAAAGTTTTCTACGTCACTATACCATAGGAATTTCAAACTTAGTATGTGACTCCATTGAAATTAAGTAAGGAAACAAAAGCGGATACAATTGACAGCAGGTACTTTGTAACTGTGAGCGGGCTGAGAAGTGTCAATAGCAAAGGAGAACCATGGTACATTGATTGGTACGTTGATCCTGGTAACACGAATAAGAGCCTGAGATTCACTCTCACAACACAAAATAATAATATAGGTTGATTGAATGAATGGATCTAGAAAAAAGAAAAGAAAAAAAAGTGAAGTGAAGAACTGGCATAGGGTGACATTGATGACTGCTTTAACCAGTAACCCTCAGTTATTGCGAAAAAAGAACTTGAACTTGAGCACAAAGCATGCTCATAGGACTTAAAAATATATAAGTAGTTGGGGAAGAAGAGTGTACGACGATGGAGGCTAGTAAGGGCGGTGGACATTTCAGGGCGAGAAGAGAGGTTGGGGTTTTTGGGAAAGTATAGGAGAATGAGCCTCAAAATCACGAAACCAATGACCCAAGTCCAGAAGCATTGCACCTTCTTCTTCATCATCATCTTTATCTTCCTTAATGTGCTACGTCTTCAGATCAGAACTTTGCAATTGCTTCCCTTGCTTCTGGGCTTTGGTTCTGGGTTTTTTCGAACAGGGGAAGAGGACTAGTGGGCTACCATCCAAAATGACTTCTATTGCGAAGGTTAAATGAGCTGATGGTCATGCTTTTTAACTCGGTTGAACAACAATCGATTTAAAATGTTCACGTTTTTAACTCGCATTACTGTAACATGAGCTTTTAACATCGGTTATTTTAAAATTTTACATCGGTTCATGAATCGATGTAGATCCCACCGATGTAAAAAGTAAGGCTTTTTTACATCAAATTATGAACTAATGTAAAAAAGACTTTCTACATCAGTTCGAATATGAACCGATGTAGAAAGGTATCACTTTCTACATTGGTTCAACTTTAAACTTATGTAGAAAGTCAATTTCTATTTGTTGAAAGATGACTTTTTACATTGGTTGAGGTTTTAGCTGATGTAGAAAGTAAGTTTCTATATCGGTTAAGGCCAAACCAATATAGAAAGTCATATATATTTTTTTAATATTGTAAGAAATTCAATTTAACATCATAGTGATAAGAAAGATGGAGAGATTCAATCAATTCGTTACAACATAATTTTAATATCATGATTTGGGTCTAATTATATTATTTAGGCTTATGATTTTAATTTCATAATTTAATATCTCCAAAATAAATGTATCACAATTTTAATATTTATGATTTAATATTACAATTTTAATTTCCTAAAATAAATAAATATATTTAAAAAATAACAAATAAGAATTTGAAATATAAAATATAATCTAATATGTCTGTAATTTAAAATACTTTGAACATGAGGGTAATTTTATCATTATTGAAATGTACAGAACATAATTAGACATAAAAATTAAATATATAGATAGGTAATTTAAAATTTTATCCAAAATAAACTTATTTATTTGGAAAATAAATAAGAGTTTAACATAAATAAATAGAGATTATTTTTAAATAAGGATATGCATATTGTCTTATTTTAATTGGGTAATTTCATAATTTAATATCATGATTTTAATATCTCCAAAATAAATGTATCATGATTTTAATATTTATGATTTAATATTACAACTTTAATTTCCTAAAAAATAAATATATACTTAAAAAATAACAAATAAGAATTTGAAATATAAAATATAATCTAATATGTATAATTTCTTTATTAATAGTACTTATTTAAAATACTTTGAACATGAGGGTAATTTTATCATTATTGAAATGTAAAAAACATAATTAGAAATAAAAATTAAAATATATAAATATGTAATTTAAAACTTTATCCAAAATAAACTTATTTATAACTTATTTATTACATAAATAAATAGAGATTATTTATAAAGAAGGATATGCATATTGTCTTATTTTAATTGAGTAATTAAGATTAGGGTTAAACATATTTTGTTCCTTATAAATATGTAAATGTTTGCTTTTAGTCTCTCTTTTTAAAATTGTTAACTTTTGGTCTTCTATTTTAAAAATGTGTTGCCTTAAATCCTAGCCACTAACTTTGTCAATGTAATTAACGGTGATGTTACGTCAGCATTATACACGTAGACATTTTGAGTGACATGACATTTATGTGGCTTCCATGTGACATGTGTGTTTTTTTGTTCTTAGAAAATTTTCAAAATCTTATTTTAATCCCTATAAACTTTAAAGTTTGATTTTAGTCCTAGAAAATTTAAAGTTTGGTTTAATTTAGTCTCCAAAAATTCATAAGTTTGATTTTAGTCCCCATAAAATTCAAAGTTTATTTTCATATTCATAAAATTCAAAGTTTGATTTTTATTCTTAATTTATTATCTTATAATTCAAGATATAAAACTTCTTCAAAAAATGAAAGAATTTAATCACATGTGTAAATAGAAATCAATGTTTTATTTAAAATCAAATTTAAAAAAAATGCTTTGTTGGAATGTAATTAAGATCAAAAGTAATATAAATAGCACTTTGCACTTTATTATAAAATAAATACCTAATTGTTTGCTTTAATATACCATGAAAATCAAGATCAAGAATATTGTCTATTATATATTTATTCAAAATTAAAATTAGTGTCATTTAATATAATGGAAAGGCTTGATGTAGGACCAAAAATCACAAAACAAATGTCAAAGATCATAGTAAAATGTTCTACTAATATATATATATTTGTAAATTAAAATAATATAAGACATGTGTGAATATACAATTACTTGAATATATATCAATATTATATATATATATATATATATATATATATATATACTTATTTACTAACATTTATTTTTGTAAAATTAAAAATAATTTAAAACCATATTAAAAATATAATAATATATAAAATTTATAAATTGTAAATACCCGTACAAGGTACAGTTTATTAAACTAGTTAAAGTAAAGATATAGCCAGATTTGGAAATAGATATTGCATACACATAATCGATTAATTGTGTGTATAGCATAATTGATTATGTGTTTAATTAGGCAAACTTCCTCACACTTCCGTTTAGGTTTGAGGAAATAAAAACACATGGGTCTCACCAAAATTTTAAAAATTTTGTCCCCAGTTATTTTCTATCAAATAAACAAAAATAGTACATTTTTCTTCTCCTCCATCGTTTTACTTCACTTCCTCCTCATACAAAACATAGCATAACCTACTTTTCGTATTCTTTTGTTTTGGCGTAGGATACCTTGCCTGAAGGCTAGGAACAAGGCTACGTTGACAACGACGTTATTGATACATCACTATCTCCATTTTCTTTTTCTAGTATGTTTTCTCTTGCAGCTTCGGATCATAGGTCATACCATTATCACAAAAGTTGACCATAGATTAAACTTCCTTTTCCATGATATATGCTCACAGCTCATCAATTGCACCGAAGTGTGAAACGTCTGATATATTTTGGTTTATTTGAATTTTTTTATTTTAGTCATTTTTTTATAATATTTTTGTATTTTTTTATTTCCATTATTTTCTAGGTTCTTTTTCTTCTTTTGTTATTCTAAAGGCAAATATCTATTTTATTTTTTTTTGTATTTTTGCATTTTATCCTTTGAATTTATTTTTTTGACTTGTTTTGACTTTTGCATTCTCATCCTCTCTTTTTTTGGGTACTTTTCAGATGAAACTGGATTTTCATTTTTTTCATTTTAATTTGTTTTATTAGATAAAATTGGGTGTTTATAGCACTCTATTATCATGTTAACATTTACATTAAATATTAGATATTAAGCTAACATATGAACCAAAATTGTACATTTTGAAAATATAGGGATCAAAATCAAGCAATTAAAATTAAGGGATCAAAATGGCCAAAACACTATTCCATAGGAACCAAAAGTGTAATTAAGCCTGAAATTAATTATGCATTGTTTATAATTTTAAGTAGTTATTCCTTCTTAATGTATACTTTTAATTTTTACATTAAAATTATTAATATAATGCATGGCTATTTTTTAATTTAGATAAAATATTTTCATAATTAATATCATTAGAATTTAATAATTTAATATTAAAAATTGAAAATATAAAGAAAATATACATGAATAATTTAAAATTATCTTATTTTTAAATTTCAAAAGAAAATAAGTTAAGAATATGACGTAAGTTATTATTTAAGAAAAATTGATTAAAAGATTTAACAATTCTGAAGAGATATAATTTTATATTGTACTGTTTGGATAGATGTTTTAATAAATACTTATAGGAGAAGAAAATAAGAAGATAAAATGAATTAAACTTTCTTCCTAAATTAAAATCAACTTATGTATTTTAACTTTTTCTCCCATTTAACTTCTCCAAAAATTGAAGTAAAATTGATTTTAAATTATGAAAAAAGTTTGATTTATTTTAGCTTTATTTTGTTCTCTTATAAGCACTTATTAAAAAATTTATTGAAATCAGACCTATATAAAAATTAATATAAAGATGAATATATCTCTTAATATCTTTTTCGTGGCCAAAATTAAAAATGAAATTGAAATTGATCTTATTAATTCTATTTATCATGTTTGAAGTCTTTTGGAAATTAAAATTATAATTTCATATGATAGTTTCATAAAATTATAGAATAATTAGCTTGAAGCACTTTTTAATCTCCAACATCTTAAATATTTTCATTTCCACCTTAAAAAATTAAATGTGTCGAAAAGAACATTGAACACAATATACCAATCCAAATAATTAGACAAAATATTTAGGCTAAGCCAAAGTTGAAGTAAAATAAATTCTTATAACCCAACTTCATAAACTCAAAACTAAATGATCTATTAATTAATTTTAATGCAAATGAATTTAAGATTTTAATAGAGATTAATTGAATTAATTATTTCAAATATTTTATATTCTAATAGTTATATTAATTAATAAGTAATGAGAATGCAAGTCCACCAATATGTAGGTTGTAGATTGAGTGGAAGGGGATTTGATCCTACAAGTACGAAGTCTTGAGTTCTCGAGATCTATGTATATGAAAATTTCATTAAATTTAGAACTAAAGTAATAATATTTGTCAAATTTAGAGATCAAGTGTGAGATATACTAAAAAAAGAAAACCTATTAAGAGAGGTTTCTATTTTAACACTCTTGCCTAGCGCATGAGGACACTTTGGGAATTAACTATAGTAGAAAAAAAAAAATACGGGCCATCAACATTTGTAATGTTGAGTGAAAGGGGATTGAATCCCTTGAGCATGTGGTCTTCAGTTAATCTGGAGATCCATGTGTACAAAAAAAAAAAAAAAACTTTGAAAAAAATTCCCTATTTAAATACTTATCTACATTTGAGGATATTGATCTCTCACTTAAAACATGAGAGGATAATGTAATGTCCCGCATTTTTATTTTCTTAAAATTTAAATTTGTATTGAAGCAAGGAATTTAATTTGTTAAATTCTGAGATTCAAAAGGATAAAATTTAAAATTTGTTTAGAAGCAAAAACTTTAATTTGTTAAATTCTGAGAGATTTTAGATTTGAGTGTGTATTTTTATTTTTTTTCAAAAATTTGATCTTGTAAAATTTTAGGAACATAAAGGAGAAAATTTGATCCTTTTGAATCTTTGATTCTAGAAAATAATATTTGTAAATTAAATTATAGAACTTTAAAATAATTTCCTTTTCCGTAAGATTGGAAGTATAGGTCCACTTGTTTTTGAAGCGAAAATTTTAATCTTAGAGAATTTCTCTCCTCTTCATTAAGCATTTGTCTATTTTCTTAAATTCATGTTATGCTTACTATTATTATCAATATATTTTATATTTTAGATAATTAATTCAAATGATAAATTTCTTCCTTATTGATCTCATATTAATGGACCTGATTAGGTTTTTTTTTTTCCTGGGCCACTTAACGCACACCCAACCCACATCCAATACTTACTTGGGTTGTTCCATTTTTCAACCTTCAACAGGTTAAACAGTTAATACAGTCACAAGGATTCTTAAATTGAATTTATTTCACTTCTTCACATTAGAAATTGACAAAATAGTTCATGCATTTTTACATTTTCATTTAATCATAAATTGGTATGTATGGCAAATTGGTTAACTTTTACAAAAATTACCTTAAAAGTTGTACCTATTATGATTTCTAATTATATGACAGTATAAAATTTTTTATATTGACAACGCATATAAATTAAACTCTTAGAAATTAATGTTTTATTATTCAAATGGCTTGGGTGTTGTCCTAGTTTAATTTTTTGTTAAACTTATCATGTTTAACTTGTCTTATAATCTTTACTATTGTTACGGATCACATTAAAATTAGATATATTCCTCAATTAGATATAGTCCATAAATACTAAATCGAACACTACTTTAAAACAAAATATTTTTACTACAATTTTCTTAAATATAAAACCAAATAGTTCAAGCAGATTTCTTATTACCAACTATAATTAAGTGCATCATAAACAAACAAGGGATACTTTATAAAGTTTCATGACTACGATGGTTGCAGCGACACAATCAAAGATAAGAAAAGCACTTCTCGTTTTATAAAATGTACTAGATAAAATTAGAATCATGCAATGAAAACCTTTGTATTTTATATTCTTTTATTTTTTTTGTAATTTTAATAATTAACTGCCATAAAAATTACATTAGTCTATATTACGTTTTGGGCTTATTTTCATTTCTTTATTTGTTTCATGGGTATTGGTGGGTTGGGAAGGTAATGAAATTTTGGAATAGGATGAATGGGAGGCAATGGATAAAAAGTGAACACCACATGTAAACGAATGCAATTTGACGATCAAACAAAACTTACCTACTAATACATAAGAGGTTATCAAACACATTAGCTTATTTTTCGTCTTGGGCTTGAGGTGCTTTCGTGTCTGAGCAATGGGGTTAGACTTTAGAGGAACTTTTCTCAGCAATTGAATAAAGTTGGGGAGGAACGTAATGTTCGCACTTCTCGTAAGTACTCAAAGAAGAAAATAAGAAAATAAATTAAATTAGATTTCTCTTATAAACTAAAATCAATTTATACACTTAACTTTAATAAAAAATTTCTAATTTAACTTCTCCAAAATTTGAAGTGTATAAGTTGATTTTAGTTTAGGTGAGAAATTCAATTTATTTTTTTTTTTATTTTTTTATAAGTGTTTATGAAGAAATTTACTCAGGACTAGTTTAATAATTGTTGGTAACGTTTATTTTTGGCTTTAATATGTTTTAAGTCCCTCAAATTTGAAGTAAGTTTGTTTTTAGTCCCTTAAATTTAAAATTAATCTTTTTAGTTTCTGTAATTTAAAAAAAAAAAAAACATGTTTTAGTCTCTTAAGACCATTTACAACATCATTGACAGGGGCAAATTGTATCAATTGAACATGGTGTGATGTTTTTACTAACAAAGACATTAATAGGTGGGTTTTATGTGACAAATTCAGTAATAGGTGAGTTTTGTGCAGTAGATTCATATCAACTTTTGGATAGAAGGATCAAAACATGTTTTTTTTAAATTACAGTGACTAAAAAGATTAATTTTAAATTTGAAGGACCAAAAGCAAACTTACTCCAAATTTAAGAGATTAAAAACATATTTACTCCTTTATTTTTTATTGTTTGTTTTGTGTGGATTAATTTGTCTTGATTGATCCTTTTCTCGGTTTGGAATGAGTTAATTCTGTTCTCTCTGTTTTTACCCTTTCAACTTACAGCCATCGCGCTTAAATTTTCAAATTTATTGACTAGGTTGAAGAAAATTTTTGGATGAACTATATGTCAAGTCTTGTTGCTGCTGGGTGAGATAATTTGTGAATGAAAAACTTGGAGAAGAAGTCCTGAGTTGCTGGACGTGCTGCATCAAATTGGGGAAAATGATGAATAGTATAAATTGTTTCAAAACTTTGGGCTTCTTTGGGCGGGTTTTGCTGAAAAAATTATTATTGTCTGTCACCACTGGGAAGTGATATTCACCAGTCCTTTTCATCTTTCCACTCCCCGGTTTTTTTATTTTGTTTGAATTTTCTACTCTACCCCTTTCTTCCCACGTGAACCCTCCTCCCTCTCACCCTCACTCTCCTCCCTCCCAACCCCACTCTTTTCTTTTTCATTTTTTCGTTTCAGTTTTGTTTTTTTGCCTTTTGCCAATTTGACAAAAACTAGTTTTCCTTGTGTATTCATAAACACTAAAAACTAGTTTTTGTTTTGTACATAAAAAAATAACACAAGGAAACTTATCTCTGTTGTGTTAATATTTTTTGTGAAAAATTAATATAATAGAAACAAGTTTTATTATGATACACTTTTAAAAAATATACGATACAAGTTACCATAATTAATTCAACTACTATTAAAAATAGTAATTTGTATCGCATATTTTTAAAATTGCATCATAATTAATTTAATTACTAGTTAATAGTAATTAAATTAAGTATGATACACTTTTAAAAATATAAGATACAAGTTACCATAATTAATTTGATTATTATAAAAAATGTTAACATGTATCGTATATTTTTTTAAAATTATATCATAATTAATTTAATTACTATTGAAAATGATAAATTGTATCATAATTAATTTGATTTTAATTAAAAATGGTTATCTTTATCATAATTAATATGATTAATATTAAAAAGAATAAATTATATCTTAATTAATTTTTTCGAAAAAAATAACACAACAAAATCATGTTTCCATTGCATATTAAAATTATACAATGAAAATGTGTTTCCATTGTGTTGATAAATTGAGGGTGGGAAGAAGAGAGAGAGAGTAAAAAAAAATGAAGGTAAAATAATAATTGGCTACGCTTTTGTAAATGTAAGGAGTGAAAAGTGTGAAGAAAAAGGGGTGGGAATAGCAGCCCAAGACGTAATGGGTTCAAGCCCCTTCTCCTAATGGGCTTTCATGTTTGTGGTCTAAAAGGGCAAAAAAATGATATATATGGTTTCAGCAAAATCTAACTTTTCATATATTCTTTTAAAAATGATTTTGACTCTCCAAATGTTATAAAAAAGAAAGAAAGAAAGAAACTAGTTACATAATTATTAAAGGCGGAATTCTTAAAACCAATTCTATTACATATCATTACTTGATTATAACAAAACATTTCGGTCTTATACAATTACTTTCAAAATTAAAAATAAAAAAATAATTTTCATGTACCATTATATATATATATATATATATATATATATATATTAAAATTTAACTAGGAAGAAACTTGTCTCCATGCTAGATTCTCTCTCTATATAAATTAGAATAACTATATTCAATGAGAGTGTTTTTAAGCAATCTTTTCAACAAAAGTGTTTTTAGGTGTTTTTAATCAACAAGAACATTTTTAGAAATTTTTCTTGACCCCTTATCTTTTTTAATTTATTCTTTTCATCTTCATTTCTAAATTAAATTTCAATATTTTTTAAAAAAATCATCAATTGTTAAAATAGCCTTGTATCGCAATATAAATTATATATTTATATGTTAAAAATTAACATATAAATATAATTTATATTTTTAAAAAATATTTATTTATAATAAATTTTAATTATAATATGATTTATATATTTAAAAGTATTTATTTCTTATAAATTTAGTTATATAAAATAAATATTTATCATGTATATTGTACAGCCTAAAATACTAGTTAAAATAAAATATCAATTTCAATGAAAATTTGTAATTAAAATACATATAATCTATCAATAAATTTTTCTGAAATTTAAACCAATTCTTAAGTCTTAACTTCACAAAATAAAAAGATTATTAATTGAGTAAATTTTTAATAAATAAATCATATAATTTATTATTTAGTATATTTTTTCATACAATAAATATAAACATACAATCACTTTTGTCTTTCATCTCTTTTTTTACCCTATTTTCTTCTCATCTTTTTCTAACACATCACTAATTGTTAAAAAGATACATAATTGTAGCTTAAAAAAATAATATAATATTAGTGATGTGGTAGAAAAAATATGTGAGAAAATGGGGTAAAAAAGAAGATAAAAGACAAAACTGGTTGTATGTTTATATTTATTGTATGAAAAATATATTAAATAATAAATTATATAATTTATTTATTAAAAAATTTATATTTATTTTTGTTATATAAATTTATTATTTACTATTTTTAAACTAGATTTAACATTAAATAACTATTTTAAAAGATTTTATATTTATTTTTGTTATATATAGTATAGTGTTTATGTTATGACTCAAATAAATTAAATATCTTAATGGTTTAGATGGTGAAAGAAAAGGAGAAGGTCATATGTTCATATGTTCAAATCTCCTTCAATTACTTTTACCATTTTTTAAATCATAAATTTTGTTGGAAGACTAAAATCGCGTAATTAAAAAATTGGGAAACCAAAATCACAAATTGGATATTATAAGAGGAATAAAAGTGCAATTTAACCTAAATATTATTAAATATTAATTGTCATGTCATCTACTTAATGCTAGATCATGGTCAATATTATAATTTTAACAGTCAAATTTGCAGATTTTACAAAATTAAAGAACTAAAATCACAAAATTAAAAATTAGGAGACCAAAATTATGAATTAAATATTATAAGAAGATTAAAAGTGTAAGTTAGCCAATAAATTAATTGGTTCGCTTCATGCTTGTCAAATACCCAAATTTTGCACTGGCCACACACCGACACAACTACGGCATTTCATATGACTTTCGTTATGAATACCTTTTATATCCAATTTTACTTTTAGATTTGAAAATCTTAAACATTAATTTTTTTGTTTGTTTAACATTTTCATAATATGTTAAAAATATCATATTTAATACTTTAATTTTTTTTTTGTTATTTTTATGTTGATTTGACTCATAAAAGACAAGTTCGTTATATAATAGAGATATCATTAAATTTAACAAAGTAAATAATAGTAATCTATAACTATAATAAAGAGGATATTTTTTTTTAGTCTCCATTTTTTATTGAATTACTATACCTTTTAATTACCCTAATCCACTATTTTATTATTTAACTATTTTTTAAACTACTCACTGCATCCTCTCTCTTTTATTTTATTTTTATTTTTCAAAAAATGAAGAGAGACATCCCTAATAACAACAACAGTCATCATTATCATCTATAACTATAATAAAAGAAATACTCTTTTCTGGTTTCCACATTTTTTTACACTACTTTATTCTTTAACTGCTTTCAAAATTACCCACTATTTTATCTTACGAATTCTCTCATGGCAAATAAACCATATTAAACTTTTAAAAGATAAAATCTGTTAAAAAAAAATCAAATTTACATTGTTCTGAAAAAATAAAAAATATTCGCACATAGTGCCTGTGTTCCCCTAATAATAATTAATAAAGAACATGTTAAGACATTCTTCTAACATTTGTAGACAAAATATAAGTTTAAATAGATATTATTATCATACATTTAATTTCTCTTTTATTTTATTTTCACTTTATTTTTCTCTTTATCTTTTTCTTTATTTCTCACTAAATTATTTATTACAAGTATCTAATTTATCCTTCATTTTTTTAGTTCGTTATCGTTGCCGACGGGTTACGTATTTGACGAGCATTTCATTAAATGCTCAAGGATTGGACGAGGGTAATATAACCAATATTTGTCATACTTACTCGGATGATGGGCTAGTTCTTTTTCAGGAAATAAAAATGCTGGGTTTTATTTGTAATGCAATTATGAACGTCCCATCAATTGCAATAGTGATACGACACACTTCTTAATCACTTGCTCGTTTTGCTTGCGTAACACACGGTAGGACGTGCAGGGTTTGATATAGATGTTTTGTCTTTTATACGAAGAAAGTGCACCTTCACCGTGACTCTGTATTGGGTGGGATATAGAATTTTTATCTAGTAGATATAGTAATTTTAAAATAAACGGTTAGGATTGGGTGCCAAGGTCATCGTCAGTGTCCGTTGCGGTCAGCCCCGCCTTGGTCCTGTCCTCGCTGGAACCCACGTGACCCATGTTGATCAATGCCTTTGTTGCGCGATCTTCCTTGGCCCCCAACCACCTGCAAGGGCGAGGTTGAGATTTGAATGTGGCTTAGTGGCTTGGGTTTTTTTGTTGCAGGTTTGGCTTGGCAAAGGAAGTGGGCTTGGAAGGGAGGGTGGTTGCGGTGGTGGTATTGCCGTCCGCGGCGCTTCGGTGTTGCGGTGGTGGCGGAAGCAAAAGTTGGCAACTTGGGAGTGGCAAAGAAGAGGGTAATCAGGGAAAGATTGAGAAAAAAAGAAAAATCTTAACCGTTCATCTAAAAGCTACTATATCTAAGGGTGGAAATATCTTTTCCATGGTGGGAGACATTCCTAATAATGGTGTTTACAGCCAAACCGGTCCTAAGAAACAAAAAACTGAAGCTAACCGAAAACTTTTGAATTTTATCGGATAGTTTTTTATAGTGTAACCGATTAGTTTGATTTTCGGTTGGTGGTTCCGAAACCGAATTGAACCGAACTGATACTACTAAATATGACTCAATAATGTTGTGCATAATACTTTTTTTTTTTGTTTTCCACCCTTGTGCTTGTTGGTAAGGGTTTAAGGAAAAATGTCGATTGTAATTAGAACGTTGCGTTATTGTATTATTATTGGAAATGGACCTCTATGAACTTTTTACTTCAGATTGACTTTCAAACCATAAACTCCTTCTAAGCAAGTGGATTCATCTTTCTGAGCAATACCCCCTAGCAAATCAGATCCCACCGAAAACAAGTAATCATACGGTTTCATGCACTGTAATAATAGTATCAAAATTATTATTCTTTTTTATTTTAGTTTTAGTTTTTCTCTGTTGTTATCCATTTCTAAATTTACAGATAAAATGATCAATTGCCAATGATTATATGTAGTGCATACTGGCTATTGGGGCCTTTTGGCTATTTATGTTAATTAAATAACAGATTGGCAAATTTTGCATATTATGTTAAATGACAGGTTGTGGTTATAAAAAAGATAACCAAATCAACCAATTCAATTCAAATCACTTTTTTTAATTTGGATCAGATCAATTTTTTTCTTTAAAAAAACAATCCAAACTGCATAGTATTTCAAATTTTGGATCAGATGACTTTTTAGGTCAAAACCGATCCAAACCGATTTGCAAACACCCCTAATTCCTAAGTCTCCCACCCTAGCCAAAGACCCTTCATCATTGCTTTGTATTAACTCCCTTCTTTCACAATATTAAATTAAGGATGTGAATTAAATGCACACATGGTTTAGGATTAGTTTAGTTTAACTAGTGTTTTGAATTTGAGTTCTGAATATACAATTACGTCAAATATTGAGAACAAGTTTTGTAATCCATAATGATCCTACTTAAATTGAACATAATTATCTCACAAGAAAGATATTTGTGATCTTTACCCAAATAGCATGTGACATTAATTTAGTTTTTTTTTACTAGTGTAATAACTCTATTCTACAAGGCTTAGTTTGTGATATACATTATTTATGATTTTTAATTATTTGTTTATTATTTTTGAATTTTATAAAAATATATGTTATTAAATATGTATATAAATATTTAAAAATATATCTAAATAATTATGAATATCAATATATATTTAAACAATTTATATTTACAAATATTTTATGTCATTATAATTTTTATAAACGTCTCTTCTAAAAAAATATTAACTTTATAAATATATTACATTGTATATAACTTAGATATGTCTAAAATTTAATAAAAGATATTAATAATAAAAGTGTTTGAATTATATTTTGTAATTATTAGTTTTTCTTTTAAAAAATATGTTTCTATTATAAAGGAAAGAAGTATGTAACATTAATTTAAAAAATATATTTGTGGGTATTTAAATTTATATAGATTACAATAAAAAAAATTAATGTTTAATAAAAAGATAAGATGAAAATTACATAATAATTTTGTTAATCTTATTTCGTTTTGGCTAATAACATTTGAGAGATTCCTAAATCTTTTTCTAGTAAAATAATTCAGGTCAAGAGTTTAAATAAATAAGAGTTAAATACGTTTTTGACTAACTCACTAGGGTCGGTCTAGTGGTAGAGGGTTTGGGGTAGTATGCATGCGGTTGTAAATTCTAACTTCTAATCTCAGTGTAACCATTGTACACAAAAAAAAAAAAGGTTTTTGACACCTAAACTTTTTTTGAATTTCACTTTTAGTTCATAAACAAAGAATTTACTAGTGTTTGCACCTAAGTAGGCAATTATTAGGAACGTCTCTCTTTAGTATATTCAGTTGTGAAGTGGTTCTTCTTGTGCTTATCAGCGGGCGGCTGGTGGTTTAGTATGTCTTTGGGACTGTTATTTTTGTCCATCTTATGACTTTGACAACAAATAGAAATTCTTATGTCCTAGTGACTGGTGTGCTTTTGTTAGTGACTTATGCATGTGATTTTACTGAGCAATGATGGCACTTAATTGTAATCAAGCAAAATTAGTACTCCTAAGATGGCAATCATGTCTTGATTGTTAAGGCTATCACCCGTTATCATCTGGATCTCTATAGAAAGTCATATGGTAGCAATGATAGCACTTATTAGCAAAATTGGTACGGTTAAAATCATGATCATTCCCTAACTATTAAGGTTATTATCCCCTAGACCTCTGCTAAAGAATGTTCTAAGTCCATAGTTATGCCCAAGAATTATTTTTTGAGAAGAGAAATTCTAGTAACACTTTCTCAATCACTCTTTTTCTAACATTCTTTCAAAATTATAAATTTTGATAGGTCTCACTTGTCATTTAATGAGTCTCTCTCCTTATTTAAAAATGGGACTTACCAAAATTTGTGATTTGTAATACTCCCCTCTTACACAAATTAATTTGAGTTGGCAATCTATCAAAATTAACGTGTGTTAGGATCACAACAAGTGTACCAATCGTACAAATAATAAAGGAAAAAGTAAGAGTTATCGTCTCCACAGAAATTGTGATTTTAAACTCAATTTAACCAAACAATTAATTGTGAATTTAAGAATTAAAGAAGGAATTGGAGATTTTTGGATTTTAATTGGATTAATAAAGTAGATAACAAAGAACACGATTTAAAGATGTTTATAAAATTTATGAATAAAAACAAATAAGTATCGAATCCCCTTGATTTTTCCTTAAAATAATCTCTTTCTTTTCTAAACCCTTTCTTGTTAAGCAATTTACCTTCAATTTCTCTAACTTAGTTTAACCCTAATTCCTTAGGCTATAAACCCTTTAATCCCAATGATGAACCCTAATCCTTTAGGCGAGCAAAATTAATCATAAGCATTAAGAGAATGAAATTCTCATGAAGACATACAATATATTCCTATCCCTAGACTCAAGAGTTGTATGGTTATTGAATTGGAACGGCATAAACCCCAATTTCCCAATTGCAAAATTTAGATTACTAATCAATTTCTTAATGAGTGTCAATCATGGAAAAGCATTAAGCGTAAATTCAACAATTAAATTAACAAAAACAAGAGAAGGATTTAGAAAAGAAATCGATTACATTAATTCCAAATTAAGGTTCATCCTAACCTAACTCCAAAGGGGTTTAGAAACTCATAGAGAAACTAAACACACAAAGAATAAAGTTAGGGTCGAGCGGCTTCATTACCCGTTGGGCGGCCCACCAAACCTGCTGGGCGGGTACGACTTTGTGTATTCCGTTTTGCGTTTCTAATCTCTTTTTGGCCCGTACTTATGCTTGTGGGTATCTTTTGCGATCTTCATTTTGGTCCTTACTTCTTTTAAGTCCTCTTTGACTAGCACAATATTTCGTCATGCATGTGAACTGTATTTTCTTTCTCTGCACATCTAACTTCCCTTCATAAAATCCAACAAAATTAAGGCAATTCATGTAATTTTAAATAGAAAGCTTAAAAACGTACATAACATGAAATCCTTCATTAATGTTCTATTTTCTCACAAATTTCCTATGTTCTAATGGAAAAATTATGTGAATTTCCTCTATAAATCTACATAGAATGTAGATTTATCAACGTGCCAAGATAATGCAAATACTTTTAATGAAATAGAATTCTTTCAAAAAATTTTAAAAATTAAACAACAGAATGAGAAGAATACAAACTTAGAACAAACTCATGGTAAGAAGCAACTATTAAAAAGGACTCTATTTCAACAAACAATGGATGTTGGGATACAAACCAAAGTTTAATTGTTCAATGCACCACTTATATTTTAGTTTAAACTTCTCAAATTTCATTCTTTGAAGAGCGTCAAAAAATTTGTTTTTAGCTTTGAGATTGAGGATTTTCGAAGCTAAGTTGTCATCATAAGCTTGGCGAAATAAACTTGAATTCTAAGTTTGGGTGTCCAAGTTAATAAGCTAAGATGCCATCTAATATTAAAATCATACTAATGTATCTGGAAGAGTCTCAATTCACTTTGACATTCATAATGCACGAACGCACTTCAACCTACCTAATAAACGTTTTTTGGCATTTAGACTTGTACAAAAGTATTTACATGAAATGATGTATATTTAGGTATCAATCAATCTGACCTTACTTTGATTAACCCATCATAGTGCGCATGTTAAGTGAGTGTGTTTAGTTAAGTTAGCTCACTTTTTAATCATGACTAAATCATGATAAGAAGCAAGTCTTGAAAAAGGTTCGTATTTCAATAAACACTGGGTGTTGGGCTGTAAACCAAAGTTTACTTGCTTAATTCACCACTTATATTTTAGTTTCAACTTTTCCAATTCCATTTAGTGAAGAACCTCAATAAGTTTGTCATTGGTTGTGATTCTTCTTTCTGAGAATTCTCTATGTTAAGACGTTGTTAGCTTGATGAAAGAAACTTGAATTCTAAGTCTAGCCGTCCAAGTTATTCATACCAATATGTTATCAATATTGAAACCATGTTGACAGATCTAAAAGAATCTCAATTCACTTTCATATTCATACATGCATGAATGTACATCCACCAACCTAATAATTATTTGGAAAAAGTTTAAGGATCTCCTCAATTTTGAGGTGGATAGATAAATGAAAGAAGGGGATAAAAACAAAAAAGAGAAAAAAATAAATTAAAAGGCACGATAAATAATGTAATAGAAAAAAAAAAGATAAATAAAAAAATAAAAAATAAAAAATGAGATAGAAAAAAAAGTGAATATAAAATAATAATTACCATAAACATTTTTTGTACTTGGAGTTATACAAAAGTCTTTACATTAAATGATATATATTGGTTTCAGTTAATCCGACCTTTCATTGGCCCACGATAGTGTGCATATTAAGTGAGTGACGAAGTGCCACGCATACAGTGGTCACAGGCACAATAAGTGCTGAATAAACTACTCGAAATAAAGAAATCAATAGGTAGTACGCCTTTTCTGACCTAGCCCTTAAAGCATAACACAACAATATACATCTAAATAAATGACTCCTATTCATGGCCTTCCCACCTACACAAAAAGTTTGGTGAGGCCAATAAATGAAAACAACATAAGTAGAGTTATTCTTCCATTAATTGTAGGGATCTAAAATGTTGGTCACGTAGATATTATATATATCTGGCATCCAATCACGATCACATCTAAATTTGGATACGTATGAAAATTAACGTGGGAAAGTCAAGAGATTTATTATCAAAAACATAAAACATTAAGCATTGTGGATAGAAAAACTGTAATCGAGAGAAAAGATTTTACTAAAGGTGTCAGACAGGTTCTCAGATAAAGATTAGTTATCGACAAAATCGGTAGATATTTCGTATTTATAACGTGTTTATCCAAGAGAGATATGCTACATATACAATAATTCATATAACAATTTGTACAACAATATTTTTTGTATCTATTTCTATCACTATGAGATGTAATAAATAATGTGTAAGAAATAGATAGACACAAAAAATATTATTGTATAAATTGTTGTATAAATAATATTTCTCTATCCAAATAAATAAATAAATAAAAATAACTTAACGCGGCGGCTTTCCCATGTGATGGTAAGTGGTGGGGGTTTGGTTTTTGTTGGTAGTTAAACGCATCAATTAATTGTCCCAACTTGAAAGTGAGCTAGGCTAGGTCTATAAATAAAGTTATACCCACCACGCTTCAAAGCAGAGAAACACTAGCGATATCAATAAAAGACACTTCTCAAACAATATAGATCGTGCCGCGAACAAAGTATGGCTTCAAGACCTGGAATTCTCACGGACTGGCCATGGAAACCTCTTGGAAGCTTTAAGGTTGCCTACCTTGCCCTTAGTTATTACCTCTAATCTCTCTCTCTCTCTCTAAAAAATAGTTGTTTCTTTTCATTCATGCATCCACCCATCCACACTCGTCATAGTCATAGAACGATATTCGCACGTCGAAGTATATAACATGAACATGCAACGTTGCTCTCATTGTTTCTATACAAAATAACATGTGCATGAAAAAGTTTTCCTATGGTTTTACGCAGAGCAATTTAGAATATTTACTATTATTATAACGCAATACGAAGAAAACTTAGTTAAAGTAAACTTTTGTTATCAAGTGTACAAGTATACACACCTTTGGTTTAATTTCAAACAAATTGTGATGTTAGCTCCTTAAAATTAAGGATAATTGCACTTATGTGCTTTTTAGAGTGACAAACTCACTTTAAGATTGTGTTTGGATGAGGAATTTAAAAATTTCAAAGAATTTGAAATGCCCAAAATTTGAATTGCTTTATTTTAAATTTCTTTCATTTATTAAATGTTCTATTTGGATAAATTAATTTAAATTTTTTAAATTTCAAATTCTAAGTTTAGATATAACATTTTAATTTCCACCATATACAAAATTTAATTTGTAAATATATATTTAAAAATTAAAATTTTAATATTAAATTTTTCCAAAAATAAACATTAATCAATTTTAAAATATTTAATAATTCACAGATAATATTACTATTAAATAATATTTAATAATTCAAAAATATAAATATTAATACTTTTTACGTCAATATTGATAAAAAGAAAAAAAAGAAGAAAGAGAGAAAGAAGAGAGAGATGGAAGAGAGAGGAGAGGGAGATGAGACAGAGGGGAGAGAGAAGGGGGAGAGGAGAGAAGAAAGGGAGTGAAGAGAGGGAGATGAGAGAGAGGAGAGAGATAAAAGAGAGAGGCCATTAGGAAATAGAGAACAAAAAGAAAGGAGAGAGGGAGAGGAGAGAGAAAGAAGAGAGAGAGAAAAGAGAGAGGAGTGAGAGGGAGAGAAGAGAGAAGAGAGAAGAGAGAAGAGAGGGGAGAGAGAGAGAAGAAAGAAAGAGGAGAGAGAGGGAGAGAGGAGAGAGAAAGTGAGTATAAAGAATTTTAAATTTTAAATTTTTGTTAGAATTTGAAATTCTACAATTTTAGATAATCAAAATATGTTTATAAATTACTATAATTTTAATTTTTTATTAAATTTCTTATCCAAACAACATATTTCACTACAAAATATTTTAAATTTCCTATAAAAATAAATTACCTTTTTAAAATTTCTCATCCAAAAGCAAATTAAGGAATTTATGCAATTTAAGTACTTTTGCACGCTTAGTATACCCTTCATTAAGGTGCATTTATTCAAGTACATTCAATTATACCAATCAACATCACAATTGCAATCACAAACCTAGTACCTATAAAACGAGCAATGCATTTGAGACAATAAATTATAATAAAACCAATCAACATAAAGTTTTATAAAATACGGGCACGCCTAAGTAAATCATAAAATACACTAGATATTTAGACGTTTATAAAAACAAAACATAAATATATGGTAATTTGCAATTTTAAATTTCTCATCAATAATAATTTCTTTCATATATTTTTTTTAAAATATATCCCTCATTTTCGGGATTTAAATTTAACAATTAAATTCTGTTTATTATATTTATATATAACATGCCAAACTGATAGCGAGCTGTAACGTATAGCAGAGCAATTAATAAAAATGTTATTCTTTGTGTGTTTGGTTTATTTTTTTTCCTTTTCATTTCTAACTAATAAATTTTTATTAATAATTATAAAAATGTCAATGTATATTTTTGTAAAATAAAATAAATAAAAATAACATTTTTATAATTGTCAATTTATAGGAAGACAAGCCAAACATATATTTTAACTTTTCTACTCCTTATCTTATGAGTGATATTATTATATCTTCCTATCAATTTCCCAATACTTCATAAAGTAAATATAAATAAAAAAATAAATATATTTAATATCTTGAAAATATAAAATACAGTTTCTACACCAAAATTCACATTTAGTGGCCATTAATATGTCCTTTAGGGGCCATATAAATAGCCACTAAATCTTTTACCGGCAATTAGTTAATGTTCGATGTATCCAGAGTCAGTAAAAGTATTACCGACATTTATATAGAATGTTGGTAAAGACCCATAAAATGGCTGGAAAAACTAATAACTTTTAGTGACAATTCTTATGGCCATTTTAATGGCCACAAAATTTAATTTTTCAATTGCCTATTTCCAAGCAATTGATGACCTTTATATATTGCCAGTAAAAGATGAGCTATTTTTTTTCTCTAGTACGAGTACATATTCAGTATTTTTAGTGTCTACGCACTAAATAGTTAATACTTTTAATTGTACAGTTTTCTAATTATATCTTTAAAAAAATAAAAATAAGAAAAAATATCATATATGTAACAGGTTATTACCCAAAAATCATAAACTTGCGGTTTAAGGTTATTTCCAGCAAAAAAAATCTATATCATTTCTTGAATTTACAAAAAATTACAATGTTACTTTGCTGCCATTTTGGCCCAATGTATATATTGCACACATCAACGACACATGACTAGAGCACTTGCACCTCAAGTTTTAAAAGACAACACATGTTGATGCACAATAAAACAAATACGATTCAATTAAATCCTTGATGGCAATCAAATCCTCTTTGCAGTATGAGTAATGGCAACCTCCTATTCAGGTTTGTAATATGTTAGAGGAAAGTTTTCTTTTTTTTTAGGAGTAGAGGAAAAGTTAAACTTACGGAAGAGATAAAATTAATATCAAGTACACAGAGAAATCAATTGATTTTACGGCAATTGTTACTAATGGCCAATATAAGGTAATATATTACCGGTTAATGTTGATTAGCCACTAAAATTATAATTTACAAAATCAATTAACGGCCTATACTTTATGGCCACTAAAAAATTGTTGGGAAATGTAAAATTTGGTGTAGTGTTAATTCATTTTTATTTAGTAATCAATAGGAAGATTTATAAGAAAATGTGTAAAACTAATGTTGTAGGAGTATTTAAAATTATTCTTATCTTTTTATCTGTTTTGTTTGCTTTGTTGCTTACAATTAATCGAGATATTAACGGTTTAATTTTGCAGTATTTGTTACTAGCTCCCTGGGTAGTTCACATCTCGTATTCTGTGTTGATGAAGGATAAGACTGAAAGGGACATAAGCACCTTTCTCATATTACCATTTCTGCTCTGGCGTATGCTTCACAACCAAATATGGATCACTCTCTCTCGTTACCGAACAGCTAAAGGCAATGCTAGAATTGTCGATAAGGGAATTGAGTTTGATCAAGTTGATAGAGAAAGAGAATGGTTGGTTAATTTGTCCAGCACGATAACTCTCACCACCCCTTCTCCTAATTTTGGTAGTTAAATGCATTCATAGATGAATTTGCATGTGGTTTTTACTTATATCTAAACAATACCTTATTATAAGCGCTAACTCTACAATTGAGAGGAATGATCTTATATATATATGTAATATACTAAGTATGAAATCTTATATCTATTTACATAATTAGTTTTCTTTTTATTTGTTTTTTTTAACTCTCTCTTTTTTATAATTTTAATATATATATATGTATGTATGTAAGGGACAATCTTTAGTTTTAATATTTAAAGTAATACCCTATTAGGAGTCCAACCAATTCAATGTTTATACTTACACACAAACCATTAAACTAATTTACAAGGAGAATTGTGTAATCGGAGTTAACTTCTTTAGTTCTTAAGGCCCCTCTGTGAGTGCCTCCTTCTCAACTTCATCGATCACCACTGATATGTTAGTCATGAATTTTTCAATTCTATATTTTTCCCTTCAAATGTATAACTTATTAATTTATGACAGTAGAATTAATTCATTCTTATAATTAAATACGATATAATTTTTTTTGTGTAATAATCTATGGATTACCCCACTAAACACAGATTCTGGGTCCATATCTGAGTGTTAGCCAGAACATTTTCATGGAAATATATATATATATATATATTAACAGAATCATGATGTTTTGTTTTAGATATTAGTCATGGAATAGTAGGTCCTCATCCAAGCCTGTTAAACATAACAACCAAATATCTCAGATATTTGGTAGTCTCTCATAAATGAATTCGTCTCAGTAGTTGAAAGCTAAGACAGAGAGACTTCTACTCATGACACTTTTTCTTTCGTAGTTTTTATTTTATTTTATTTTTTGCAGCAAACAACATAGGAATTTTATTACTAAAGTGAACAACAGGTACTCAGAATAGTACATCAGAAAACCAAAACAAAGGTCCTCAAGACATGCACCACATTATGCTTCCATGAAAAACATAAACAAATTTACCTTTTGTAGTTCTGCTTAATTATTAAGTTGTATCTCACTCGAAGGGTGATATCTCATGGCTAGGACCCTAACACTTTGAATCCTTATCTAATCTTGCATCTCGACATTTCTTTTATCCTATATATATCTATTCATTTAATCCTAATATAAGGCTAATGTATGGATGGATTTTTTTGTTACGTGTGATAGTGGTGTTTTGGTGGAAAAAGAAAGGAAAGATAAGTTTTTTATTTTTAATTTAAAATAGAAATAGAATATTTATGAATATAAATAAATATTGAAACATTACATTTATGTTAATTTATGATTTTTATTTCTACTATTTAAAAAAAATTAAATTAGAGAATATTAATTTATTAGAAATGAAAATTTTATCCTCTTTTTCTTTTCTTCATAAAATTTAACTTTCAAACATATTCTCTAAAAATAATCTGATTTTCTGACTCTCCTCTTTCCTTTACACTTATCTTACACCTCTTTTTCTCTTTCTCTCTTTTTTTTTTTTTCTTCATAACATCACACATTCCATCCTTCCTTGTTCCAAACATTGTGTTCACAGGGTGTCAAAAAGATGATTCTTCCTTGGTAACGTGTGCATGTAACACAAGCACATAAAAATCTTTGAAAAAATAAGTAGAAATGAGAAAAGAAACAAAGATTATTTTATATTCTCATTCAGGTTAATATTTAACTTATTCATTATTTAAATTGTTTATTTTACTTTTTGTTTTGATCTTGCAGGGATGACCAAATATTGTTCAATGGATTATTATACTACTTGGGATGCTACACATTACCCGGAGCTTCTCGTCTTCCATTGTGGAGAACAGATGGGAGTGGTTATGACAATACTGCTTCATATTGGACCAGTGGAGTTTCTTTATTATTGGTTACACAGAGCACTTCATCATCACTTTCTCTACTCTCGATACCATTCTCACCACCATTCTTCCATTGTCACAGAACCCATTACTTGTGAGTAATTCATTAATTGCTTTTGCTTACATAATTCAAAGTTGGCGACCAACCTTTTTAGTTTGCATTTGATGCATGCAATTTATTGTCAAATGTCAGTACTGTCTGTGTTTTCACAGAAAGACAGACTGCATATTGTCAATTTTATCATTATATGGAGGACGACAAGCAAGACTGCAGGTGGAATGTTGTTTCAATTGATACATAAATTTGACTTCACTGAATGTACGAACGTCAAATATTTATAGGTTCACTTTAAAAGTAACTCACATAACTTTATATTTAATTTTGACTGTGATATAGTTGGGAGTTACAACTTAGGATTGGTTCTTTTCATATGAGTTTTCTTTTCATCTCATAGATAGTTTATGTTGCTTAACTAAATATATAATCAGGAGCGGAGTTGGAACATTTTGTTTGTAGGGACAAAATATAAAAATTAATATATTAAATTTAAATAATAACTGAAAGATTCATAATTTGGCCACATATTATGAATTCATATTTATATAAATTAAACCAATAAATACAAGATTATAATGCTATAATATTGGAAGAAAAGATATTTAATTTTTAAAAATTAAGTAAATAATTCTAATGATAGGAAGTCTTCATTATACTTAAGAAATAGAAAAAAAATAATTATGAACAAAGAATTATAAGAAATAGATTGAGGGGGTGCGGTAAGGCCAGCTCAGTAGTACACAAGTACCTCCATTCCTAAGCATATCTAAAAAAATTCACAAATCACACTAAAACATATGTATATGTAAAAAACACCTCATAAACTAGAGTTTGAGCCAAAAAATTACTATCTGAAAGTTATCTATTGTATTACTTATGTTTTTCTCCTAGTATAAATTTTTTTATATTAATATTTTATTATAATTTTTTTGCCTATAAAAGATATAACTTATATATCGTGGAAAATTTATCAAATTAAATTATAAGATTAAAACTCTCTTATTCTCCCTCATAAAATTTTGATAAATCTTTTTGTCTTACATATAAAAAACGTACGTATGAAATGACAATTAAAAAAAATATGGGGAGGGGGGGCATGGCCCTCTTTGAAGCAACATAGCTTCGTCCCTGTATATACCCACTAGGGTCCACTATTGAGATAATTTATGTGAATTTAGATTTTAATTAATATAAATATTGTTTGCACGCCATTAAGGGAATACACTACATCCAGAGAGGTAGAACTTCGATTTCTGATTCTTATTTTTTTTCACTTACTCGAATTATATTTTTGAGGATATTAATTAAAAATATGTTATCAATTTATATACTATGCTTTATCTGTTATTTTTGAAGAAAAATTGTTTTTATTTATTATTTATTTTAAAATTTCAAGATAATATTAGTTACTATTTTTCAATTATGTATATCTTTATCAACAAAGAGAAAAAAATAATTATATATACGAAGTGTCAGAATAATAAACAAAAAAGGTAAAGAACATAGTAAAAAAATTACAAATAATTTTAATATAAATAAAGAAATTAATTATTATTTATAATCTATACAATATAACTTTAAATAATAGATTAAAAGAAACAAATGAAGTGTCTGACAATGCACACTACTATCTAGCCAAAAAAAAAGAAAAGAGGTGTTTATCAATTTATGTATTCACTCCATAAATGTCATCATATTATTTAGATATTAAATTTAAGAGTTAAATTGTTCTTTGTTTCAGTTTTTTATTATACTTTTTATCACAATTTTTTTCTTTCTATTTTTCCCTATTACGCCACTCATCTTATTTTATAATTTTCTGTTTTTTTTTTCTCTATCTCTTTTGTTTATAAAACTTAAATAGAAATACAATTACTCTAAACCTAATTGAGTAAAACAGAAACATATAGCTGAGGAGCACCACATGGGTCATTTTGTACTTATATTTTCCATGTGCCAAGCAACACTTTCTGCATGGCCAACTGTAATATTTAATTCTATTTGCTAGTTATGACCCAGCAAATTAATTTTCAGCACCTGATTCATTATCTAAAACCATATTCTCTTTGATGCAGCTGTCATCCATCCATTTGCAGAACACATATCATATTTTCTCCTCTTCTCAATACCCATGTTAACCCTAGTCTTCACAAAAACAGCTTCTGTGGGGGCCATGGTTGGATATGTCACTTACATTGATTTCATGAACAATATGGGTCATTGCAACTTTGAGATAATTCCAAAGTGGCTCTTTGACGTGTTCCCTCCTCTCAAATATCTCATGTACACCCCATCGTAAGTATTTATAATGTCATATACATGCATAGTTACATACTATAAGCACTCATTTATATATGTTATGAGGAAAGAAAAAAGGAAGGGAGTATTTAGTTATCAGCGCGCATGAGAGATAAAAGAAATTAATATTAAACACATAATAGTGCGTTTGATATTTTGTTAATGATTTATTTAGCAAATAAAAAATAATAATTAATTGCTTCTTAATAAATGTGCGTTAAATTCTATTTTAATAGAAAGTTAAATACACAATAAATCATACATAAATAATTAAATTTATTCTATCTAATCTATTTTTTTATACTATTATATTTTCCGCCTAATATATGTGTGTGTATTCAGCTCTATTTCCTTATATGGTAATATCAACCTTCTATTTATATCAGCCTTTTATTCATTTCTTCATCAGTTTATTTTGCTGTTTATATTATATAAATGATTGAATTATCAATTACTTCTCATATTAGTAAGGTCGCAGTAAAAGTAAAAATAAAATCGGACAACCGTCATTTGTAACGTCAAATGTTTAAGTATTACAATTGCTACCCTTGAGAGAATTTACCTTTTTTTTTTGGGTACATTAAGAGCAACTGTAACACAAGTATTGTAGCAGTTGCTTAAAGTTAAGATACGGTATCTTAAATTTATTTTACTGTTGAAGACAATCTAGCTAGCAAGTATCATTGTTTAATTTTAAGATTCATATCTTATATAAGACACGGTATCTTACGAATAAAAAATCCTTTTTTTCATTAACAACTTTCTCACTTTTTGTGAGAAAAAGAGGAAAAAAGGGTATGTGTGCACAGCCCCAACAAGATGAAGATGAACCCGTGAAAGAACAAAACAAATTACAAAACCAAAAACAAAATTTCATCAAGAAATTATAGAACCAAACAAAATTAGAGAATGAAGAATAAGATGAATAATTACACCAAGAACCAACAGCAAAATTTCAGAACCAAACAAGACTTACGTGATTTTGTAAGTCATAATATATTTATCTTATAATTAAGAGTGTAACAGAGAATAATTACTTAATATATTACTAGCATTTATCCATTTGGAGAGCAAATATACACCAAGTAATGAAATATACTTGCATGTTTTCTAATATCTTGCAGGTTTCATTCTTTACACCATACCCAGTTTAGGACAAACTACTCTCTGTTTATGCCATTTTATGACTACATCTATGGCACCATGGACAAGGCTTCTGATAAACTACATGAGTCAGCATTAAAACGAGAGGAAGAAATTCCAGATGTTGTGCACCTAACGCATCTCACCACCCCTGAATCCATCTATCATCTCAGGCTTGGATTTGCTTACTTAGCCTCTAAGCCTTACATGTCAAAATGGTACTTTTGTTTGATGTGGCCCGTGACAGCTTGGTCCATGATCCTCACATGGGTCTATGGTCGTACGTTCATTGTGGAGGGAAACCGTTTTGACAAACTCAAGCTGCAAACTTGGGCAATACCCAAGTACAGTCTCCAAGTAATTTATCTATATTTTCACTCTCTATATTTATTTGCTTTGTTAATTCCATAAACATTTATTGAAAACTATTTATTTGCTTTGTGATGGCTCTTATGCCCACTGCCACATGACATGATCTTGGGGAGGTTTACTAATTCTGTTTTGGGTACGGTGGCTTTATAAGCCTGGAAATTGCCTCATGCATGCAGTGGGAAAATGATCATTCAAACCTGCTCATTCTTTTGACAAAGCATCATGGCCCTAAGATTTATGGAGATGTTCTGTTATAATGAATTTGGAGAACAATATTTACGGGAGTGTGCTAATGAGGCTTGGGAAACATGATTTTGTGTTACATGGATATGTTGTCACATACATAGTGCATGCATAATGGCCTATTTTGGGTTGTTTTCATGTATTGAACTTGGTCTGCATTAATTTGAGCAGAACTACTACCCATGTTCTGCACTTACTTTTGGGTGCCTGGTTGAGCATTCCTCATGCTTTATAGTTCATATACCAGCACTTTTTATTCAATAAAATTTTAGCTTGCCTAGAAAGAAAGTATTTAAAATAAAATTGTTTATACTAGATTTTTTTTTTTTGAGAATATCTTCATAATACCCTAAAGAATATTGCATGAAATTATTATGTCTACATAACTAATTAATACTCACTGATTTTTCGCATTTTTTATTTTGTATCATGCAAGGGATCAATTATTTCATTAAAGCTTTAGTATAATTGCATGTGATCATTTGTTTATTATCTGGCAATGCGTAAAATGAAATTCATATAACTATGGGATTTTTTCTGTAGTACTTCTTGCAATCACAAAAGGTGGCTATCAACACAATGATAGAAGAAGCAATACTCGATGCTGACAGAAAAGGCATAAAAGTGCTGAGCTTAGGCCTAAGGAATCAAGGAGAGGACCTTAACATCTATGGAAGGCTATATGTTAGTAGGCATCCAAAGCTAAAAGTTAAGATTGTAGATGGAAGTAGCCTTGTAGTTGCTGTTGTTCTTAACAGCATTGCCAAAGGAACAACTCAAGTGTTACTTAGGGGCAAACTCACCAAGGTTGCTTATGCTCTTGCCTTCACATTGTGTCAACAAGGTGTTCAGGTCAGCTTCTTTAATTCATGTAGAATTAATTTCTTACTAGATATCCATATATGAAGGCATATGTTTTAAATTCTGCTCTAATTATATTTCAGGTTGCTACAATGCACGAGGATGATTATGAGAGACTCAAAAAGTCATTCAATAGCTCTGACACTAATTTGGCCTTTACCAAAAGCAACACACAGACGGTAATATATATAACAAAATTTTCTTAGCTTCGTTTTGAGAATTCACTCTATTTGCTTCATTTGGATCTGGATTAAAAATAAGAAGGAAAAAAAAAAGGAAAGACAAGAAAGAGACAATTAATTTTTTTTTCTTGCATTGTATAAATAGGGAGAACAAAAGAGAGAGAAAAGTAAACAAAAAGAAAATAAAATTATGTTAAATTCTATTTAAACAAAGTTAATATAAAAAAAATAATTAACGAGGACACATTTGTAATTTCATTGATTTTCTATATTATCTCTATATGCTTCCTCAGCTTTGAAGAGGTGAAGATTATCAATATGGGTCCCTCACAAATGTTTTCTTTCTTTCCTTGTTTTTTGCTATTTCATAACAAAGAAAAAAAAAATCTTAAGTAATGTTTGGTGTAAAAATATTTTAATATCTTTGAGAATATGATAGGAAAATAATATTTTCACCTACACGGTAGAAATAAAACTTCCACATGAAAATTGGATGCAATATAATTAAATTACCCTCTCATTTATTTTAAATTGCATAAACCCATATTTTTAATCTCATTTGTTGTCTTCTTTTGTTGCTATATTTTGGTATGCAAATATATTATTAGAGATGTTGGCAATGCCCTTAAAATTAGGGACAAAAATTTCACGGATGTTTTATGTACAAAAATTGGCTTATAAAAAATTATATACAAAATTATGTAAATAAAATAATTCCTAATTTTTTATTCCCATTTTTATAAAACCAACTTTGTTTATAGTGACAAACAAGGTTTTCTTTCTTCTTTCATCTTTGTTCTTGGATAGACTTGGTTAGTAGGAGATGGATTGACTGAAGAGGAACAACTGAAGGCACCCAAAGGAACATTATTTATTCCATACACACAATTTCCACCAAGGAAATATCGCAAGGATTGCTCCTACCATTGCACCCCAGCAATGTTGGCTCCTTCTTCTATTGAAAATGTCCATTCTTGTGAGGTTTGTTCAGATTGTCTTGCGGATGTTTAATCGATTCATGTCATCCTTGGAAATTTCTATCAGGAAGATTGAATTAATTTGGTTAGCATCCCAAATTATAAAATTTAATATACCATACATTAATTGCAGGATTGGCTGCCAAGGAGGGTAATGAGTGCATGGCGCATAGCTGGGATAGTGCACTCTCTAGAAGGATGGAGTGAACATGAGTGTGGCCACACAATGCATAACATAGACAAAGTTTGGCATTCAGCTCTTCAACATGGGTTCCAACCACTTTCGGTGCCGGTTAAAGAGTTAGCTCATTATAAATGAGTAGCCAAGGAAATATTAATCAATGTGCTTGAGTGCTTTGATTTAGCTCTTTGAGGGGTATTAATCCATTCTAATTATGGTTATCTTTACCTTAAATAACTTTGTTAAGTATTTCACTTAGACAAGCAAATGGATATCATCTACAAATATATCCATAGAGCTTCAACATTTTAATAAGTAATGATATAAGTTGTAATATATTATAAAATATTATATACTTCGCATACAAGGTGGAACTAGATTTGAAGAAAGAACTTAATTTATGGCTTATATTAGTCTTACCCAATTCAATATAAATTAGTCAGATACTTATTATAATATTTAAATATGAGTCCTAGACTAAAAATGAGGTAGAACTAATACAAGAGGCTTGTGACATCCATTTGGAGTATATAGGATCACCTTTTCTTCACTTGTCATCTTTTCTATCAAGATTGGTATGTGGATTTTCTGACAACCATTTGGAGTTTCTTGGCCGTCTTATTTTCACTTGTCGTATTTCCTATCAAGATTAGTCCTCCTTTTATGCTTGGATTGGTTTTGATATTGCACTTCTATCTAATTACATTGCACACATTAACATTGTGGGTCATCAAAAGAAGAAAGGACCGGAAATGTATGGCAATATTTTGGCACAATTCAAATTGGTCTTGATGGTTGTCTCTTAACAAAATTATGAATAAAAATGGGTGCTTTAATCTTGTTTCTATAATCAAATTGATTAAATTTTGGTCTTGGTTTTGGTTTATGACTAAGATAGGGAGCATGGTTGTTTATTTTCAGATTGGTGCATTAACTCGATAGGATGTTTGAGGCAATATTTGTAGTCTTTGATATTTTATTCTAACTATATATACAGGTTTGAATACTCCATGTACGCCTATTAATAATATTTTTTATTATAAAAACATTGGATTATTGGCATAAAAATGCTAAGGGTGTAACGCCATCATTTGAATATCAAACTTAATTCATAATATCTGTGAAATTATTTCTGATAAACCTAGGAAATTAAGAAACTAACAATTAATCTCAATTTCTCTACACTAAGGGCTGACACGTGAAAAAGATCTAAATGACTAGGAATTTTCATTTTGAGCTTAAAACTATGTCATATATATTAAAATATAATTTTAAAAAATTTGTGAAATTCTTTTAGAAAATGACCAAACTGTCATTCATTGTGTGCTATAATTATAGCCAGTATGGGTTTGATAGATAGAAGAGAAAAAATGAATATTTCCAGTTCATTTTTGGGTTGAATATATAATTTTATAATTTTTATAAAAATTTTGGAATTTTCTGAGTTAAAATGAAATTTTTATAAATTTTTAACTTAGAAATACCAAATAAATATTTAAAAATTTGAAATAAATTATATAAAATTAATTTTAAATTCTGGAAAATTTTTTAATCAATAATTAAAGTGCTCACAAATTTCAATGAGAAATTCATTCATTTGCTATGAAAATCAAAATACCAAAGTTTAAGACGCTTTTATCAGTACCAGTCGATTCATTTGCAGAAAAAACAAATTGCAGAGACATGAGAAGCAAAGGAGTGAAATGTCCAGCTCTTTGCAAATGTAGATTCATTTATCTAAAATATCACATAGTGGAAAAAGAAAAATGCAAAAAGGAAAATAGGATAATCTAGACTTACTTTTGTGTCACATTTTATGACAACCTATCTTACTTCTTTTTCTATATAAAGGTTATGCTTGGTTAGTTTTTCTTCACTCTTCTCTTCCTCTAGTTGGCCGAACACTCATCTCTTCTCCCTAAGCTCATTTTAAAAATTTTCAAACACCTAAAACCACCATTCTTCTTCTTCTCCTTCAACCTTCATCCAAGACCACCACACCCCACCATTCTAGGAGCTTCAAGTGTTCACCTTCCTCTTCTTCTTCAAATCTTCACATAAGGTATGGGGGGAGTGGGGTTGTTCTTATTTTAATGCTTTCATGTAGATGGTTTTGGGGTGGATTTTGCCCCCCTAAACTCTTAGTTTTTTGCTTCTCCACTTCTTTTATTTTCTTTTTGTTGTTGTTGTTGCCATTTGCTTATGTTGTTGCTCTCTTCTTATTTTGCTGCCCTATTTTGTTTCATGGCTTTGGATGCTTATTTAATGTTGGTTTGTGTTGATAACTTGTCATAAAATATTAAAAGCTTGGTTACAAACCCTAAAATCCATGGCTAAGAGTTCAAGGCTTGCAAACTTTTTCTTAACATAATAAAAAGCTGAATAGAGAGACCTTTTGAACTATAGACCATCCTTGAACCTCATGGCTAAGTCCTTCCAAAGGGGATTAAATGATTAGTTTAACTATTTGCTTTGAAATACAAGCTTAAAACTATGAGTTGTGACCTCTAGAACAACAAAGAACTTGAAAGGACCTTAAAATGGAACCTAAGTCTAATGGAACAACCAAGTAGTAGCCTTTATTTCTCCTCGAAGAGTCACGATTTTTGTGAAGTATGATGGTGGTTATTTTAGCTCTTAATATACCTAAGAACTCTTAAAATTTGTTTTGACCATTTAAAGTTGCTAATTTGATGAAAGAAAGGGTTTTTATGAAGAAGAGCTAGATGTCCAATAAGTTATTTTCGTTTTCTATTTGAATACCACTCATTGTTTTTGCCATATTTTCAGTTATACTTGATATTTTTGAGTGATTTTTTTTATTGAAAACTTGACAAAATTTTCTCCAAACTGGACAAAGTGCTTAAAAATGTTAAGAAATGACAAAGTTACACTTTTTGAAATTTAGGGTTGCTTTTTGAAAAACATTAACTAGAAGTTTGTACAACATGGCAATTTCAAAATGTTTGATTATGTATTCTCTAAGACTCCTAGAACGACTAGAAAGTAAATTTAACAAGCTTTCCAAGCATATACAGTTTACTATGTTTATTTCCATTTACTATTTTTAATAATTTTTAAAATTTGAAAGTTATGCACTTTTCTGACTAGAAGCACCTTTTGACAACTGTAAAATTTGGAAAATCAGCATAAATTGTGTAGCATATTGGTTATTAAAGATCTTGGACTTTTTGGAAATTTTTTCAGTGTAATTTTTGAAAATAAGTGGTTTGGTTATTGGAAAATTGAAGTGGGGTGCGAAAATGGCAAAATGTAGCCATTGGTCCTTCAATAGGGTCTTCCAACCTTTCTGTTTTGTCATTTTTGTATTTATTTTTGTAGATTTTTACTTGAGATGATCCTTAATGATTTAGAAACTGGACAAAAATTGCTTTTCAACAAACTGTGGATCATGTAAAAAAAAATCAATTACCCATCCAAAATGAAATTTAAAACCGATGCATGAAACTGTTGCCTCTAGAATCTATTTTTGGAACTAAAGTATATGATACTTTTTTCTAGTTTGTAAAATACCATTTTCTTAATACTTTGAACTTAAATGTGAATCTTTTTATTGAAAGATAAACATATTTTTCTTAAGAAATATAACTTTTTCTATTTTTATTCAATTGTAAAGGATTCTCATAATTTGATTATAAAGGCTTATTTTTTATGCAATATACAAATAACTTGGTTTACTCAATTTTATTTGAATTATGACGAACTAACTAAACTTAGTTTTAACAAAATAAATTAATCATGATAGTTAGGAACCTCTAAAACAATTCGGTCCTTATAATGAAAAATCAATTATACATTGAATCTTGATTAGACTAGCTAAACTTTTTATTAAGTACCTTAGTCCATACTTAAGTTAAAGATTTCAAAAATCAAGTCTAAATTATTAGTATGTAATTTAAGATTTCCTAAATAAATTTAATTCTTAAATTAGGTACATAAAGTGATTAAGACAAATGAAAATTTGATAAATAGATTGCTAAATTTCCTTTTATTTTCTTGATTGCTTAAATGTACACCTAGCTTTTTATAATCCCCATTTATTATATTGCGATAAGACTCGACCTTTATATTAAGAGGCAGAGATATTAAGGAGGGATCGTACTGGTACTCAGGTGTGCTTAGACCAGGAAAACCCCTGTCCAATTTATGAGTGTTAGGTAAGGACAGTGATTAGTATAAAATAACTGACATAAGGTGTCACTTCCACCCTGTAGTCTTCACTAAAACTGCTTCTTTAAACACTTTGGCAGTTCCATCATTAATTCATCTAGCTAAAACTCAAGATAGTACGTTGTGTGTTTTAGACAAAGTGGTTGCCCAATACTTCATTTCCCCAGTTCCATCTTAGTCAACTTCATCTTAATGCCTTTCACCAAATAGTCACTCTGATAAGATAAAGCAGTCTGCTTATCTAGCCTTTCTTGAGCTCAATCTTGTTGCAATCAGCATATTTGCTTTTTGTACTAACATCTGCACACAAAGAAAAAACTCATAGATAGACGATAGTGAAGACGTGCAGTATTAACAAGTAATCAGACAATTATTTAATAAGACTGTTTGTGACTATTTGTTGTTATCAAAATAAAGTGAGGGTCATAAAATCATTCTTTGTCTTGACAATCTCCCCTTTTTGATGATGACAAACATCTTTATATATAAAAACAATTTTACAACACAAGTTTTAACAGGCAACAATTTTTAGTAATAATAAAAGCATTTGTCAGGCAGATGTAATTATCAAAATGCATAATTGAGTAAGTATTGAATACTGATTGTAATTTGTTGTTCTGAACATAAAAGAAAATAGGATAAGAAATAGTCCCCCTATGACTATGCTCTCCCCTTGTGATGTTCTATTCTCCCCCTTGTAATCTTCTTTTGTTTTCTCCCTTTTTTGGCATCATCAATCAGAAGATTCAGAGTTTAAAGATGTGGATGATGAGCCAAGGTCTCCTTTGAAGTGTTTCACCAGTTTTGTAAGCAAAGCTTTCGCTCGTTTGTGCTTCTTGCTTTCCTTGACTAGTGCAGCTTCAAGACGGTGAACAGTTTGCTTTAGTTTGTTGACCTCTTGTCAAACGTCTAAAGGTTTGTCAGCAAGGGCAGAGCTAATGTCTTCGTATTCTGCAGGTTCTTCTATAAAACATAAATTGGAGACATAGGGGACAAGGGGTCCACAGAACCAGAAGTGTCCTATAGGTAGGAAGACTTCAAAAGTATTGCCATTTGTGGAGAAGAATACGTAAGTTCGTGGGCAATTTAGGGTGAGCTGGTTATAGGGGTTGGAGGTAGAAGATGATAGAGCTGAAGAGAGTTGTACCCAGTGACCAATGGTGCATATGGAAGCTTGGTGGCTCAAGGTGGTCTTCTCCTCAGTAGACAAACTCGAAAAATGCTTGAGGGCTTCAACATACTCTTGTAGCCTCTTTCGGTCTAAACTCCATAAGGTTTCTTTCCCTTTTAAAGTAGCCAGCTATTTTAGGGGAAAGCGTTGTCTTTCTGATCATTAGATGTCTATTAGGGTCGCGTCTAAACTTGGGCTCTTTGCCTTTACCCATAGACAGATTTTGACAATTAAAATTCTTTTGACAACAAATGCAAAAGGTTGTCCATGGCTTTAGCAAAAGTGACATTCGTCTTGCCATGAGTCTAGGCAAACCAAGCTCAAGGTCGGGACACCTTTTTTTACAGATTAAATGTTGAAGGGAAATCCGCATCTTTTCTCCAAGAAAGTTATACATTACTCTGCCTAACTCGCAGTCATCATCACCAATCCTCCATTCTTCAAAGTTTGGATTATCTTTTGGATGGATGGCGAGAGGATAGGTCTTGACCTTCATATGGCAGAACGGATAGATAATTTTTGGCTTGTAGTTGTAGGTTCTGTACATGATCAAATATTCAGAGTAATTACATTTGATCATGAATGGGGAGGTATGGCAGAGGATTCCCCTTTGTTGCCATACTTCATATCCAAGGGGAATCTTGTTTGAGTGTATGAAGGGTAGACAAAGATGGTACATCTGATAGTGTGTTGTACCTTTCCTCCTAGACGTATGGTTGAATGTTTGGCTCATAAGAAAGAGTAGGGGTAGCTTATCCATATTCAACCACATTTTCTGTATACCCGTGGCGCACTAATAATGGCCATTCTTCTGCAAAAAATGTTGTCCACATCCTTGGATTGTTGACTTCGCCCAGTTCATAGTTGATTAGAGCTTGAAGAATCTTTAGGTTGAAGGGCTCTGGAAGAAGGTACTCTATAGTCTTGCCAATGCTTTGAGTGTCATGATGTTCAAAATGGGTGGCATCTTGGTAAAGGCGTTTAGAAGGAGGAGTCTCTAATCGGTAGTGATCAGGTGAAGCTTCGTCTATCATAGTTCAGCCAATCCTCTGGATGAAAGGTCTTTAGCTTAAGGTAGATGAAAAGTAACAACTCTAGCTGTCTAAACATTGCTTGGTCTGGCTGTGAGATTTGTAGTAAGACATTGAAGGAATTGTGAAAGAGACAGATTGAGGCATTTTCCATAAGAGGGATCTTGACAAATTATGTCTAGAGGTAACCATGATGTCTTCTTGAATGAACAATTCTTCTTTATCAGGCTCCTAGAGGACTATTTGTAGCTAGTGCTCAATGACTGATTGAAGCATTGCCTCCTCAATCTGCTCTTCTTCTTGAACAACAAGCTTCTCTACCTCTTCCTTCTTCTTCTTTTTAGCCTTCTTTGATTCGGCTTTAGCTTTTCTTAGCTACTTTGCCTCTTGAGCTCTTATTTTGGGTTCTTTTGATTTTCTTGGGCTTTGGGGACTCTTTGGTTGGTTTTGTAGGGACAGATGCTTCAAAAGCAACAGGTGGTGGAGGTGACAGTTCTGATGTTGGTTTAGGGATGGCTGTATGTGAGGGTTGTTAAGCCAAAGGACGAATTTATAACTTTCAAATATTTTGATAATAACAAACAGTTAAAATATATGTTTTTACGCAATCATCTGGTCATCCGTAACAAGTTTATAAGCAACCATCTAATATCTTTGAAAATATATCATCTTTATCCTTTGATTAAATCCATAACAGATCTTACAAATGATGATACCGTTTTAAAATGATCTACACATCAATCAAAGCGAAAGGTACCTCGAAACTTATAAAGCCTATATACCTACTCTCGAGAAAAGTTAGCGAAAAAGAATAAATGTGTGTGTAAATGTCAGAACAAGAAAGTAGACATAACAACTGCTATAAGATTGAGTACAAGAATAGAAAAGATAAGCAAACTGCTTTATCTTATCATATGACAAGTTGGTTAAAGGCATTAAATGTTGCATTTAATGCTTCAACGGCTCTCTTCATCAGACGAAGGCGTCTCTTACAAAGCATTCAACGGATACTTTTGGAGAAGCCTATAAATAGAAGAAGATACCTCTTTCGTGATTTTGCTGTTGATTCTGAAAAATCATAACATCTTTAAGAAAAGAAAAAGCTGTTGTATACCCTGATTGTAAAATCCTTTTTTTGTACTTCATTGTACATTCGTCTGTTAAGACGTTAAACCCAATGAGGTAACTCACGCATAAACCTTTTTCTTAACGAGATTGGTAGAAGCTTGAAGAGGCTTTGATTCAAAGAATACTTGGGTTTTTGCTTGGAGAGGCAAGTAAAAGACTACTTAGGTTGTACCTGAAGAGGCTTGTGGAAAGAATACTTATAACTTGAAAAAGTTAGTGGAACTTGGTTGTTGCCAATAACTGAACGTAGTCTCTAGGGTGAGACGAACCAGTATAAATTCTATGTGCTTTCCAGTTTGTCTTTTAGCTTTCGTCTGTCTTATAAAATGTTTTTGAAAAAGTTTTTGATCTTATTAAAGACTATACGTCTTTAACAAAAGTTTTTAGAAAATTTGCTATAACATAATTTAACCCCCCTTCTTGTGTTATCTTTTTGTTTTACAATTTGGTGTCAGAGCTCAGCCTCTAAGGGTTGAGCACCTTAACAAGTGTTGAAGGATTAAAATACAATCTACTTAGCATTAGTCAATTTTGTGATAGTGGATTTATTGTATCCTTCAACAAAGAATCATGCATAGTCAAAAGAAATGATGAATCTATTCTTTTCATTGCCAATAGACATAATAATTTGTATAAGATTGAGTTTAAAGATCTAAACAAACAAAATGTTACTTGCTTAATGACCAAAGAAGGTGAAAAATGGATTTGGCAAAAAAAAGCTCGGGCATATTAATCTGAAACATATTTCAAAGCTATATAAAAAGAGTTTAGTAAAAGGATTGCCTGAGATCTCTTGAAAAACTCATCTTCTTTATGAAGCGTGTCAGAAAGGGAAACAAATCAAGACCTCTTTTAAATCAAAAGATGTTGTTTCCACTTCCAGACCATTAGAATTACTGCATATGGATTTGTTTAAACCTACAAAAACTTAGTCTTGGTGGGAAAAAGTATGGCATTGTCATTATTGATGACTATTCTAGATGTACATGGGTTTATTTCTTAGCTCACAAACATGAGTCTTTTAATGTGTTTGAAATATTCTATAAGAGAGTTGAAAATGAAAAAGGTTTTTGTATTACTGCAATTAGAAGTGACCATGGAACTAAATTTGAAAATGCTGAGTTCAAATCCTTCTATGAATAGAATGGAATTTTCCACAACTTCTCCTCACTGAGAACACCTTAACAAAACGGGTAGTTGAAAGGAAAAATAGAACTATACAAGAGATGGCAAGAACCATGCTTTGTGAAAATTCAGTCCCTAAGTACTTTTGGCCAAAAATTGTAAATACAGCTTGTTATGTTTAAAACAGAATATTGATCAGCCTAATAATTAAAAAGACTCCTTATGAATTGTGAGAGGTAAAAGACCCAACATTTCATACTTTCATCATTTTGAATGTGAATGTTATATTCTCAACACTAGAGATCAACTAGGAAAATTTGACTCTAAGGTTGATAAAGGCGTTTTTCTTGGATATTCCAACACATCAAAAGCATTTAGAGTATTCAACTCTAGAACTTATGTTGAAGAAGAATCTATTCACGTTAAATTTAATGATACACTAACCCCTGATAGGAGACTATTAGATTTGGAAGAAGATTTCGCAAATTTACAGATAGGACCATCTGATCAAACAAGAACAGATGAAGTAAAAGAATTAGATGAGACTTTTCAACAATAGATCGATAATCAGATGAAAGGATCTCACAAGGACTAGAAGTTCGTTACCTATCACCCTCAAGATCAGATTATTGGAGAACAAATCGAAGGAGTTAAAACAAGGTTATCATTAAAGAATCAAGCGTTTTGTGCCTTAGTATCAGAAATTAAACCTAAAACGATAGAAGAAACACTAACAGACGATGACTAGGTAATAGCAATGCAGGAAGAATTACATCAATTCACAAGACATGATGTTTGGATTCTTGTTCCCAAACCAGAACATAAGAGCATCATTGGAATAAGATGGGTATTCCATAACAAGCTTGACGAAAATGGTAAAGTAATTATAAATAAAGCAAGGTTAGTGGCTCAAGGCTACAGTCAACAAGAAGGTATTGATTTCACTAAAACTTTTGCACCTGTTGCTAGCTTAGAAACTATTAGAATTATGCTTGCCTTTGTCACTCATAAAAAATTAAGCTTTTCCAAAAGGATGTGAAAAGTTCCTTTTTAAATGGTTTCACTGAGGAAGAAGTCTATGTTAGACAACCTCCTGGTTTTGAGGATCCAAACCTCACAGACCATGTTTTTAAACTTAAAAAGGCTCTATATGGTCTTAAACAAGCACCTCATGCTTAGTATGATAGACCGAGCAGTTTTCTTATTGAAAATGGGTTTATGAGAGGTAAAGTAGACACAACTCTCTTCAAAAAGGAATCCAACAGAGATTTCATTATAGTTCAAATTTATATAGACAATATAATCTTTGGAGCTACTAATTAACTCTATGTAAGGATTTCTCAGATTTAATGCAGAGTGAATTTGAGATAAGTATGATGGGAGAATTAAAATTCTTCCTTAGCCTACAAGTTAAACAAGAAGAGAAAGACATATACATTCATAAGCAAAAATACACAAAGGAATTGCTTAAAAAGTATAAGATAAATGAGTCAAAACCTATGAGCACACCAATGCATCCGTCTGTCGTTATGACAAAGGACAAATCAGGTAAACTTGTAGACCAGACTGTCTATAGAGATATGATTGGCTCACTTCTCTATTTAACTGCTAGTAGACCAGACATCATGCATAGCGTCTGCTTATGCGCCAGATTTCAATCTGACCCTAGAGAATCTCATTTAAAAGCTGTTACTACGGATTTTTAGATATCTTGGTGGTATACCTAACCTAAGTTTATTCTATGAGAAAAACAAAGATTTCAAGTTAGTAGGATATTGTGATGCAGACTATTCTGGTGATAGACTTGAAAGAAAAAGCATGAGTGGTGGATGTCACTTCATCGAACCATGTCTCATATCTTGGACCAGTAAGAAGCAGAATTCAATTGCATTATCAACTGCTGAAGCAGAGTATGTATCTGCTGCTAGCTGCTGCTCACAACTCCTACGGGTAAAGTATCAACTTGAAGATTACTCTAGTTTTGAACATAACATTCCTATGTTATGTGATAACACTAGTGCAATCAATCTATCTAAAAACCCCATTCAGCATTCTAAAGCTAAGCATATAGAAATAAGACATCATTTTATTTGTGATTATGTTTAAAAAGGTGTTTTTGATATTAAGTTCATTGATACAGACCATGAATGGGCTGATATCTTTACAAAAGCTTTACCAGGAGAATGTTTTAACTTCATCTTAGAAAATTTGCACATGAAAGTTTTGCAAGAATAAAACGTCTTACATGCATCGTCTTGAACAATCACTTGAGTTTCATCTTACTCTTTATCGTCTTACATTTAATTATATTTCGTCTTACTGACATAATCGTCTTTGAATATGAAAAGTTTTAAAATCTATCAGTCTGATATTTCCCCTAATGATTACTCTTGATAACCACTCAAAAAACGTGCGTCGTCTCCCCTGCCACATCAAGTCGTTATAAATGCACGTCCCTTCAGCACTTTTAACCTCCTTTTTTATTTAAAATAGTCGCTCTTTCTATCAGTTACATACTCTCTAAGAAACTCTTCAAACCCTTTGAAAAATTTCTCTCCCTCGTTCTTATTCTAAAACCCCTTTCTCTCAAAACTACACTCATGGCCACCTAGAAATAGCTTGTACCTATGGAGAGATTCCTAGAAGGTGACTTCATTGCTGGAAAATGGGTAGACCTACAAAAGCTGGAAAACGAAGGATTTCCTCTATAAACGTACATCTAGAATGTCGGATGGGAAGCGTTTATCCAAAAATGAACTGCATGGTACCACGCGCCATATGTGTATTTCTGGGCTTCTGCATCTGAGGTTAACGGAACCATCACTGGAACCGTCAACAATCAGGTCATCATCATCTCTTCCAACACCATTACAACAATGTTTGGTTGCAAAGAAGAGGGTGACCTCTTTTCTGAAGACTGGGAGAAAGTTATCACCCCAGAGATTATTGATAGTGCGCTATATGGAAAGCCCAGGCCTCAGACCGAGAACAAGGATGTTCTGAAGAGGTTTCTGTACTCTTCAAACATGAAGCCTGAATGCAGACTAATTCACAATGTCTTGCTGCACATTATCTTGCCAAGGAAAGGCTCAAAGGATAATGTAACCGTCAAGGACAAATTCTACATATACAAGATGCTAACTGGTCAGAAGGTCAATCTGCCTACGTTAATCCTGTACAACTGGAGATCCTATCTCTCCAAGTTAGAGGAAAGTGCCCAGGGTAAGCAGAAGCATCTTATTCCCTACACTATGCTCTTCACCAAAATCATCCAGTTTGGCGAGAATTAAAGAATCTAGGTTGGAGAAGATGAAACAAGGTTCTGAGATCGATGTATCCATCATCAAGAAGATAAGGATTGCACATCTCTTCTCTGGATACCTAGCCAGACATCCAGAGTTAGCATTGATTAAGGAAGAACCACCAGAAGAAGTTGTTGGAACTGCGTTCAGAATGGGATCGTCTATTGACCCCTCTGTTGGTACTGTGTCTACTCAACCTCTACCACAGACGAAACCCCAACCATCCCAACCACAACCTAAACAAACTAAACCACAGAAACTTAAGTTACCAATCAAAAGACCTTCACAACCAAACCCTCAACCACAACAGATCAAACCCCAAACACAATCGTCTTCCCCTCACAAGAAACAAAAACCCTTAACCATTCGTTTGAGATCCAAACCAACTCCCCAACCTGACTCAGACGATGACCTTCCCATTAACACCCTTATTCCTACTCTAAGCACAACCATTCTTGCCCCTCCATTAGAACAACCACCTCCACCACCTACCTCTACTGAACCACTCCATCAGCCCAACCTTTTAAAAAGCCCTCAAAATCCAAAAAGATTCTTGTACAAAAAACTAAAGCTCAAGAGGAAAAGCAACTTAAAAGAGCCCGAATTGAATCAAAACGGGCTAAAAAGAAGAAGAAAGAAGAAGAAGAGAAACTGGCTGAGGCAGAGTAAGAACAAATTGAGGAAACAGTGCTTCAATCTGTGATTGAGCACTAGCTGCAAACAACCCTTGCAGAACCAGAAGAGCAAGAGTTGTTGCCTCAAGAGGACATCCCTGCTACCTCAAGAGGTAAATTACCTAGATCTCTTTTCTGGGAAGTTCCACAATCTATTTCTTTATTTCAAATCTTTAACCATCTTTTTGTAGACTTAACAGCTGCACCAAGCTTTGATCAACCTGCAAAGGCTGTTTCACTCTCTGTGCCAGAAGCAGAAGGAACTTCGTCTGGAGGAGCTGCACCTATGATAGACAAAACATCACCAGACGTATATCGCTCAAAAACGCCTCCTTCTGAACTGTTCAACAGATAATAACTTATATACTTTGAGTAGCCTAAGTCTCATCCTGTTGGAAAGACAAAGGAATACTAAATTCTAGAACCCTTTGACCTAAAAACACTTAGAGCTATCCTCAACTATGAACTGGGTGAAGTTAACAACTGGCAAATGTGGGTGAAGATTGTGAATGAAGAATGGCCACTTCTAGTGTGCCATGAGTATGCTAAGAAGTTGCTTCTGATTCCAGAAAAAGCTACCCCAGCATTATCTTATGAGCCTAACATCACTCCCTATGTCTGGAAGGAAGGATATTGTACCTTATCATACGCTCCAATCTTCGTATATCCGTCCTCAACAAGAATAAGATTTCCTGCTGGATATAAAGTTTGGAGACAACGTGGGATTCTTTGCCACACCTCCCCGTTCATGCTGAAGTGTAACTACTCAGAGTATCTGATCATGTGCAGAACGTATCATTACAAGCCTAAGATTATATATCCGTTCTGTCATGGGATGATCAAGACCTACCCTCTCGCCATCCGTCTAGAAGATAGCCCTGATTTTGAAGAATGATGGATTGGTGATGAGGACTGGGAGTTAGGAAGGGTGATGAACAACTTCCTACGGGAGAAGATGCAGATTTCTTTGCAGTATATAATCTGTGAGCGAAGGTGTTCAAACCTTGAGCTAGGCTCGCCTAGACTCATGGCTTCTCAAATGTTGCTTCTAATGAAGCCATGGACCACCTTTCGCATCTGCTGCCAGAAGAATTATCCGTTCCAAAATCTATCTATGGGGAAAAGAAAAGAACCAAAATTCAGACGTGACCCCTAAAGGCACTTGATGATCAGACTGAGAGCTTTTTCGTCTGACCAGCTGGCTAAACTTAGAGGCAAAGCAACTCTCAAAAACATAGACCGAAAAAGGCTGCAAGACCATGTTGAAGCACTAAAACACTTTTCAGGTCTGACTGTAGAAGAGAAAAATCTTCTAAGCCATGGAGCTACACTTCGTCCGGTTGGTCACTAGATGCAGATCTCTCCGTCTCCATCCATCTGTACATCCACCCCCCAAAACCAACTACCCATAAACCTACCCCAAACCTACTTCTTTTTCTCCTCCAAAACCTTTGAAATCTCTCAACCTTACAGCCACTTCTGTTTCTATGGTCCTCCTGTACCCTATGTTTTCAACTTATGTTTTGTAGAGGAACCCAGTGTTAAAGCAGCTACCAGCTCTGCACCTGCATCGCAACCTTCAGATGACAGACAAGCTTTCAATGAATTGAAGCAGACTGTGCAGCGTCTTGAAGCTGATCTTATGAAAGAACATAGGAAACGCATGCGAGCAATAGTTCTGTTAGCTAAACTGGAAAAGCGCTTCAAAAGTGACCTCAGCTGATCATCTACACCTTCAGACTCTGAATCTTTTGATTAATAATGCCAAAAGGGGGAGAAAAATAGAAGACAAGGGGAAAAAAGTCTAAGGAAAAATCTTGAAGAGAAAAACAAAAGATATCAATCTTAAGGGGAGTATGAGTATAAGTTTTTTTATATATATACAATGTTGAATTATCTTTTGAATGATATCGTCTAGTTTCTTTTGGTTACATCGTCTAGATATATTTTTTTTTTACCTATATGAAAAATGCTTTCAAAATTAAAATTCACTTACCAAAAAGCGTTTTTTATAGAAGAATGTTCTGCAAGAACTACAATTGTTTGTCATCATCAAAAAGGGAAAGATTGTTAAGCCAAAGGACGAATTCATAGCCCTCAAATATTTTGATAATAACAAACAGTTAAAATATATGTTTTTATGCAATCGTTTGGTCATCCGTAACAAGTTTATAAGCAACCATCTGATATCTTTAAAAATATATCATCTTTATCCTTTGATTAAATCCGTAACAAATCTTACAGACAATGACACTGTTCTAAAATGATCTACACATCCACCAGAGTGAAAGCTATCTCGAAACTTATAAAGCCTATATACCTACTCTCAAAGAAAGTCAACGAAAAAGAGGGAATATATGTGCGAATATCAGAACGGGAAAGTAGACATGACAACTGCTATAAGATTGAGTAGAAGAATATAAAAGATAAGCAAACTGCTTTATCTTATCATATGACAAGTTGGTTAAAGGCATTAAATGCTGCATTTAATGCTCCAACTGTTCTCTTCATCAGACGAAGGTCGTCTTTTACAAAGTACTCAACGGATACTTTTGGAGAAGCCTATAAATAGAAGAAGAGACCTCTTTCGTGATTTTGCTGTTGATTCTGAAAAATCATAACATCTTTAAGAAAAGAAAAAGCTGTTGTATACCCTGATTGTAAAATTCTTTTTTTGTACTTCATTGTACATTCGTCTGTTATGACGTTAAACCCAGTGAGGTAACTCATGCATAAACCTTTTTCTTAACGAGATTGGTAGAAGCTTGAAGAGGCTTTGATTCAAAGAATACTTGGGTTTTTGCTTGGAGAGGCAAGTAAAAGACTACTTAGGTTGTACCTGAAGAGGCTTGTGGAAAAAATACTTGTAACTTGAAAAAGTTAGTGGAACTTGGTTGTTGCCAAGAACTGGACGTAGTCTCTGGGGTGAGACGAACCAGTATAAATTCTATGTGCTTTCCAGTTTGTCTTTCATCTTTCGTCTATCTTATAAAACGTTTTTGAAAAACTTTTTGATCTTATTAAAGACTATACGTCTTTAACAAAAGTTTTTAGAAAATTTGCTATAACATAATTCAACCTCCCTTCTTGTGTTATCTTTATGTTTTACAAAGGTGTAAGAAGTTCTTTGATGGGGAGGGCATCGTCTGAGTTGGATTGGGGAATCGGTTTAGGTCTTAGATGAATAGTGAGGGGCTTTTGTTTTTTAAATGGGGGAGTGGTTTGGTCATGTGTTTGTGGTTGTGTGCCTTTTTGGGATGGTATTTTAATGGGTAGTTTAGGTTTGTGGGATTTAATCTGTTTAGGTTATGGTTGGGTTAGTTGAGGTTTCATTTGTGGTGGAGGTGGTGGAGGGTGTTGAACAGAGGCTGTGCCAGTAGAAGGATCAATAGATGATCTTACCTGGAATGCGGTTCGACTACTTCATCAGCAGGTTCTTCCTTGATCACTGCCAGCTCTGGATGCTTGGCAACATATCCAGGGAAGAGATGGGCTATCCTCATCTTTCTTATAATGGACATGTTGATCTCAAAACCTTGTTTCTTATTTTCCCATCCAGATTCATTTTCCCCAGCCAATTTAATAATATCAGTGAATAACATGGCATAAGGAATAGGGTACATTTGTTTGCTTCTTGAGCTCTCCTTTGACTTAGTGAGGCATGACTTCTAGTTATCTAGAATGAGAGCAGGAAGATTCACCTTTTGTCCAATGAGCATCTCGTATAGACAGAACCTATCTTTGGATAATGCATTATTCTTCGAGTCTTTGCGAGGCAGGATAATGTGTGGAAGAATGTTATGAATGAGTCTACAGTCCTTCTTCATGTTATAAGAATACAGAAACTTCTTCAAAACGTCTTTGTTGTCTGATTAGGGTCTGGGATGCCCATTTAGAGCCAGGGCGACGGTTTTTGGGGTGATGGCCTTTCTCAGTCATCATTAAACAAGTTGCCTTCTTCCTTACAGCCAAACGTTGCTGCTATGGTGTCAATAGAAATGATGATGGTCTGGTTGTCCACTGTCTTAGTGATAGTTCCATCAACTTCAGATGTAGAAGCCCAAAGGTATGCATACGAAGCGTGATACCAGTAGGTTCTTTTTTGTATAAAGGACTCCCATCCGACATTTTTGATGAAGAGACGCAATGGAAAGCCTTCCTCTTCTAGTTTCTTCAGGTCTACCCATTTGCCAGGCACAAAGTCGCTTTCTAGAAATCTTTCCATGGGAGTAAGTTGTCTTGGAACGGCCATGAGTACAAGTCTTTGAAGGGTTAAGGTCATCAAGAGTGAAAGAGAGAGAGATTGAGTGCAGAGGATATGAAAGGGTGTTTCTGAGAGTGTAAAGGGAAAATGGCAGTTATTTTTGACTATATGAGGGGTTTGATAGTACTAAAAGGACGTGCATATAATGTGACTTGATGTGGCAGAGAAAAGCGGCACACGTTTCTTAGGGGTTATCGAGGAGTACTGATATAAAGGAAGTTAGTCGAATAAACAAAAACTTTTCATATTCAAAAGCACACGTGTTAGTAAGACGAAGTATAATAATAAATTGTAAGACGATGATGCATAAGACGATAATCAGAACAATCAATAAGACGATGATGCAAGACATTTTATTCACATAGAATTTTCATATGCAGATTTTCTAATATAAAATTAAAACGTTCTTTAGGTAAATCCTTTGTAAAGATATCATCAGCCGATTGATGGTCTTTATTAATAAATTTAATATCAAAAACACCTTTTTGAACATAATCACGTATAAAATGATATCTTATTTCTATATGCTTTGCCTTAGAATACTGAATAGGATTTTTAGATAGATTGATTGCATTAGTATTATTACATAACATTGGAATGCTATACTCAAAGTTAGAGTAATCTTCAAGTTGATATTTTACTCATAAAAGCTGTGAGTAGCAACTGGCAGCTAATACATATTCTACTTCGGCAGTAGAAAAAGTAATTGAGTTTTGTTTCTTGTTAGCCCAAGATATAAGGCATGGTCCAATGAAGTGAAATCCACTATTTGTACTTTTTCTTTCAATTTTGTCACTAGCATAATCTGCATCACAGTATCTTACTAACCTGAAATCTTTATTTTTCTCATAAAATAGGTTTAGGTTAGAGGTACCAACAAGATATCTAAATATCCTTTTAACAGCTTTCAAGCAAGATTCTCTACGATTAGACTGAAATCTAGCACATAGGCAGACACTATGCATAATATCTGGTCTACTGGCAGTTAAATAGAGAAGTGAGTCAATCATACCTCTATAGACAGTCTAGTCTACAAGATTACCGGATTCCTCCTTTATCATGGCAACAGACGAATGCATAGGTGTGGTCATAGACTTTGATTCATTCATCTTATACTTTTTGAGCAGTTCTCTAGTATATTTTTGTTGATGAATATATATGTCTTCTTTCTCTTATTTAACTTGCAGACCAAAAAAAGAACTTTAATTCACCTATCATGCTCATTTTGAACTCGTTCTGCATCAAGTTTGAGAAATCCTTACATAAAACTTCATTAGTAGCTCAAAAAATTATGTCATCTACACAAATTTGAACTATTATGAAATCTTTATTAGATTCTTTTCTAAAAAGAGTTGTGTCAACTTTGCCTCTCATAAAACCATTTGCAATAAGAAAACTGTTCAGTCTGTCATACCAACCACGAGGTGCTTGCTTAAGACCATACAAAGCCTTTTTAAGTTTGAACACGTGGTTTGAAAGGATTGGATCTTCAAAACTATAAGGTTGTCTAACATAGACTTCTTCCTCAATGAATCCATTTACAAAGGCACTTTTAACATCCATTTGAAAAAGGTTAATGTTTTTATGAGCAGGAAAGGCAAGCATAATTCTAATAGCTTCTAGTCTAGCTACAGGAGCAAAAGTTTCAGTGAAGTCAATATCTTCTTGTTGATTGTACCCTTGTGCTACTAACCTTGCTTTATTTCTTATTACCTTTTCATTTTCATTAAGCTTATTGCGAAATACCCATCTTATTCCAATGATGCTTTTATGTTCTGGTCTAGGAACAAGAACCCACACATCATTTCTTGTAAATTGATGTAATTCTTTTTCTATGGCTATAATCCAATCATCGTCTATGAGTGCTTCTTCAATAGTTTTTGGTTCAATTTCTGAGACTAGAGTGCATGATGCTTGGTTTCTCAATGATGACCTTGTCTTGACTCCTTTAGTCTGTTCTCCAATGATCTGATCTTGTGAATGATAGGTAACAAATTTCCAATCTTTGTGAGTTTGTTTTGTCCGATCATTAGTCTGTTGTTTTTGAAGGTTGTCTTCTGATTGTCTCACTTTGTCTTTCCGTATAAGATCAGACAATCCTATCCACAAATCTGCAGGATCATCTTCCAAATCAGGGGTTAGTGTGTCATTGAATTTAACATGAATTGATTCTTCTACAACAGAAGTTCTAGAGTTAAACACTCTATATGCTTTTGATGTATCAAAATATCCTAAAAAGACACCTTTATCAACCTTAGAGTCAAATTTTTCTAATTGATCTCTAGTATTGAGAATGTAACACTCAATCCAGAGGGATGAAATTATGAAAAATTGAGTCTTTTATCTCTCCATAATTCATAAGGAGTCTTATGTATCAGTGGTCTAATCAATATTATGAAAAATTAGAGCTCCTGCTCAGTAGTACTTAGGAATTGAATTCTCATAGAGCATTGTTCTAGCCATCTCCTTTAGAGTTCTATTTTTCCTTTCAACGACCCTATTTTGTTGAGATGTTCTTGATGAGGAGAAGTTGTGGAAAGTGTCATTCTTTTCACAAAAGAATTTGAACCCAGCATTATCAAATTCAGCTCCATGGTCACTTCTGATTGCAGTTATACAAAAACCTTTTTCATTTTGAACATGTTTGCAAAATATTTCAAAGACATTAAAAGACTCGTGTTTGTGAGTTAGGAAGTAAACCCATGTGTATCTAGAATAGTCATCTATAATAACAAAACCATACTTTTTACCACCAAGATTGAGAGTTTTTGTAGGACCAAACAAATCTATATGCAGCAATTCTAATAGTCTAGAAGTGCAAACAATGTCTTTGAACTTAAAAGAGGTTTTAATTTGTTTCCTTTTTTGACATTTTTCACAAAGAAGATGAGTTTTCTAAGAGATCTCAGGAAATCTTTTCACTAAACCTTTTTTATATAGTTTTGAAATATATTTCAAATTGATGTGCCTAAGCTTTTTATGCCAAATTCATTTTTCATCTTTATTGGTCATTAAGCAAGTGACACTTTGTTTATTTAGGTCCTCAAACTCAATCTTATAGAGATTTTATGCCTCTTAGTAGTAAAGAGAATAGATTCATCATTTTGCTTAACTATGCATGATTCCTTGTTAAAGGGCACGACAAACCCACTATCACAAAATTGACTTATGCTAAGTAGGTTATACTTTAGTCCTTCAACACATAGCACATCATCTATAGAAGGAAGAGGTGGCTTACCCATTTTACCTATACTAATGATTTTTCCTTTTTCATTTCCTCCAAACAAAACAGTTCCTTCATGTGGTTGGAGGTCCAGGAACATAGACCTTTCTCCCGTCATGTGACGTAAGCATCCACTATCCAAGTACCAAAATGAATCCCTTCTTTTTCCTATTAAGGATATCTGTAATAGGAATTATTTGAGATCTTTGTACCCAAATACTCTTAGGTCATTGTATGTTAGTCCCAATGGTCTTATTTGACCTTTGCTTTCTTTTGTGTTAACACTTTTGAGATGTGTGTCCAAACTTTCCACAAAAGTTGCAAAAGGTTAAATAAGATTTAGAAGACAATAGTTTAGAATATTTGTCTTTTTCAAAACCTATGCCAGATTTGTTAGATGGAGGCCTTCTGTGTTTCAAGATTAATTGTAGTTTTGAAGATCCATCCACAAATTTAGCTAGATCTTGTTTCAGACTAATAACCTCTTTCATTAGTCTGTCGACTTTAGAAAGAAGCATTATCTTTTTAGGATCTGAGGCTTGATTCTTACGCATACTCTTCAGATCTTTCTTGAGTATTTCATTTTCTAAAATAGATTTTTTATTTTTTTCATTGTATTTCTTATACTCAAGGGAAATCATGTGAAAGTTTGCAAGAAGAGTATCATAAGACATATCTTCTTCGTCATTAGACTCAAATTCATAACTATCAGACGAATGCAAATTGTTCTTAGGGATAAATCTTACCACAGGTATTACTTCTTCAATATTCGCTATGAGACAGATGTTGACCTTCTCCTCGTTTGAATTGCTACTACTGTTGTCTAGATCTTCCCGGTTGCGAAAGGATTCTTCTTTTTGTTCTTTTTCTTTGAGTTCCATCCCCTTTTTAATTTAGGACACTCAACCTTCATATGTCTAGGCTTTTTGCACTCAAAACATATAATTTTATTGTTTTCTACTTGAGGTGGCTTCTTGAATCTGTTATCTTTTCTTTTGGAAGAATGCTTGAATCTCTCTTTCTTTTTGAGCATCTTCTAGAATTTTTTGGTCATAAGGGAAATCTCATCGTCTGTGGAAAGGCTCAAGCTTTCGTCTGAGCTCTTTGATTTATCAGACTGAACCTTCAGGCTTTATTCCTAGTTTTTGTCTTTGTCCTTTCATCTGCTTTTTGACTTGTTTCTCCACTCTTTGGAGCTATAGAGTCATTGTTTTTTATCTTATCTTTTTTAAAGAGATGAACTTCGTGGACTCTTAGTACTTCCAACAACTCATTAAGAGTTAGGGTCTTCATGTCCCTGGCTTCAGCTATGGCTTGTAGCCTTGGGTTTTTAAACTTTTGGAAGACTGTCCAAAATTTTGAGATTGTTTTGAGCTTTGGAAAACTCTACACCAAGACTCTAGAGTCCATTAAGAATTATTTGAAATCTTCCAAACATCTTATCAATGGTTTCTGTTTCCTTCATGGTGAACATCTCGTAATGTCTTTGAAGAGTTGCTGCTCTTCTTAAACAGACATCTTCAGTACCTTCATGTGTTATGCGTATAGCATCCCACATTTTCTTTGCTGATCTACAGCTGCAAAATTTGTTATATTCAGTTTTAGATAAGGCATAATTTATAATGTACCTAGCCTTTGCATTCTGTTGAAGCATGTTGAAGTCATCCTAATTGTATTTGTTTTCTAGTTTTGCTACAATGAGATCTTTATAAGTTATGATTCTCCAAATGTTGTAATGAGTGGACTTTATGTACATTTCCATTCTATCTCTCCTGTAAGCATAATCTTCTCCATTGAATGCTGGAGGCCTTGATAAGAAGGCTCCTTCAAGAATGAGTTGTCCTTTAAGGTTTGCCATAAGGATATTTTCCTCTATCACTTGTTAAGGTGCTCAACCCATAAAGGATGAGCTTTGATACCAAACTGTAAAACAAAAAAAATATCACAAGAAGGGGGGTTGAATTGTATTTTTAAAACTTTTCGCAAAAACCTTTTAAAGAACGTTTCGTCTGAAGTGTGAAACAAAAGATTTTCAAAAAACTTTTAAAGAAAGACAAAAGAACAACGTAAATCGGAAAAACACAAAGAAATTGTACTGGTTCGTCTCACCCCAAAAACTACATCCAGTTCTTGGCAAACTACCAAGTCTTACTAACTTAAACATGTTACAAGTATTCTTTTATCCAAGCCTTTTCAGGCTTAACCCAAGTAGTCTTTAACTTGCCTTTCCAAGCAAAAACCCAAATATTCTTTCAATCAAAGCCTCTTCAGGCTTCTACCAATTCCTTAAAGAAAAGGTTGAGAGAAACTATCACACTAAAGCTAATATCTTTATCAGACGAATATACAATGAGGCTTAGGGATGCATTTACAAACAAAGCATTCAGAGATTACAGAATGAAAGAGAGTTTTTCAAAAGTTCCATGCACTATCTATCTCTTTGAGACTGAGGTCTCTTCTTCTATTTATAGGATTCTCCAAAAAGTGTCTGTTGTGAGTGCTTCAGGAGACATCCTTCGTCTGGCATTGTAAAAGCATAAAAGAGTCGTTGAAGCATTAAATGCAGCATTTAATGCCTTTCACCAACCAATCACTCTGATAAGACAAAGTAGTATACTTATTTAGCCTTTCTTATACTCAATCTTGTTGCAGTGGACATATTTGCTTTTCGTACCAACATCTGCACACAAATTCCTTCTTTTATGCGTAAAGGTAAACTTTTATTGAGGATAGGTACATAGACATCTTTTCTTTTGAGGTGGCTTTCTCTTTTTCAACAATAGAACTCAGATCAATAAAGCATCGTCTGAAGGAGTTAGTTATTGAATATTTTAATAGAAAGAAAAAACTCATAGACAAACGATAGTGAAGACGTGCAGTATTAACGAGTAATCAGATGATTGTTCAATAAGACTTTTTGTGACTGTTTGTTATTATCAAAATAAAGTGAGGGTCATAAAATTGTGATTTGTCTTAACAAACGGTTTTCCAAACTAAGTCCCTTTCAACAAAGGTTCTTGGGATAAGATGCTTATTATATGCTTTCTTGACTCTGTACTTGTTTAATCAAATATTATCAAGTGTCATTAATTGATCTTCGTTGACTGAATCCAATTCAGCAAGCATAGCTAGTTGGTAATCATCCATATTGAATGAATGTTGTTTCACCACCCTCAATGATGACATTAACTTCTAATGGCAAAACAACAGGGCCATACCTTAGACTTAGTATTTTGGCAAGCCCATAAGACTTCATGCAATGTTTCATGCCACCTTTTTGGCTTATCTTCAATGTTCTTCTTAATCATGTCTATTAAAATTTTGTTAGTGGCCCTGGCTTGCCCATTCGCTTAGGTGTAATATGGTCAAGAATGAATTAACTTAATGCCATACTATTGTGCAAAGGCCACCATTTTATCTCTTGTGAACATTTTTCCCTTGATCAATGGTAATTGTTTCTGTATATATGATTTGACATTGAATAAATTGAATGATATCACCTTGAGTTACATTCACCATGGGTTAGGTTTCTACCCACTTGGTGAAATAATCAGTTGCCACTATGACAAGCATGTCGCTTGGAAGAAAGTGGATATATTTTCCCTATTAAATACATAGCCCATCCCCTAAAAGGCCATGGCTTAACCACTGAATGCATTTCTTTATTTGGAACCCTTTGAATAGGACCATGCTTTTGGCATTCCTCATACCCCCTTGCATACTGAAAGCAATCAGTTATAATAGTTGGCCAATAATAACCATTTTTATTAATTAACCACCTCATTACAAAACCTGACCTATGAGACCCACAGATTCCTTCATGAACCTCGCCCACCACCTTAAGTGATTCAGCTCTACTAATAGACTTAAGCAGGATTCCATTCACACTTCTTTTATACAACTCATCGTCTATTAGCACATATTTTAATGCCTTCTATTTGAGTCTGAAGTCCCCATCAGCCAAAAGATTCTACAAATAATTGACCAATTCTTGTCATCTATGATCCATTTGAATAACATCAAATGTTAAGCATTCATTCCGTTGATAATCTTCTTGCTTAAATTTTGCTAGTAACTCTTTATACCCAGATGCTTGTTAGTTAAATCGTTAGCCTCTTCATTGTCCTTTTTAGGGATATGTGTTACTGTTACATCGACAAACTATTATAGTAAACTATTCGTCATTTCATAGCTTTTTCAAAAGAGCAAGGCTGTGGCACTTATATTCTTTAGTCAACTGCTTTATGACTAATTAGGAGTCATCCATCACTTGGACATATTCAGCTCCAATGTTGCCAGAATTTTGAGTCTTAATATCAAGGTCTCGTACATATTGGGCTTGATTATTGGAAAACTCAGGGTTTAACTAACACATAAACTTCCAAGTTTAACCATCTAGATCAGTAATGGTGACCCCTGTGCTTACTCTTTTTTGAGTTTTAGACCCATCAAATATTAAAGTCCATGGTTTTAAGATTACGCATTGGCTAACTTTGGCTAAGGGGTCTTCTATTGTAACACAAGGGTGTTGCACAAGAAAACCACCTAATGCTTGACCATTAATTGCTTGTAGGGATACATATTTTAAAGTAAACACATTAAGTTTAATAGCCCATTTCATTAATCTTCCGTGCAATACTGGCCTATTAAGTAAATACTTAATGATATCAATTTTTAATAAAACTAGCACTTTACTCGACAATAAATAATACTTAAGTTTTGTACAAGCATGGAATAATAATAAACATAGCTTTTCAACTAGAGTATATCTATTCTCAGCATTGTATATCAAACGACCAAGATAATATACAACTTTCTTTGCACCATCCTAAAAATCTTAGGCCAGTAAGTAGCTGATGGACTCTTCAGTAGCCAAAATGTTCAACTTCAATGGTCTTCCTTGTACTGGAGGTACTAATACTAGAGGGTTTGCCAAAGCTTCCTTAATCTAATCAAAGGCGTTTTGTTGCTCAATTCCCCAAATCAACTCTTTGGCATCCTTTAACTTCAATAAAGGCGAAAACACCTTCATCTTCCTAGTTGACTTGGCTATAAATCTTCTCAAGAAATTATTTTTTCTAATAAGACTTTGTAACTCTTTCTTGTTTCTAGAAGCCTGGCTTTTAATACAACTTTGGCTTTGTTCTGATCAACTTCGATCCCTTGTTTATGCACTAGGAAACCTAAGAAGTTCCTAGCTAAAACTCTAAATGCACATTTAGCCGAATTCATCTTCAAGTTATTACAAGCCACTCAAACACCCTTATCGCTGTAGGACACCTAAATGTTGTCTTGTGTATATCCTCTTCAGCTACAAAAATTTGATTATAGTCTGAGTAACTGTCCATGAAGGTTAGAATGCCATGGTTAGCTACAACATCGACTAACATGTTGTCCATAGGCATAACATACTCGTCTTTAAAAGTAGCTAAATTTTAAGTTCTTGAAGTCGACATAGATTCTTATTTGACCATTCTTCTTGATCACATGAACTATGATTGACAGTCATTCAACATACTTGGTTGTTCTTATGAAGCATCCCTTCAAAAACCTCTCTATTTTCGCTTTGATTTGAGGCATCAGTTGGGAATTAAACCTCCTAAAAGGTTGAAGTGATGCCCACCAGGAATAGGACTTAACCTCTAAAAGACTTTTGAAGAAGAAATTTAAAAATGTTGTTGGTTTGAAACATAGAAAATGGTGGGAAAATTTTCACGTTTATGAAAAGAAATGAGGAATTTTCTCAAACGAATCTTTAATTGCATTTTTGAAAGTCATGTGGTGGAAATCAGAATCTTAATGTATCCATTTTTCAGTACACATAGCATAAAGACTAGAAACTTGGCTTCAAAATCTACAAATACCTGATAAACAGTTGTATAAACAAAATAATATAATTCTAATGAAATCAAAAAAGATCATCATCTAAAATAATCCATTTGGAATTCCTCTAGGTGCTTGATAAATAGTTATAATATTTTATGAAAAAGTAAAAAGAATCTAAATAGAGGATGGGAGGGGTAAACTACATGATCATCATAATTTTAAAAGTTTAAAATATCTGTCATGAAAGAGTGTGAGTTTTCAAAGGGACATGACCTTATATATATATAGCCAAAAAAAAAGCAACATGGCCTACTCTAGCAAGGCCTCCCACATATAAGCAGTAACAGGCAGAAAACATATACAAAAAAGTATTAAAGCCACAACAGAAGATCCACAAGAGATAAGTGGTCAGGGATTGGATCTAACATCCTTCGGGTTCTCTAGATTGGGCCTCTCACTACTTATCTCCTCCATCAACTGCTTATAATAGGATAAGCAAGACATAATAAAAAAAGGAGGAGTAAGGATGTGGTAAAGCATGGGAGAAGGCAAGGGAGATAAAACACATACTTGTATATATGTAAAGACATGCATATAGACAATCATCTAAGCATACTGAGTCATAGATTAAGGTATATACACATAGGAAACAGATAGTCATAACATCTCACAACATCACACTAAGCAATCACAACACATACAGATATGGGTTAGTTCCCTATGTATGTTGTGCATGGAACCTAACTCAGTCGGTTCTATTCCTTCCAGTTATGCATGATCATGCATGGGGTACCCAAAATCACATATATGGCATCGCAAACCCCGTACTAGGCATTTCACGAACTCCATACGAAGCATTTCCACCCCATGGGTATTTCAAAGGATCCAAACAGAGTGCGCGCAATATATTTATCTCTATGAGACAACGAACTTGTGTATGAGGCATTTTGCTCTTATAGCTTAAAGCATCCACTAGGATTGTACTTCTCAAAGGGATATTACTGAGCCAAAAATGTCATGATGCATGAGTAGTTTCGGTAAGCTTTTATTTTAAAAAATTACAGAGATGAGATGGACAGGATGATACCACAGAAGAATTCTTGCCCCTATCTTAAGTAAGCTTTCTCACCCTTGAAGGATTTAATATAAAACTTACAAAAATATTTAAAATCCTAACGAACTAACCATCGCTACATGACATCACATTGCCAAACACATGAAAGTTAAATTTTTACTTTCAAAATCTCCTATTAGTTTGATTGTGAAAAATGTTAATAAACTTTTCGCAAAACTGTAAACAACATCTCACATCGAAACCTCTTCAATATATCGAAGTAATAGATATTACAAGAGAAACCAGTAGTAAATATATATAAGCATCAATAGGAAAACAGGTTATCACACATAAATTGTATTTGGTAAAAGAAATTATATAGATATAAACATCCTACCTCAAAATTTCGAACATCATAACCAAAACCAAACAAAAAATAAATTATCGTCATGGCAAATAATGAGTCTATACATCGACATCCCTAGATTGGCTATGGACATCACTACTACTACTTAGGTATAACACTAAGGGAAGAAACAACAACATCACCAGTGACGTTCCTCTTTGCTAGCAAGCTAGACCTCGGACAAGGTCCTTTACAAACAACGCCCTAACGATATGATGCCCACCCATCGGTCCTAAAGGCATGTCAAAGTAAGCTCAACAAAACCACCAGAAGTAGCTAGAACTCTAATGCCACGTTTACCGAGAGAGAAAATATTGTAATTCTAGTAGATGCATAAGAGAGAATGATCTCCCCATTGTAATACAACCTCTATGTATCCCATTCTACACTCCAAGCCTCACCGTCGTATCCCACAGTAGTCTCAAAGAAGTCAATGTGGAATAGACCAACTTAGCAATGACCCCTCGACATCTATTCCCATGAATCAAATACAAGATCATAACAGTCACGCACAGAGAGACAACAAGACTGCAAGGGTAAGCTCTCAAAACAAACATATATCCATACATATCCAAATAACAACTCATAATCATAAGGAATATGAATATAATAGATATTACCATAACAAAGTAAGTAAAACAATCAAAGATAATCACATTCAATCCTCAGTATATAAATGTATGCATATGCTAACTCAACTCTAGAGATTCTCAACAATTGAGCGATCGATCCTAATATGTCACTTAACATAGTACATTATTAGCAACAAACCATGCGATTCCCAAAATAACACATGCCAATACCATTTAGTGACACCAAATATGACCAACAAATATAATAGCAATTCTTAGGATAGATGTATGTGGGTATGGCTCACCACAACATAAGGTTTGCAAGACCTTGGCTAGTCCTAGAATCACCTGTCCACCTTTCCTCGAGGTCCATCGTCAGCTACCCCTACCATCTCATCCAATACTAATTGGGTTCCACCAAGCAACCACCAACTTATATGTTATGCTCAACCACAGTACAAAACTGTGTAAAGTAGTAATACTACATACGTCTATGCATGAATGCACATGATGCAACACCCAAGCTCAGTGGGTTCGCAATACACTCGTAACAGTTGTAGGTGCAAGGTCGCTCGGCTAGCTTTCATAGCAACAGCTCTAGTCATCATCTCTCATCCATTATATAGGTCTCACCAAGCAACACATGCAGCCTATGTTGAAGTCCCACAAAGTAACTCTACCAAATAGGAATCCTACCAAGCAATTCCTACCCCACAAATAAAGGTTCACACTTAGCAACCACTATTCCAAAGCTTATCTCATCCTCACTGGGTTCCTTAAGATCGGAATCCATAGAGAAATTCTATTCCTTTAAGGGATACCTATGAAACTATCTAAGTTTAAGTATTGTGCTCATAAGTTCTTATAGAAAACCTATTTCAATACTTAAAAAGACAAATTTTCTTTTCAACAGGTCTCTTACATCTTGTCCTAAACTATTATCTAGCTGTATTTTAAAATGTGAAAAGACATGAGTTATAAATAAGAAGCCTTGGTTAACTTTTATAAAACATGAGTGTAAAGTGCTGTAGGCATAGTGAGCCATTCAATAAAGAGCTACTAACAAACAAGACACCTTATGCTTAACAAGGAGTTCTACTTACTCAGCAAGACCAGAGGTTCCACTCACTCAACGAGAATTCATCTCGCTCAATGATGTTCATCGCATTCTACCCATTCCCAAGAACTATGAATCCATGCTAAGTGAAGAAGTATAGTGCTTAGCATGCCTTCAAGTTTTCCAAAAAACATGACCCTTGCTGAGCGAGGAATTATGCTGCTCAATGAGCATTCATCCGAAAACCTAGGTATGAAGCTAAGCTTAGTGAGAATAGGGCTCACTTAGCACAAGCACACATACAAAACCTCAAATTTCACATAAAACAGTCGACAATCAATGATTAATGCATCAAAAATGTGATTCAACACATAAATTTTAAAAAGAATCCAATTTTCACTAAGTCTCAATTCGAGATCCAATCAGAGTAATTATAGGTATATTACAGTAATAAATAGAAATTAAAACACATAAATCATAGATAGATATGAGCATCCCTTACCTTGGTCTCCTAAGCAACATTAGGGAAAAGAGAAGAGATTCCACATTAAACCCTAAACTAAGGTTCTTCAAGGTTTAAAACAGAAAGCAAGAGAGGGTAGAGGAGAGGGAGAAGGGGGTGGTAGCTTCTTAGAGAGGAGGGAAGAGTTTGTGTCACTCTTTTTCCATATTAGGTTAAACCTAGGTTAAGAGGCTAATAGGCCTACCCCATTCTAGGAAACTATACTCATTAAACACACTTATCCTCATAAAGCACCTCACTAACTCTCTTGTAGGGTCCATTAAACACTCTTCACACACTCTCAAACACACAAACATCTCATCCAAACATTATATTTATAGAATATCTGCAAGAGATAAGAGGTTAAGGACTAGATCTAACATCCTTTAGGTTCTCCGAATTAGGCCTTTCGCTACTTGTCTCCTCCATTAACTTCTTATAACAAGATAAGCAAGACATAATAAAGAAAAGAGGAGTGATGTTGTGGTAAAGCATGAGAGAAGGCAGGGGAGATAAAACATATACACATATATATGTGTAAAGACATGCATATAGACAATCATCCAAGCATACTGAGTCATAGATTAAGGTACATACATATAGCAAACAGACAGTCATAACATCACACCAAGCGATTACAACACATACACATGTAGGTTAGTTCCTTATATGTATGTTGTGCATGGAACCTAAGTCAGTCAATTCTATTCCTTCCAATTATACATGAACATGCATAAGGTACCCAAAATCAGATATATGGCGTCGCGAACCCCATGCCAGGCATTTTACAATCTCTATACGAAGCATTTCCACCCTATGGGTGTTTTAGAGGATCTAGATAGAGTGTGCATAGTATATTTATATCTATGAGATAGCAAACCTGTGTACGAGGCATTTTGCCCTTATGGCTTAAAGTATCCAATAGGATTGTACTTCCCAAAGGGATAGTATTGAGCCAAATATGTCATGATCATGAATAGTTTTAGTTGCTTTTATCTTGAACAATTATAGAGATGAGATGGAGAGGATGGTACCACAGAATAATTATTGCCCCTATCTTAAGTAGGCTTTCTCACCCTTGAAGAATTTAATATAAAACTTACAAAAGTATTTAAAACTAGGTTTAGTAAGTAAAAGGATGGTAAATAAGGTTTAAGAAGAGTAAAACAAGATAAGGAATTTAATAAAAAAGTAGTTTTGGTAACTTAGAAAGGAAATTCATAAGGTTTCTCTCTTAGAAAAGTAAGCTAATACTTTGATTAAAAAATAATTTAAAGCAAATACATAAAACATACATACATACAAAACTCGTGAAACCACTTTCAGGGCTAAAACATTTAAAATCATCAAATCAATTAGCTTGGGTGAGAAAAATCCTAAAAATAGGAAACTCAGTATTTGAGGCCAAGATTTTACAGAGACCTTTTCATGGTCTTAAGGAAACTGTGTGATTTTTCCTTAGATTTTGTAACCACCATGGGTGTTTCAGATCCAGTTCCATCTTGCATGGCCAAAACATGTTTTTAGATAAGGTCCATCTCTATGCTTATTTTTAAAATTTCATATTTAATTCTCTACTCATGCAATTAGAGTTATCCCAACTCTTCTAAAATCCTTATAATTTCTACTTTCCTCTAAAAATACAGTATAATCATCAACATACACTGAAACAATATGTAATAGAGCAAATCTAGCAACCGTATAGGTTCATAGCTTAACAAGATAGGTTGCACTAGAAAAATCGTCATAATTCACAGAAAATTCAAAACAAGATGGGACCAATTACATTGCAAAAAGGACATGTAAAACTACAGTGTCGCCAAAGGAAATTCAAAATTAAGACATGTAGTATTCTCATTTCAATTAGCATTATAGGGTAAAATAGAACAACACAATTCAATAATGCATATATACTAGACTCAAGCAATTTAACATGGCTCATGGATAGGTAGACTTAGGACTAAGTGAATTGCATGTAGTTACTACACAAGCATATGAAAATAGGGATAGGATCCCTCAAGTTCAAATTTATAATTAGACTTACTTAAATCAGGCATAAAACCATTTGGTATACAAGTTGTCCAATCAAAATGCACTTATAACATGTTTTAAAGAAAATATTAATGTGAATTGTAGAAAAAGGCTATTTAAGTGAGGTCAATTAGGTTTGATAGCTAAGACAAAAAACTTTAAAGTGATAAAGGGGGAAATGTCAAAATCATTGTGTGCTATTTGCATAACAATTTTGAAATCAAGGTATTCATAAATCAAAATTCAACAAGCATTGCAAGTGCACCATATCATGACATATCAATTTCATGTGCATAACTCCAATTGGTTCAAGAACACTTGTAAATTCACTTAGGATAGATCAAGAACAGGGCATTAAGCACAAAACTCTACTCCTTTAAAAGCTTTGTAAATAGTTTCATGAAGAATACATAAACACATAGATTCAACTATCAAACTCACCATATACTTGTAGTTTCACATCAACATGTCTAACTTTGATTTAATCACTGAACACTTAATCAAAAGCATTTAGATCATAGGAAATCTTGTAGATCAGATTTGAAAAATAAAGAATTAAGCCCCACACAACATTGATCTTCATGATCCACATGTACACATTGATTGCTCTGAGCTGGGGTCACCAATTCATGAGAGATTAACACTAATCTCTGTACAATGCTAAACATGCACACACAAGTTGGACAACTTAAAGTATTAACCAAACTCTCGAAGATACTAAGTCATGAGTCGTACGATGACTCGTTGGCATTAAACCTCAAAACATGTTAGGAGTGGGGAACTCCTAACTCTCTCCATGTGCCAACTCACACAATACCCCTCACTCCCCCTTACCTCGATCTTGCAAGGGATTTTCGGGAGTGCTTTGGGATTTGTTCCAATTCTTTGCTCTTTCTAACCTTCAAACCTCTAATTGATGTTGTTTCATCACTAATGGTCAAACAGACAATCAGGACTTGCCAAATCGAAGAGGATTATGAGTACTATGCAAAAATTGGTTTGCATATAAATAGATAAGTGCAAGCCCCACATGCAAGCCCCAAAAAATGTGCCCAAAAGAGAAAAAAATAAAAGTGTTGATTTTGAAAAATAATCCGATCATTATGATTAGGAGGTTACGAGGACCAGATTTATGAGATCTATTGAGTCAAACAACAACGAACTCAACGTCGACCTTTAAGAAAGATACCTCAAAGGTGAAGATGAATGAAGGAATCAAGAGATATTTGAGCTTATCAAGCTAGAACAAAGTCGAGGACGTGATCTCAAGCGCAAAAAAGGAAGAATCCACAAAACAAATTCAAGGTGTTAGCCTTAGGCTGCCATGGCCGTGAAGGTATATATATTCCTTTTTCTCTATTTTATATAGATTGCTTGGATCTTACATTTGAAGTTTATGTTAGGGGTTATAGGTGCGCATGTAATGTTTATTATTTTGTGCGTGCATCCTATATTTGTGAAAGTTGTTGTGTGAATTGATATATTGTTTGTTAGTGAAGAGCAAAACTCAATAGGTCTAACCTTGTCTAAGATGGAAGATGTTGGATTGTATGCTAGCTAGTAATTTAGTAATTATACATGTGTTTGTTGATTATTAGTGGAGAGCAAAGCTCAATAAGTGTAATCCTGTGTAAGATAAGGATGTTAGATTGTGTACTGGTAATTTATAAATCATGCATGTGTTTAACTTGATGTGTTGTCTGTATTAAAATCAACAACATATTAAAAAAGTATATAACCTCAACTACTCTAAGCTAAACTCAATGTTGTGTCAAAGCATAGCATCGACTAAGTCAACATTATTCAAGCAACATAGTATCAATTACTAGCTAACACTAATGAGTATTTGCCTTTAGCGACAAAGAGTCAATGCTTTACTATAGTGCCAACCTTGTTTCGAAAGGCGTAGCTGCAACTTAGCATTGACCTTAGCTGTTACTAAAAGTCTTTTTTCTTATATTGTTATTCTTTTTATTCATCTCTATTAGTTTCATTAAAATTTTCATTTAATTAAGTTTATGAATAGAATCCAAGTTTCTAAACAACATAAGCAAGGTTTCATATTCTTTCTGAATTTTAATCATGGTTATTCATTCAACAAGTTTGATAATGTGTTTAACACCACATTAATTTGCAGCTAATGAGAGAGCTCTTATCTATCCAACTAACCTAAAAAATCTCAACTTTCTTACACTTATAGTTTTTTTTTTCTTAAATTAGGATACATTATGAAGAATCCAAGTTAAATTTGATAAAGTCCTCAAAACTTTTGTGAACTTTTTAGTGCTAAATTTTAAAAGTCATAGTTTAAGCTTACGTCTTTGACATTTTGCTGACATCACTGATCCTATCATGTTTGATTTTCACATAACAAAGTTATGTTAAATTTTCTTCCAAAAAATTCATGTAAATTTTATGTCGATTTCTCTTTCTTATAAACATTAAATAAGTACATTCTCATTAAATTTGTTAGATATCTATGAACAAAGAGACCAACCTACAAAATTTTCACACACAAAAAATCTGGTTTAATGAAAATGCATCTTCTTATTTAAATTTTTTATATGATAAAACTATATGACAATTTTCTGTTTATCTCTTAATTTATAAACATTAAATGAGCATAATTTTATTATATTTTTAAATACTTATAAAACTAAATAAACAAAAAATAATAATGTGACAATCTCACCCATAAGAAAAAAAATACCATAGTTTATTCTTTGTCAAAAAATAAAACTCCACAATTTGAAAAGGCTTTCACTGTTTTGGAAACTAAATAGTAGTAGCTTTAAAGAGACCTTTCTATCTATAGATGATGGAAGTTGAGAGTTCCACCAACTTTAGCACGTTCAATCAATGCAAAGGTGAAGTATCTGCACTCGTGGTCCACAGAGAGTTACGCTGCAGCACGCACCGAAGAATCTAGCCATGAAACAAATAACATTGCTGGGTTATTCCAACTTCCAAGTGATGTACGGTTGATTGGGGGAAGTTACGGGGCATACCATATATTCTAACTATTATAATGAGAATATTTCATTTTAGTGTATATTTTCTGTTAAAAAATTTTATTTTTGATTTTTATTAAATAATTATCACAGTTAGCTGTTTATTCCTACTTTATATTTAACCTCTTTCTTCTCTTTTTCTTTTCTTTTCTTTTTATTTTTTAAAAATATAGAGAGGCACAAATGCCTTTCTTTCTCCTACTTATTAATAAATAACCTTCGATTTATAACTGCTCAACGCTAAGGCGAGAATCTTGTTAACGAGGTAGGGTGGCAATTCAATATATTTATCTATTTATTATTTTATTTATTTATATATAAATTTAATTGATTCATTTAATTATAAGAATAAGAATCTATTGAATAGTTAGATTAGATCACTATTTAATATTAGATATATAATGAATCATCTAATATATTTTTATAATTCATTAAATTGAGTAATTTACAGTTCATTAATTGGATATAGGTATTTAAGAAACGAGTTTTAGACTTTATGGTCGATCTTTAGGTATAAAAGTATATATAAATATTGACCTTTATTTTATAAAAGTAATTTTGAAAAAAATAAAATATAATATATTTTAAATAGGTGGATTAGATATTTGTCTGTAAACAATGGTTATATATAAGATGAGTTTGATGATTTTTTTTAAATAAGTCATTTTTTACTACATTTTTAGTAGATCATAAATGAGTTGGTTGTATTATCTTCCTGTATAAAAAAATGGGTCACCTATAATTAGTGGGGGACAGGGGAGAAGATAAATATAGATTTTTTATTCTTTTGTTTTTAGATAATATTACTACTTTTAAAATTTTTAAAAGTTAAAAAAGAAAATCTAAGTTGGAATATCATGCATATACCCCCGAGATTTACACAGCACTCCAAAAGGGAACAATGATAACCCCTACTTTTCCCTAAAAACCAAGCTTAAGTGCAAATTTTATACTAAAAAATATTAAAAGAGCGATTTTGAAAGACAATAATATTACGTATCAACTAGATAAACCATATTAATTTCCACATGTCATAAAATCATCCAAACTCTTTTCAATTTAAATTATATACTCAATTATTTTTATATAATCTAAACAAGAGCTAATGATGTTACATATGTCGATTAATCTCTTTTCCTAAAATCTACCAACAAACTTTCTAGTTCCTAATATAATTATGATCATTTTCTGTCAAAAAGAAAATATATAATTATGATCATTTATGTACTAATATTATGAGCATCTAATTTTATCTGTGTAACTACAAATAAAATATAAAAAAAAGGGAGAAAAAGAAAAGGAGAACTTTTAAAGAGAAAAGAGACTAATGAACACATTTTTCTATGGTTGGTAACATGCATGCAAAGATTAGGTTATCTCTTAAACTGTATTTATTTGACTGAGTTTTTTTATGTCATTGAAAAGCTAAGAGAAAAAATCTACAACTTATATTTCAAGCTTGTTAATCAAAATCAACCTCTTCTCAGTGAAAAATAGTCTGAAAGATTGGGTTATCAAGTCATGGTGGAAGTTTTCTCTAATTAAACTTCATTTAAGAAGTTTCACATTGGATAAACCACTCATTCTCATCCTCTCCTTCTCCTATATAAAGAGAACACCACGACACAATAGTATATTCAAAAAGAAATGGATCATATAGGCTTATTGTAAAACAAGGCATCTATGACTTAGTTTAAATTTCTTTTATTTCTCTTATATTTTCAAGTTAGAGGCTCATGAGCTATTATGGATTGCTTTATGCATTGTGCCCGCCAAAAGTTGTCAATGTGAGGTAAGTCTGTCTATCTCTTTATTTTATTTTATTTTACATTTTCTTTACTTTTCTTTGTTATTATTATTGTTGTTGTTGTTACTATTATTACTAAGAAAAAATCATAATGAGAATAGGTTAGTTTAGGCATGATGTCTTATTAGTTTTCATAAATTAATTTGGGATATTTGAGTTGTGATAACATGATGGTCTTGAAATTATTTACATTTTTACATTATTCCACTTCTCCCTCTTCTTCATTCGAGATTGTTGTAAATATAACATTGTTTTAGTTCTTATAATTTTTCCATCCGTACAGTGTTTTGTCCTCACCTATTTTAGCCTTCGCTATAAAGTTATCAGAAACATGTCTCACGTTCTTAAGTTCTGTGTTCATGGCCTTCAAAATATAGTGTTTTGTTGTTTTAATTTCAATAAGTATAATGATTTTCATTTTCAGTTCATTCTTGCAAAAGATAATGGTTTTTATTTTCAATCCTTGCCATCACGATGAGGACTAACATGGGTAATAACAAATATTGTAAGGATCAAATACCAAAAAAAATTTATAGAAACTAAAAACAAAAATCATTATATTTGCAAAAATATAAAAGATAGTTAAGCTTATTTTATTTTAAAATCAAAATTATAAATATAGTGCAACAAAGATAAGCCATCTCATGAATAACTACCATCATGCAATTTTAGAAAATAATTATTTGTAAACAGTTAGAGTAAAATTAATATACCCTCGAAAGAATTAAAGAGGAGATTTAAATCCTATCTACTGTCTCCGTCAATAATCAGAGCTTTTCAAGAAAATATTGTTACACTAGAATCCTTAACTCTTTGCCGACAGGACATAGTTGTCACTGTACTTTTTATCAGTTGATAGATACATGTACGCAAGATGAACAGATGATTAGAGTACATGTCCACGAAATGATATAAATATATAATAACCGAAACGAATATTTTGTTTCCTTTTTCTATAAAAGATAATTTGCCAAAACAAAATTATTTTATTTAGGGTCTGTTTGGTTGGGATGAATTTGAGGAAAGGAGAAGAGAAAAGAAGAGAATAGAGTGAAATATAACAATTTCTCTTTGTTTGTTTCAGTAAAATAGAGGGTTTTTGCACACAAAAAATGTGAGTCCCACTCAAAAATAAATCGTTGCAAAACTAAGAAGAAAAGGAAGGAAATCGTACACCAAACGTATCACAGTTGTCCAATTGCACATTGTGAAACCGATTTTGGATACCAAAATCAATTTTTTGCCGCTGCCAAACTCTTTTATATAATAATAATAATAATAATAAAAATAATAATAATAATAATAATAATAATAAATAAATAAATAAATAAATAATAATAATAATAATAATAATAATAATAAAATAAATATTATTAATAATAATAAAAATAATATTAATAATAATAATAGTTAAAATAAAAATAATCTCAAAAAATTAACTTTCTTTTTATTTCTTTTCAACTAAACAACCTTAACTTCCACTCTAATTTTCACATATTTCTCTTCTCTTCTCTTCTCTTTCTTTATTTCTTTCCTTTCTATCAAACACACCCTTGGCTTTAACGATCTTTAAACAAATTTTGATATCTTATAAAATTGTAAACATATCAGCAAATAATTTGCCAACTTGAATCCCTTAACCATCCTTTAAGTACGTTAGAATTAGATTCGATCTTAATATTTACGTGTATGAAGTCAAAAACACTTTTTTTTCCCTTTACTCACTTGTTTATAACGTGAGAGATTAGTCTTTCATTTAGTAAATGAGAAGAAATAAAAACAAAACTGTTCCTCTTTTGGCTAAAATACAAATAGCAATTCTAACCAGCCAAATTTTATTTTTTTTTTATAAATTCTAGCCAAAAAATTTCCTCTCGAAGAAAAGAATTTTAAACCCTAAACATTAAAATAATTAACTTAAAAAATATTGTACTAATACTTTATTTTTTTGGTTAAATAACATTGATTATTATTATTATTATTATTATTATTATTATTATTATTATTATTATTAATTTATTTATTTCTTTTCTTTTCCTTTTTCACTCATCTAAACAAATAAAAAGAATTTTTTTTTTAATTCTTTCTTTCATATTTCTACTCATTCAAACACATTTTTTTACCTTATTTTTATCCTATTTCTCACCCTGCTATTTCATTTCCCCTTACTTTTTCCTCTATATTTTATTCCTCAACTAAAAAGTGTTAATATTTGAAACAACATTTGTTAATCAATTTGAGCAACTGTTCTTTTGCATGTATTTGAAAAATGTTTTGCAGCTAATACATTGCTTCCCGGCTTGACTTATCACTTATAATAACCATATAACTTGACTTTGGATGAGTAATTTCTTTATAATAGGAAATTTATAATCTCAATATAAATCCCTGTTATATTAGTAATTAGTTCTAATTTTGAAAGAAAGAGTATTCTTTTAGTCTAAAGTTTTCCATATAAAAAAGATTATTTGCAACAATATGTGCACAAAACAACTTGACCCATATATGGTTGGCAAGCAAGCTAATTGCCATGGGAAAGATAATTTATGCAAACTTAATTACCTTATACGTTTATGTCGAATATTATGTCAAGGGAACAAATAATTCAATTTTACATTTTAAGTGGCAAAACTGATGTAGAACTAACATTAATAGTTAAATTGAACATATATAAAAATTGGACAATGACGTATATAAAAATGTTCCTAAACCCTCAACTTTAAACCCTAAACCCTAAATTTCAAACTCTAAACCTTAAAAAGTAAACATGTTTTGCACTTGGCAAAAATGATATAGAACCAACATCATTTTTTGACACACCAGAATTTGGTCTACTTAGATTATGCATAACAAAAATGTATTATATGGTATTCCTTTTGACTTCAATGGTGTTTTGACTAGATAAAGGTCAAATAATAGATATGGTTTAAGCAGGTCAAGGTAGACAATGCTCAATGCTCTTTTTCTTATTAGTGTATAGATCTTGTAACTTGTCTTTATCTTTCCAGTTAATATATCCTGTTGAAAATTTTGTATTTGAATTAGAGTACCCCTTGTACTTTGTTTATCAATAAAATTTTGTTTATATATATAAAAAAAAAAAAGGAAACATGTTAATTAATGACCAAAATATCATTTTTTTGCAGTATAATAAAAAAAAAATTATGTCATTATGTCTCCTTAAGATTATATAAGATTATATGAAGTATATAGAATTGATCGCAAATTAACTTTGCATCCTCATTTACCCAACTGCAAAGGGTGGTTACAAAATTTATTTTCTTGTTCAGACCCTGCTTCCGTAATTTATTTTCCTGATCAGATGCAAGTGAGGGATATTTCAACGTTGACAGGACAAAATCGGACTTTTAGATAAAGAAATATCGTAACTTCGTGTATATATATATATATATATATACATATATACATCTATATCTATATCTACCCGACGCCTAGCTCATAAATATAGCTCGTTTTCTCTTTTTTGGCACTATAAATATATACCATCTTCCAAGATCATATACACAAATCTTGCGCTCCTCTTATCCCTAGTTAGCGTAAAGATGGCGTCCAAACCTGGCATACTAACTAATTGGCCATGGAAGCCTCTCGGGAGTTTCAAGGTTACATTACTATTTTGAAATATTTTATCAGATTTTATTCTAAGCTAATTATATCTCTAACGTTTAATATTTCATCCCTTTGTTGTTTCACTTATCATTCTTTCACTAATTATGCAATAGCAGCAATGACAAGTTTTAAATTATAGTTACAGTTGTAGTTGTGATGCTTCTAAAACTTTAATATTATGAAAAATTATTAACTAATGAGGTTGATGCGGCCACAACTATAACTATAATTACCATACGGTTGTAAAGATCTCCTAAAAAAGTTAATATTTCGGTCACAGTTGAGACCGAAATTTGAAACTTTGATAAAAATACAGTACAATATTAATTTACTATAATCATCTCACTCTTTGCTTGCATAATCATGCATGCATTATTTCCTATTAAATATTTCGTCGTGGCTGACATTTTTATTTTATTTTTTGGCTATATGATGTATGAAATGGATGAAGTGGGTGATTTTGACACCATGGATTGCACACAGCACTTACTCTTTCCTAGTGAATGATCCAAAGGAGAGGGACCTCGCTTACTTTCTCATCTTCCCATATATGATGGTGAGGATGCTGCACGACCAAATTTGGATCACTCTTTCTCGCCATCGAACTGCCAAAGGCAAAAACAGAATCGTTGACAAAGGCATTGAGTTTGAACAAGTTGATCGAGAAAGCAATTGGTTAGTGCTTATCTTAGTAGTTTCATCATAGTAGATCCTCTTAAAATTTGGGTTTAAACATGGTTCTAAATTACAGTCCGCAACTGTAATTGCGGCCGCAACGTAATGGTTTTTCAACTTATCACAACCGTATCGCAACCACAATTGTGGCCGCATCAGCCACATTTTCTCGTAATTTGCCGCAATGTCAAGGATCGCGACAAAACCGTAACTGCGACTACAACCGCAATTTAGAACCATGGGTTTCAATCTAACTCAACTCCAAAAGCTGACTCATAATAGTTACTTTTTACTTATATACATTATTTTGTTCATATCACTCGTTAATATGAAATCTCTAACCGTTTCATCATATTTTTATACATTAGAGCCTTCTATGTGTATATGAAGCTACATTAATTTCTCTTAATTTTTCTCTCGATCTTATGTAAATGAAACTTTTGCAGGGATGACCAGATCTTGTTCAATGGGATGTTGTTTTATATAGGTTATATGTTACTTCCAGAGAGTTCTCACATGCCCTTGTGGAGAATAGATGGTGTGGTCATCACTGCTCTTTTACACGCTGGACCAGTGGAGTTTCTTTATTACTGGTTACACAGAGCACTCCATCACCACTTCCTCTACTCTCGATATCATTCTCATCACCACTCTTCCATTGTCACAGAACCCATTACTTGTATGTTTTCCATTTTCTTTTTTATAGTAATTAATTCACTTCTTTTTTTAGTCCGTGACAAATAAAAACCAGAAAAGTTAAATTGAAAAAGAAATTATTTATTATATCGAAAATACAAAAGTTATTCAAAGTTTGTCTTTTAAAATAATTTAAAGCATTTAATAAAATGTATTTAATTAATGTTTTCTCGAAGCACACAATGAAAAATGTCTTTTAATTTATTTCATGCTGAACCAACACTTGCATGGCTGTTAATTAGTAGGAAAAATGTTTTAAAAGACCTTTTTAAAAATTGTTAATAAGTGTTTTTAGAGTATTGATTAAGGAATAAAAATAAAAAAATTTATGAAAAAATATCACCATTACACTAACACAACTGTAATTTTCAATGCAATTCGAATATGATTTCTAATAAAAAAAATTATTGAATGATTTTTAAACTAATGTGCCTGAAGCAGTTGTAAGCGTGACCCAACGTTTTTCTATCATTTTTCACCTACTTTTTTTTTTTTTTTAAAGGCATGTATGTACGTTAGGCAATTAAACTAGGTTATATAAGATATTAATCCAAAAAAACTTACTTTATGTCATACCGAGAAACGAAACGTTAATAATATTATTTTTATGATCAAAAGAATAGGGTATTAAACAAATGTTAAGAGGTCAAGAAGTGTTGCCTTAGCCTTATCTCAATAAATTTTATTTAGCCTTTCCAAAAGCAAAAAACAATCCAACAAAAGCAAAATCTCGATCATATTAGATCCATACCCTTAACATAGCAATAACAATAGAAACAGGTATTGCAACCAATATAAATAATATAAACTTTTCGATTGGCTGAAATACGTACAATAGAAACCATTTTTTTTTTTGACATACTGTTTATTATTAAGTGCATTTTATCCTAATTCTCATTATCTAATTTCAGCCTACTTTTTATTTAGTAGAATTTACATCAAATTTAATTAATATATATCTTAAAAAAATTATGTTAATGGGTGTGTTATTGACTTTTTCCAGCATACGTACTATCACAGAAATAGTTTTAATTTGCTGGCATGGACCACATAAATTAAAAAAAAATAAAAATTATGTCCTATTCAAGGAGGCATGTGACTTTAATTACTGAGAGGAGCATTAATTCTGGACAAAATTATAGATAGCCCACACCTCAAACATTAAAAAAAATATTTTTCAACAAATGCACTTAATTGAGTTCTTCAATTTGCAGCTGTGATCCATCCATTTGCAGAGCACATAGCCTACTTTGTGCTATTTGCCATTCCATTGTATACAACTTTGATTACCAGAACGGCCTCTATATCATCCTTCGCCGGTTATCTCGCATACATTGACTTCATGAACAATTTGGGTCACTGCAATTTCGAGTGCATTCCAAAGGCCATCTTCTCCACCTTTCCCTTCCTAAAGTATCTCATGTATACGCCATCGTAAGTTTCTAACTCTTAACTCCTCTCTGACGTATTTTTTAATCATGCTAATAATTAAAAATGTACAGTACGTACGGACTAAAGATTCTTATTTATGTATGATAAGAAAAGTATATTTCCTTAATTCCTTGCATATCTTTGTAAATGTTGCATCTCAATTGCTGGCGTACTTGATTTTTGATAAGCAAAACTTTATTAAGAAGAAGAGTACAAAGGTTAATTATTGTAATCCAAATATAAAAGTCAATTGCTGGCATATATTCCTAGAAGCTAGTACTACCTACATTGTAAGTACAAGCCGGTGCAAAAATTAATATTGTGTCAAGTAGAACTCTCTCATATCCTATAACATTTTATATATTCAAAGTTAACTAGTAAAGCAGTTTATCAGTTATACATATTAATATGTCTTAAATTGAAGTGATCATGGGCTTAAGATTAATGTTTATAAGAACTACAATATATATATATATATATATATATATATATATATATATATCATATTCACTATTGAACTTCTCATTCAATAGTCTAGTTTTCATGTTATTTTTTACTCAATATTTTAAAAATATCAGGGATAATATAATGTTGTGTGAAATTTTCTGGAGTGAAAAAAAAGGGTACTTTGCACTTATTATTATTAGTATAATATAATCACTTTCAAAAAATTTATATGAAATGTGGCCTTCATTACATGCATTTGATGTAGATCCAATCGGGAGTTAGAGCACTTTAGTAGTGGTCGTTATGTATTGTACACGTTTATTCATTCAAAAGGCCGACAGCCCAATAAAGGTGAAACAATGTAGGTGTGTGTTGCTTTCAAGTTTGCATCAATGATGTACGGTTGATTTTACCAAAAAATAAATAAAAATAAAATAAAAAATTTATGAAACAATTAAATGTATTTATATTTAATTAATTTAAAAAACTCAGGATATATCTTATTTATTTAATTTAATAACTTAGGTTTGCAAAAAATCAGTTAAATTATTTTAAATTAATAAATATTTGTCAAACTAATCTGAAACAATATTTTAAGGTTATATTAGTGGTCATGACACAGAAGATAGGATAAGTTACTATATCCTATTCCTATCTATTGTTAATAAGATAAAATTAACTTATTTTATTTGCTCATTTTTTTTTTGTTCAGTTCAAAAATTATCCAAAAGGAAGAGCTAGGAGGATTGCATAGAAGAAAAAAAAAATTGTTCCACCTTCACTACACTTAATAATTAACTTTTTTTTCCTACTACTACTAATACTATCACAATTGTTGTGTTGTTATTTCTATCATCATTGCTATCCACCGTTTCCAAACACTATTATCACTAACACTATTGCCACTACACTATTACTACAACCACTATTTACCGCCATCATTACTATCACCAAGTTTGTGATCATCACTACTATCATTAATAATTGTTTCAATCAATATTGTTGTCATTGCATCACTACACTTATGCTATCATCATTATCAATTATACTTACAGACATACACACACACACACATATATATATATAACTTGGAGAAAATATTGATTGTTATATTTGATTGTTTATGTATTTGAAAACACTCCATACTTATTTGTGAAAGAAAATAATTATTCAAATGAAAGAACTTCTTTACTGTATAATTAGTTTTTCATGTTTTAAGGGTATATATATAAACGCGTTATCTTATATCTTATACAATATGGATTTTATTGGAATAAAACTCCTCTTCTCAAAAATTCTTTTTAAATTATTTTCAAAAAATTAACCTTTTTCTATATAATTAATTAACTTTGACTTTTCTATTGGATTCGGAGATTTGTAGGATAAGGAACCACTTGTTGAGTTAAAATATATTTTCATAATTTTTTTCTTGTTTTAAAAATAATAAATTTTGTTTTAAATAATATAGGTTCCCATATTAAAAAATGATAAATAAAGATATTAAAAAAACTCCTTTTCTTGTTTGTTGGGGTAAAATAATATTTTAAAATTATCAAAAATTTACACATTTAATTAAAAGTAATTATTTAAAGATGGATATCGTAAGATGTTAATATTTTTCTTATATGTAATCGACTCTTAAACCTAAAATTTGATATTAAAGACCATTTTCTTTTTAAAATATTTTTCAAAAAGTAAACCTTGATAACAATTCTCTATTTTATTGAAATTTGTTTTTTGAGTTTTAATTTTTTTCTTCAGTCACTATTGATAGAAAATTAGAAATATATATATATATACCCTCTCTCCTTAACCATTCAATTGCTCTTTTATATGTTTCTTAAAAATTAATATCATCCTAGTTTTTGAGTTTTTCGTGAAAGTATTAATTGAAGCTGTAGGTATCATTTAGTTAGTCAAGTTATATATAACTAAATTTCTAGCATAATATATATATATATATATATATATATATATATAACTAAAATTCTGCAACAGGTGGCTTCAATGCATTGGTAACACATTAATGAACTAATTAATAGAATGTAATTCAATCGTTGTACAACGCTAAGCATATGAACAAACGATATTAATTGGGAAATTAGCAGAACTAATTTAATGCAATCGTTGTACAAAGCTAAGCATATGAACTAACAATTTCCAAACATTCCACGTGTATCATTTAGTCGGGTAGATGTTAATGTTTGAAAATGGTTAGTTCATATGCTTAGCAATCTACAACGATTGCAATAAATTAGTTCTGCTAATTTCAACTTAAGTAATATCGTTTGTTTGTATGCTTAGCTTTGTACAACGATTGAACTACATTCCGTTAATTAATTAAGTCATCGATGTGTTACCAATGAATCGAAGCCACCTACAATTGATCATGTGCGACTGAGACAACCCACAATGCTACGTCATATTGTTCATATTTTGATTTGTGCTGTTGTTGACCTTTTTTTAAGAAATATTGGTGATATCTGTTGACAATTTAATATCTTTTTTTTTAATATTAGAGATTTTCACAATAAATAGATGAAAATGAAATATATGCCACTTTGTGATACAATACAAAAAACATTTTTGGTAAACATTCCCTACTTATTTGTGGAAGAAATAAGTATTTATATAGTATTTCGTTCTTATTTTTACAATTATATATTTGAAGACACTTCCTACTTGTTTGTGAAGGAAAATAATCTATTAAAATGCAAGAACTTCTTTTACAGCATAAAGACTCCCTGAAATTCCTCTTTTCAAAAACTTCTTTCAAAATATTTTTAAAAAATTGAAATCGATTAACTTATATCTTTTTCTTAAAAAATACATAACTTCGATTTTTCTATTGGACTTAGGGATACGTAAGAATAAGGAACTATTCTTAAATTAAAAATATTTTTCATAAATTTTCTCTTGTTTCAAAAATAATAAATTTTGTTTTAAATAATAAATATTCGCATATATATTAAAATATACTAAATAAAAATATTAATTTTCTTTTCTTTTTTGGGGAGTAAAATACTTTTAAAACTATCGTAATTTTGTATATTGAATTAGAAGTAATTATTTTAAAATAGATATCGTAGGTTGTTAATATTTTTTTTATGCAAAATCGATTCTTGAAACTAAAATCAAAAACTATTTTCTTTTTGAACGGATTTTTTAATATTTTTAAGAAAATGAACCTTGATAACGATTTTCTATTTTTTTTTTTAAATTCATTTTTCCAGTTGTGGTCGCTACAATATATGAAATGTTCCACGCGTATCATCAGTCGGGTTGCTAGATGTCAATGTTTGGAAATGGTTAATTCATATGCTTAGCTTTGTACAATCCACCTTATATATATTAAATGAAAACAATTATTTTGAATGAAAGAGTTTTTAACTGCTATTCTTCAACAAAAGAGTTTTTAGTTGTCATTCTTAATGAGAACATTCTTAGAGATTTTTTTAACCTCTTATTACTTTCAATATATCATTTTCAATATCTTTAGTTTTAAAGTGAATTTCAATATATTTTTTTAAAAATATCAATAATTAAAAATTAATATTCTATAACAATAATTATTTATTATAAATTTAAAATGTAATCTATATCTTCAAAAACATTTATTTATTATAAATTTTAATTATAATATAATTTATATATTCAGAAATATTTATTTATTTTAAATTTAAGTTATATAAAATAAATATTTATTCTGTGAAATGCACAGGTTAAAATACTAGTGATTACATTAAATTAGTTCCGCTAATTTCAACTAATTATTCTAAAAAAAAAAAACCTAATTAATATCGTTTGTTCATATGCTTAAATTAGCTTCGTACAACGATTGCATTACATTAGTTCTTCTACTGTCAACCTGATATTTCCATTAATTAATTCATTAATGTGTTACCAATGGATTGAAGCCACCTGCAAGTGACTGAGACAACCCACTCCGCAATGTCATAGTTTCAGATAACGATATCATATCTTAGTATATTAAAACTTATGTAAATTCAAAACAATAATGATTAATTATTGCATTAAAATTTTGGTGATAATTGTTGACGATATAATATATTTTCTTTTTGATATTAGAGATTTTCTCAATAAATAGATGAAAATGAAATATATGCTCCTTTTATGATAATTAAACATAAATTGTCACTAAAAATCAGTATTTTTTATTTATTTATTATTTATTTTTGGGAATTGGATACATGTCAATTCGTCTGAAATTCATGTCCAATTATAAATTGATGCAGAAGCTAATACTGGCTGCTTCTCTTTTGACGTGAATATGTTGTTGTCAAATGAAAACCAAACACGCTATAAGTTTGGGTTGAGTACTACTAAAATTCTAAAATTGAAATCGTTCTAACCAACCCATCCTTATTTTAAACACTACAAGTATCTTTAAAAAAAAGTTAATTTTAATATACGGTCTGTATAAATAAAATTTCACATTTATATTCGATAAATATAATAATTTTAATATCACATATTATAGTTATAAATATGACCGAACAAGAGATCAACTGCAAGATTAGGTTATACTGTAAAAATAATTTAAGTCAATAGTATCATACTTTTAATAATTTTAATATAACATATTATAGTTATAATTATGACCGAACAAGAGATCAATGCAAGATTAGTTTATACTGTAAAAATAATTAAGTCAATAGTATATTAAAATTAAACCTTATGTTTATACGTAATACTTTATGTATATACTTTTAAATCTTCATAATTCGTTACGTCTTCCGACGTCAACTTTTTAATAATCTTGTCATTCATTCATTCATTTTAAATAATTGATCAGAAACATACTTCTAGAAAAATTATTTTGCTTCTGAAATTAACGTCATTACTTCTCCTAGAGCATTTCCACTGATAGTTATTAGGTAGATTTTTGAAGTTAACAACAGTTCTTAACTAAGTTCACTATAAGAGGAAGATGACGTGGATACCACATATAAAAATTGTTCTTTTATAAGAACTGATTTTTAACTATTAAAAAATAATTGAGATATAGTTTGTAGGATCTATTTTAAAGAAATTTAAAGACGGAGAATAACTTGTGGAACTCATTTAAATTCTTAAAGAATTCTACTATTAGAGTGAAAATTTCCTAAAGTTTTTAAAATTAATGGAACATACATGGTATAACTCATTAAAAAAGAATTAAAAATATCTGATATGTTCACTATTGGAGATAGTCTTAGGCTAATAATTTACTAGATCACTGTCATTATTAAGTTATAAATGTATTGAATTTGAAACAGATATTATAAAGTAAAATGCTTAAATTTTTAAATTATGTTTCGTTTTTTTAATTTGCACTTTACATTGATTTGCATGATTTTAAAAAATTGTATCCAATTGACCTTAAATAGAAAGTGTAATAGAATTTAATAGATATGCATTTTCAATGTAAAGGTTTTTATACTATTTACTAATTAAAAATTAATCAAATTATGTTTAGTATGGCTTTTAATTATACAAGTCAACAAGCCTATCATATATGGCAGTGGTTTATGATTGAATATCAAAATAGAAAAAAAAAAAACTTTTACACTATCAGTACATATATTATTTATCCTTATAATAATTATTTTAAATGGTATATCTATAGTGATATTTAATTAGTTGATACTATAAATTTTTTACACTAATAGTATATCAAAATTAAACTCTCCTAAAAATATGTTTCTTCATTAATAACATGTTCACTTAACACATACACAATATACAAGAAAATATAAAAAAAATATTAATTCACTATTATAATATATTTTCAAATACTTAGAATTTTGCTTAATTAATTAGTGGATCAATACTAAGTCAATCATTTATGTTAGAAGAGTTTAATTCTGATACACTATCAATATAAAAGATTTTCACATTGTTAATCAATTGAAAATTTTCTTAGATATGAATTTTAAAATAACTATTACAAAAGTCAATATTTTATAGTTATATAATAATTCATGATTGAATAATAAAGCAAAATACTTTTATACTTTCAGTATATTTGAATTAAATTCAAATTGGAAACAAAATAATGAAAAAAAAATTATTGAAAATCATGCTGGCAAATGAAAAAAAGAAGAGTAAATTAACTAAATATGGTTTGTGACAGGTTCCACTCACTGCATCATACCCAGTTTCGGACCAATTACTCACTCTTCATGCCCATTTATGATTACATTTATGGTACCGTGGACAAGACTACAGACACCACATATGAAATATCGTTGAAGAGAGAAGAAACCCCACCCAATGTGGTACATCTAACACACCTTACAACCCCAGAGTCCATCTATCATCTAAGGTTGGGATTTGCTTCCTTTGCCTCCAGACCACAATCTTCTGAATGGTACCTCTATTTGATGTGGCCATTCACTCTTTGGTCTGTTCTCGTGACTTGGTTTTATGGTCAAACATTTGTTCTAGAGAGGAATGCTTTCAAAATGCTCAATTTGCAATCATGGGTTATACCAAGATTCCATGTACAAGTAAGATGGGTAACATTATTTTACATTTCCAAGGAGGAAAAATATTTCCAATAAGTAAAGTTGTTTCCCTTTTACACTTTTACAGTATCTTTTCAAATGGCAAAGAGAAACATTAAACAAACTTATAGAAGAAGCAATACTTCAGGCCGAGTTGAACAAAGTTAAGGTTTTAAGTCTAGGTCTTTCAAACCAGGCAAGTCCCTTATTTTTTTAATATTTGCATTGTATTATCTCTCTCACTGTTTGTGTGTGTATCGGTGCGAGTTACACGCACTTTTACATTATTAAATAATATTTTACTGCGTAATTTCCACTAGTTAGATTAAAGTTTCTATCATATAGATCATACTTGTAAAATTTTAGGTTAATCCAAAATTATTTGATATCTCATTCATGTAAATCAAAATGCCCAAACATGTGCGTGTGTTAGATGATCACTCCAAGTCTCTGATAGTTACTTTTATGAATAGTTGAATAGTTGGTTAATTCAGTTTCTTTAGTTTGAATTCTATTATTCGGTTAGGCCGAATTTGTTTGCTCCACATCCATGTATATAAACCGTGTACGTTAATTTAGGAAATGATAAGCTCCATTTTCCTCTATCACCTTCTTCCATGCATGGTTGCTCCCACACAATTACCCCCAAAGATATGAATTTATCGCCGTGTCCACAGGAAGCACAACTAGTGTGATCTGGATTCCCCCAAAGTGATATGTTCGAATTTCTCAACTCCATTTTGATCTATATTTTCTAAAATAAGCAGATATGACTATCATTGCTTACTTCACAAAATTCTAAATCTTATATATGGGACTAGTTTTGTAATTTTCAACCCATACATCAAGGTTCTTGCAGCAACATTTCCAAAATGATCAAGGTATATAGAGCCAATTACTGTGTTGGGCGTTTCCTTCAGGGTTTAAATTATAATTACTATTTTGAGAGCTCAAATTATAATTCAACTTGTGAGAGCATCATCTACTAGTATATGTTGATTATGTGGTTCTCACAAGTGATGGCCTTGTAGAAATTCAACTTGTTGAAACTTTTTTTGGATGATCAGTTCAAGATCAAGGACATTGGCTCTATTAAATTTTTCCTTGGTTTTGAAATAGCAAGGTCCAAAGATGGGAACTCTTAACCATAGAAAATAGGCCTTGGAGTTTTTGGATATGCAGGCCTCCTTGGCTACAAGCCTGGTTCTGCAGCCATGTTGCCTACATTGAAGCTCACACTAGATCATAGCAAGCCACGCCCTATAATGCTCCCCTAATTGGACAACTTCTACACTTGACCAATACGGGACCCGATCTCAGATTTGTCTTAAATAAATTGAGTCATATATCTCTTATCCCATGTAGTCTCACCATGATGCTGCCATAAGAATTCTCCAATACATGAAAAGGTCTCCAAAGTAAAGACTACTCTTTCCTACTTCTTCATATTTTAAGCTTACAACCTTCATTAACAATGATATTGGGATTTCTGCCTTGATGCCAGAAAATTTGTTACACGTTTCTGTGTCTTTCTTGGGCAAGCACTGATATCTTAGGAATCTACGAAGTAAGGAACCATTTCGAGGTCTTCAAGTGAAGCTGAATACAGAGCATTTGCAGTCACAATGTGTGAAATTCAATGAATGATTTACTTGATGCAAAATCTTCATCAATCAATATACCTTCCAATTTCATTGTATTGTGACAGCGAGGAATGCTAATAATACTCTCTTTCTAATCTTTTTTTTTATTATTGGCTGAAATTTATTGTAAATTATAAATTTTGGTGGGTCTCATTTCTAAATAAAAAAAGACACATTAAATGAAAAATATAATTTACCAAAATTTGTAATTTTCAATAAATTCTAGTCAATAATAGAGAGTATTAAAAAGAAAGTATTAAAGAGAATGTTGTTAACATTCTTCATTATGACTATATATCCACAATTTAGATATCTTAGAATCGTACTTCTCATGAGAGAGGACCAACCATATAGAAAAAGACTACCACATACTTCAAGACAAAGTCCAAGGTGGCATATATCACTTGCTTCTTGTCTCCTCTTTAGCACAATTAGTTAACATGCTTACAAAACCTCTTCTTTCCAGCTCCGTTTAATTCATTGTTGGTGCAAGATGAACATGCTACATATACATGTTCCAGCTTGCGAGGGGATGCTACATGAGAACGCCGGCTGTTAATTCTATTAATAGTTGAATACTTTGTGAATTTAGTTTCCTTAGTTTTGGTTTTGTTATTTGGTTAGGTTGAATCGATTTATTTAGCATTCATTTATGCATGTCAATCATATATGTTCATTTAGAAATAATATGTTCAATTTTGCTTTGTTCTTAGTAGCATGCTTAAATTCCTCAAATAAATAAAATAAATAAAAATAGTAGTATGCTTAAATCAATTATTTGATGAGAGCATGTGTTCAATGGTTGCAGGGAGACTTGCTCAATAAATATGGTGAACTTTACATCAAAAGATATCCCGAGCTTAAGATAAAGATTGTGGATGGCAGTAGCTTAGTTGTGGCTGTTGTTCTTAACAGTATTCCCAAAGAAGCCAGCCAAGTGCTTCTTTGTGGCAAACCTAATAAGGTTTCATATGCCATTGCGAGTGCTTTATGTGAAAGGGGTACTAAGGTATGTTTAGTTTTATTTGCGGAAATTGTTTCAACAAAAGGTGAATGTGCAGTCCTTATAACTAAGCATGCTTTTCTTCACTGAAAACATTTTGATAATTTTTTTAGTTCTTTATTAGCCTATTTTAGGTAATTAGAGCTAGCTATGTCAATGAAGTGTTCATTGATCGTTGATATTAACCCAAATTTATATTTGTAAATGCCTCATAAAACTTTCTTTTTATTTATTTATTAACTTATAAAAGCTCAATAGACTTGTTGGAAGTTTTAGAATTTGTGAAAATAGTTTGGATTAACTAAAAATATTTTTTATATTTAACTCCCAAAAAAATTATCCTATAACGCAAAGTAATCCTTTATTTCATTTATTGAAATTGGTATCATAAAATAGGTCAGCCATTCAATAAGTTGAACTATACTCGCCTAAGTAGAATAACTGGGTCGGCCAGCACTTTTGTTGATTAAAATGGTAAGAGAAGTTGTTATTTATTTTAGGTTTAAATAAGTTTTTAGTCAATTTCTACAAAATATGTATTTTTATTATTATTATTCTTTTAAAAAAATATTAATTTATGTTTCTATTAAGTTTTATTTTATTTTAGTCCTTAACATGACATCAAGCTCATTCACTTCATTGTTTTAGTATTTATAAAGTTGTAAATTTTATATAAGCCACTCTTATGTGAGAAGATATTTATTTCAATCTCTATTATTTAGGCAATATTAAGTCTATTTTTCAACTTTTATTAATCATGTTATCATTTAACAAGAAATCTTGACATTAGGAACTAAAATAAAAAAATAAGAGAACCAAAATAAAAAAAATAATTTTATCGGAATTAAAAATTTATTTAATCTTTTATTTTATTATTTCAAATCTGAAATCCTATAAAGTGTTTGGGCCCCATTAAAAAAAATCTATCCTTATATAATAAATAAAGTTCTCACTTAGGAGTGAGATATACTTACTTTCTTTAAGCTTAAGGCATAAGGCCTCATAGTTAAAAAGTAAAACAAAACAAAAAACTGATTTTATGTTCTTTTAAGAGCTCCCAAATTACTTTCAATTTTTTATGTTAAAATTCTATCTTCTTTTTGTGTGTGTGTGTGAATAAAAGTGGTAGATCGGGGAGACATCCCCAATACTACTAGGCAATGAAAAAAATTCTTTCTCATTCTTCAAATCATTGCTAGCTACTTATTCTCTAGATTTAATTATTTTTGAATTTCTTTCTCTTTTTAATTTTGCTTTTTTCTTAAAATATTAGTTGCTTATACTTTTAAATAAATTACTTTCAAATATACTTTTATATATTGACTTAAAGTATGCTCTTGAGAATGACTTAATCTCCTATTATTTTCTATTCTAAAAAATGACAATGACATCCTAATTTATCTTTTTTTTTATTCAAATTCATATAAATATTGATGTATATTTTTCCTTTATTTTAAATTATTTTTCAAACTTTACTTAAATTAATCAATTGTGCATATTTTACTTGTAGATTTAAATACTTTTTCGTGTAGATATTTTAAATTTGTACCTTTTAAATATATATTTAAATTTAAATATATCCATGCAATGTATGAAGTATTGTGCATGGCTCATATTCTATGGATAGACTAGACTGCTTACCTATTGGGTTATCACTAAGTGGGTTGGGGGTGCAAGGGACGAAGCCCTTCACAGTACAGTATATGGGTATTATTGTAAATCTGTGTTGTTTTTTATATGTCTAATGTAAAATATTTGCTATGCAATAATAGGAATAGTTGCTCTACTACCGAGGATACAAGCACACTTGTTGAACCTTGTAAATTGTGTTGTCTGTGTGTGTACTTTTTATTTTTCTGTTTTAGAATCTGGTTGCTATTACTAACATGAAGTTTCGCAAGTAAAGCAATATGAGAATTCGGGATTAATGGGCAAAGTGCATATATGTTTTTACTGCAATTCCATACAATATATTGGAATATAATTTTGCTACATATGTCTCCTTGATAAATGGAATCATTTTTCAGGTTACGACAATGTATAAGGATGAATATGACAATCTTCCGTTAAGGCTCTCCACTGAGTCCAAAAAGAACTTGGTTTTCCCAGGATCCTATGCCGCAAAGGTGAATCCCTCTAACCATTTAATAATACACTTCTTTCTTTCTATTTGATAATTTCAATTCAAATAATAATATGCTTTGGATCACAAAAAAAAAAAAAAAAGATATTATTGAAATCATTGGTTCATTTTTTATTTATTTTTTGGTAAAATATCATGGGTTCATTTGATTATGTAGATATGGCTAGTAGGAGACCAATGTAACGAGGCCGAACAAAAAAAGGCACCAAAAGGATCATTGTTCATACCTATTTCCCAATTCCCTCCAAAGAAACTTCGCAAAGACTGCTTCTACCATAGCACACCAGCCATGATAGCTCCCCCTTCTTTAGTGAATGTCGACTCTTGTGAGGTAAACATATACACTTTCATGTAATTCTTCACCATGCGTTTATGCATTTTGGTGCCAAAATTAATTTCATAAATAACGAATTTCAAAATGCAACAGAACTGGCTGCCAAGAAGAGTGATGAGTGCGTGGCGTGTTGCTGGAATATTGCATGCCTTAGAAGGTTGGAACGTTAATGAGTGCGGAAATGTCATGTTTGGCGTTGAGAAAATATGGCAAGCAAGTCTTCAGCATGGGTTTAGGCCATTCAAGATTAATCCCCTTACTTTAATTCTAAATTAATTAGCATTTCCATTCAGGATCAGTGTGTGTGTCTATACATATATCAACGAATTAATCAACTAGCTTATGATGTTTCCACGGTACAATATGAATTCTATTAAACTATATACTCTTGTAATATTATACATATACCTTCCCTATATCATATCTCTATACTCGCAGTATATGCAGTGTAATAGAAAGTATGTTTAAATAATGCAGAAGTGATCATTTTGAAAATGCATGTTTCTTAGTTTCTTAGGAGTGGAGGGGGAGAATATTTGCTAATATATTTCCCCTTGTTTTTTTTATGCTTTTTAAGAATATATTAACACAGCTATAAATTTAGATTTGTTAAAATTGGCGAGGAATTAGGTCCTATAATAAGTTAAGGTCTAAGGTTCGAGTGTTTTGAATTAAAAAAAAAGAAAGTATTGAGAGTTTTTTTTTTTTCCTTTAAATAAGTTCACCCAAATCAATTAATGTAAATTAGTCGAGAACTCGAGATCCAATGTTTTCAATGGTTCCAAACCTATATTATATCTTTCTTATGCATACCCCTTTATAATTTTGAATTTGTCAAAATATTCCCAAAAGGTTGGATTTATCCTGCATTTTTTCAGAAATGTAAAATACAGTATTTAAGGTGGGTTGTAAATGTTTATAAATTAATGTCTGAATTAAATATGCTTTTAATTCCTTTTAAGCCGATGTGAAATTGAGACAGTGGTGAGGGAGAGAGAGTGATACAGTGACTGACATCGGTGAGGGAGAGTTGAAAACCATCAAGCCAAGAAGAGGGAAAGCGAGTAGATCAAAGACAGACAAGACTAGCAATAGGGCACATGGGCAAGGATCTGAAGGGTAAGCAATAAGAGGTGGAAGTGGTATGAACAGATAAGATTCAATAGACCGAGTCCAAGGGATTTTAATGATGCAGTAACATTTTACTTAACAAATTTTTTGAATACCTGGGTGTGGAGGCAACATGGAGAGTATTTTTTAGGTGGAGATATATAGTGGATGTTTATTTACCAAATAAGCGGAGCAAACAAGGGAAATCATTTGGATTTGTCCATAGTTCTAAATTGTGGTTGTGGTCGCAGTTGTGGTTTTGTCTCGATCCTTGACATTGTGAGAAATTGTGAAAAAAATGCAGCTGATGTGGCCGTAATTACGGTCACGATGTGGTTACGGTAAGTTTAAAAACCTTTATGTTGTGGGTGCAATTGTAGTTGTGGACTGTAATTTGGAACCATGGATTTTGTTAGTTTTAGAAAAATATGTGTAAAGGTATTGAATGATATAAAAGTAGTTGATAGTGAATGATAGCAAAGTTTTCTTTGATATTTGGAAGTATTTATTACAATGCAAAGACCATTTGCCTATTTATAGGTTTGCATAGCTAGTTTTAGAAATATCTAGACTTTATTGTTCTAGAGTTTGCTAACTTTTCTTTTAACTTTTCTACTTTTTTCTAAAGCTACATTTATATAAGTTTCTAAATTTTTCTAAATGCATTTTGAATATTTTACAAGAGTATTCTATAATATTCTTTACTTTTTCATATACATATATTACTACTACAATCTTATAGAAATTTGTATCACCTTTTAATAGATTTGTCCGATTTGGAGGGGTGGACAAGGTGAAGGATCTAGAGGAAAGGTTGGATGCGATCTGGATTGGCTTGTATAAACTCATGGTTGAGTCTGAAGCCACTCCTTTGCATCATCCTTCAGAGTTAGAGGAAATAGACATATTCTGATGGCTTCTTCCAAGACGTCTTGAAATTTGACTGTCTCACAAATCTCTAAGAAATTAAAGATGTGAGTATTAGGGTCCTCCATCCTTCCTCCAGCAAATTAGTTTTATCGCAACAAGCTTATGAGTGTTGGGTTGACTTGGAAGTTGGCATTGATAAGAGGATTCACAACAGCGAGTCTATGAAGACCCTATTGCTATAAAAGTCATCAAGAGTGCGCCTAGGTGGCGGTGGATTAGACCTAGGTTGCGGTTGTGGCCCAGGCTAAGGCTATGGTTGTTATTCAGTCATTAGTCTGTAGGTTTCCACCTCAAGGGTCTCTTCAAAGGTATGAGAAGAGCCAATTTCATACTCCTTAGCCAGAAGTTTTTCCTATTGCTTCCTTTCTTTGGTTTCTTTTGTGAGACCCTTTACAATCTTCTCGATCTCTGGATCAAAGACTAGTCCTTCGAGACCTTGACTACGTCTGTGCATATAGTAAACATACTAAACAATAAAAAACCATAAGAAGCAAAGGTGTAAAATAAAAAGAAATAAAGGATTAAAAAAAGAAAAATAAAGAAAAAAGAAAATTAAAATAAATGAAGGAATCAACAAACAATTAATTAGCTGGATTGGTATTAGATACATAATCCCCGACAATAGTGCTAAAAACTTGTTAAGATCACGACAAGTATATCAGTCGTACAATTAATAGTGTTAAGTAAAGTATCATCTCCACATAGATTATGATTTAATCTCAATTCAACCAACTAATTGCTTGCATGTTTATAAATTAAAGAAAGATTAAGATATTTTGCAGTTTTGGAATTAAAGAGCAAAAAGAAAAACAATAGTGCAATTAAAGGACGTTTAGAAAAGTTATGAATAAAAACAGTTAGGTTTCAAAATCTCAGTGATTTTTTCCTAATGTAATTTCCTTCCTTTCTAAACACATTCTTATTAGGCAATTTACCTTCAATTTCTTTAAATTAATCCAACCCTAATTCCTTAGGCAGTAAACCCTTTGTTCTTAATGCCACACCATAATCCCTTAGGTGAGCAAACTTAGTCACAAGCATTAAGAGCGAGAAATTAACTCGAAGACATACAACCTCTCTTCCTATCCCTAGATTTAAGAATTATATGGTTGCTAAAATGGAACAATTCAAACCTCAATTTCCCAATTGCAAGGTTTGAATTACAAATCAATTTCAAATGGATGTCAAGCATAGAAAAAACATTAAGCGTAAAATTAACAATTGAATTGCATTAATAATCAAAAGGTTCAGAGGGAAAAACAAATTACAAAAGATTTCAATCACTGTTCATCCTAACCTAACCAAAAGGGGCTTAGAAACTCATAGAGTTACCCAAAACAAAACAAAGATAAAAAGAACAAGATAGAAGAGCCATGAAACCTTAAGAAATCAAACTCGAAATCCTAAGATTTAAGGCTGCATAGGTTGAGTCTTCGAGCTCTTCCTCACTTTCAGTTCTAGAAGAGTCAAAGAATGATCCCCCAAACATGTAGTTTTAGTCTTTTTATAATGAGTTTGGGCTTTCTAGACTATAAAAACAAATAAGGCTCGCAAAATAAAGGGCATGGGACGCATAGGTGCCAGGCGTAAGCTAAACTGGCATTGGGCACAACTTCTTCAAACACCATCAACATCCTGGAGCCGAGCATCATCTTCTTCAATGCACCGGGTGCCATTTTGTACCAAGCGCTAGTCATTTTGTTCTACTTCGAAGCCGAGCATGGTTCTAAATGGCACCAAATGCTGCTTCTTGTATCCTCCACAGCTGACCAATTTCACTGTTCTCCACCTAAAAGTCATCATATTCTCTTGCTCATTTTTCCTATCTTTAACAAAACCCAAATAAACACATAAAATTGCGTAATTTTTAAATAAAAACTACAAAACCCTTTATTGCATTAAGTGTCTTGTCTTTGGGTTAATTTTTCATAAATTTCCATTGAGTAAGTGCAAATATCAAATATAATAGCTTTATAAATCTACATTAGCTGTAGATTTATCACCTTTCACAGGCATCATCAAATTAAGGTACCATTTTGGCGTGTAAGGCTTGGAAACTAAGTAAGGAAATCCAAGTCTCAGATGATAGATGGATTTAGGCGTTGAGAGGTGCATTAGGTGCACAACATTTGGGATCCCTTCCTATCGTTTTATTGTTGAATCATGTAATTGATCTGAAGCCTTGTCTATAATTCCATAGCTGTAGTCATAAAATGGCATAAACAGGGAGTAATTTGTCCTAAATTGGGTATGGTGCAAAGAGTGAAACTTGTGAGATATTTGAAAAAAATAAGTATACTTTATTACCTGTGTCATCAATTTTAATGTAATAATTGTGTATATATATATATATATATATATATATAGGAAACATATCTAGTGAAAGGGTTATTTTTATATATATATAGTAAATACTTACGATGGAGCGTACATGAGGTACTTGAAGGGGAAAAGATGTTAAAGAGCCACATTGGAATGATCTCAAAGTTGCAATGACCCATGTTATTCATAAATTCAATTAAGTCACGTATCCAAACACGGCCATCATAGACGTCGTTTTTGTGAAGACAAGGATTAACATGGGTATTGCAAAAAGAAGAAAATATAATATGTGCTCAGCAAATGGATAGATGACAGCTGCACAAAGAACGATAATGCTAGATGAGGAGAAAACAAGTGCTGAAATTTAAGGATTTAGGTATTAGTTAATGATGTGACAATTACTTCTGGACAATGTGGAAATGTTGCTTTGGGCATGGAAGAATAAAATTAGCAATATTTTAAATTTACTCACATGGCACGCTTCAGCTCTATGTTTTAGTATTTTATCCATCTATTTTGTTTAATTTTTTTAGAAAAAATAATATTTTTTTAAAATAAATATTTATTTTTAAAAATAATCATTTTCAAATATATATTTACTGATGGATAAAAAATGTTAAGTATTAAAATTAAAATTATTTTTGTTAGTATAATCTCTACCTAATAAAAATTAAATTATTTATATATAGATTATGAGTCTATACTAATAATATGGTACATTATACTAATATTTGATGTACGGAAAATATATATCAATTTATATACAAACAAAATTATCTATTAGTATGATTTATTATTATGTTAATATAGATGAATAATGTCAATTGTTTATTTTCTATTCAATAAATGATATACCAATAGAATTTAATTTAACTCTCAATCATTAACATATAACAATTATTCATTGATTAAAATATAATCTATAGTCATAGGTGTTGTCTAACTTACCCCAAGTAAAAATAGAGTTAAATAATCCCATCAAAAATGATTGGTGCAATTTTCTATACACTTAAAGATGGCGAAAATTTTCACCAGCTAGTCATAAATAAAATTTAAAATGAGACATGAAGAACATATACCCCATTTTGGAGTAGATGGAGTAGAATGAAGAGAGATAAAAAGAAAAAACAAGAGAAAGAAATAAAAAGTGACATGTGTGATAAGTGATGTGATCAATGAGAAAGGAGGTGAAAAAATAAGAAGAAGAAAATGAAATAAAAAGAAGATGAAAGTGAAAGTAAATATAGGTTAATAATAACTCATATAAAACTATGTGAGCTATGTACATATATTTGAAATCTGTTGCATGAATGTTAACAATAAAGCACGGATGATGACATTCAAAAGTGACAGACATTTGACATTCTGCATTCATCAAATACAAAACCAGCAAAAGGAATTAATGTGACTCACAAGTATATGACAATGGAAGAATGGCGGTGAGAATAACTACTCCGTCTGTTCTCCACAATGGAAGACGTGATGCCCCAGCAAATATATGGTTTGCCAAGTAGCATATTATTAACCCATTGAACAATATTTGGTCATCCCTGAAGGATCAAAACAAAAAGTAAAACATACAACTCAACTGAATGAGAGTATAAAATAATCTTTGTTTCTTTTCTTCTACATATATACTTCTCAAAGATTTTATACGCTTGAGTTACATGTACACGTTACCAAAGGAAAAATAATCTTTTGAATTTTGACACCCTGTGTATACGATCTTTGGAAGAAGGGAGAAGAAAAAAGTGAATGTAATATGTGATGCGATGAGAGATAAAAATAGAAATGTAAAAAATAAGGGTATAAGGTGAGTGTAAAGAAAGAAGGGTGTGTAATAAATATTCTCTAATTTAATAATTTTTTAAAATAAAAAAAATAAAATAATAAATTAACATGAATTTAATGTTTTAATATCCGTTCATTTTTATAAATATCATATAAATCTTTCAAATTAAAAATAAAAAATTTATCATTCCCTCATTTTTCTTCCAAAGCTCCATTCCAACATATATAACGAAATATTCTATACATACATGAGGGTTAAATGAATGCATATATACGAGTAAAAGAAATGCCCAGATTCAAGAAAAAGAGAAAAAGTTACCATTTCGGAGGACCATAATAGCACTTAAAAAATTCTAGTAAATTATGGTCAACTTATTGTAACTTTCCTTACACTATTTGAATGAGGGATAAAATAAGGGGAAAAAAAATAAGAGAAAAAAGAATTAGGAGTGTAAGAAATTGAAATAGAAATAAGGTGAAAAAGATGTGTTTTTTCAATGAGTAGAAATAAGAAAGAAAGAAAGAAATGAAAATTCTCTTTACTTATTTAGATGAATGAAAAGGAAAATAGAAAAAAAAATATAAAATCATCTTTTATAATTATAATAATAAGTTTAATTTAACTAAGAAAATTTAAACAATTTTCTCTAATATTTTTCTCAATGAAAAATTAATTGTTTAATTTTTAAAAAAAGTTATGTTATATAAAAAATAATTAACACAAAAATTAACTAAAACTTAAAAAAAAAATCATGATTCTTTCTCCCACGTCAAGAAAAAGGTTTTCTCTTATGGTCCCACACTCATTCTCCCTTTCCCTCCCGTATCTCTCCAACCAAACAAGAAAGATACCTCCCCTCGCCCTCAATTCTCCCCCTTCCTAACTTGGCCGCAATCAAGTGTTAGGGTACCCAGCCATGAGATGTCCCCCTTCGAGTGTGATACAACTTAATAATTAATTAGAACTACGAAAAGTAAATTGTAATGAAAATAACTCTCTGTGTTTTAGCTTCCAATTACTGAGACAAATTAGAATCATTTATCAGAGAGTACAAGATATCTGAAATATTTGGTCGTTAATTTTGACTGTCCTAAATTAACGAAGGAAAAAGACTAAAGTACATTCGCATATTTTACACCCAACGTCCACCTGGATATGTAGTTAATTATATATATAAATTATTGGAAAACAATTTAAATTTTTAATTTAAAATCTCTAAAACATTGTTTAGATTTAAAAATATTATTTTTATTTTAGGGATTTTTTTCCTTTTTTAATATTAAGATGCAAGTGAGGGATTTATTTTAGGGGGTCTTGAGATGAGAAGAACCACCAACCTGATGGTTATGCAGTCCGGTGACCTATCAGAAGAGGGGTATTGAAGCTTAATAAAGCTGATGGTAGATCCATATAGAATTCTTGTGTCGAAAGTCTTCTTGGCGATGGAAAGTCAAGCGACGTGTCTTAATAGCTAATAGAGGTGCAAATTCTTGTATCGAAAGTCTTCTTGATAATGGAAAAGTCAAGCAACATGTCCTTGTAACTAACGGCAATACAAGTACAAGTGTCACCATCCAATACTCGCAGAGCGAAGGCAGTGAACATACCAAAGTTTGCAGAGTAGAAGCATGTTGGAGTTTGGAGATGATTGCAACAAGCATCATAACGACAGGAGTTAAAGAGGAAATTTAAAAATTTTAATTGAGGGAGGAATTGTTAGGAAACAATTTAAATTTCTATTTTAAAATCTCTAAGATATTCTTTAGATTTAAAAATATTATTTTATTTTAAAGATTTGTTTCCTCTTTTAATATTAGGATGCAAATTGTATAAATGAGGATTCTTGAGACGAGACGCCCGACCTGTAGAGGTGATCATCGCCCAAAGTGAGAGGGGGTTATGTGAAGGAGGGTTTTCAAGTTTGTCTAGAAAACTTGTAATGGGGTTGAATATTTGAGATGAATAAAATTAAGCTGTTTGTGGATGTAGACAAAAGGTGTCAAACCATGATAAATAAAAATATGTCTCCAACATAAATATGGTTAATTTTGTCTCACGAGTGATTAAAAGTAAATAAACGTATTTTTATACCATTATTGATATATGATTAATAGTGTCACAAGGCTATTGAAATATGTAATGGTGGTTAATTTTGTTTCATAAATGGTTAATGATGTCATAAGCTTATTGACCATCACAAATGGTTAACTACATGTGTAAACATGGTTAATTATGTTTCACAAATGATTAATAGTATTATTAGGTTATTGATCGTCACACGTGGTTAATTACATGTGTAAATATGGTTAAGTGTAAATGAACGTGGGTTATATTGATTACCAATATTTGGTTAATAGTGTCATGAGGTTATTAAAATGTCTGATGATGGTTAATTTTGCCTCATAAGTGGTTAATAGTGCCATGAGGTTATTGAAAATTTGAAATGTCCAATAGTAGTTAACTACTTATGAAACAAAATTAACTATATTTATATACGTGATTAACCACATGTGTTAGGTGGACACAAAGTGTACAATTTTTGGATGTATGATAATCCCTACTCATGAATGAATTAATGAGTGATACATTTTAAAGGAAAAGCATAGAGTTATAATTGTTAATTGACACATTGATGATCACTAGTGGTGAAAAAGAAAAGGAATTAAGCCAGGGATGTCAATGGGGCAGGGCAAACACAGATAATAGTCCCTCGCTACCTGTCTCACTAGATAAATATTTGTTTTGTAACTGTTCTCATACCCATGTGGGTACATACCTATTAAGTAGATACTTGCAAATTTTTTCAATATCCACAAGTATCAGAGGATATTTGCAGATATTTATTAAAAAAAATATAGCTTAAAAATATTTGAAAAAACACTTAAACCATAAATATAGTTAGTGAGTTACCGGCAATTTATACTTAAAATAACAATTTAGTAGCAATCAAACTTAAAATTACTAATATAAAATTGGGCTCATAAAGAATGCAAAGAGTCTACTCCACAATATTGCCAAACACCTTCATTACACTAATATCTATTTTACAATAGTACTCGAAGTACTGAAGTGTTAAGTATATGTACACAATAAGAATAAACAAGATATGTTGACAGGAGGCAAAACCCACATATAGAACTTATCTGCACGTGATCCGTTGTTCCCATAATAAGATCACTAGGTTACTGTGGGTTGAAATGCAAAGGAATTCATTCTCATCTTTTGGTTTTTGATGCGTGTGAACTAAACTTAAACACTTTTTTTTAATACTTTCTCTACTATTGATTGAAATTAATTGTAAATCATAAATTTTAGTAAGTTTCACTTCTTATTGACAGTCTTGTTTTATATATATATATATATTAACAAGTGGGTAGAGAAAATACCCATTACCTGCAAGTACTCATTAAAATTACCTATTTTTTCTCGTAACGAATTTTATTTGTGAATATTAGCTAGTGTAAATTTTTTGTCATTCCTAAATTAAGCTCTAGTCCCGGAGTGGCCTTAAGAACTAAGAAAATACCTTCCAAATACTCAAAGTTTTTAGTAAACCAATTTATAAGAATTGAATTAGTTGGACTCCAAAGAGATGACTTTAAGTCTTAAAACTAAACTCTAAAGGGTGTCCCATACATTAAATAAAAAAAAACTCCAGATAATTTTGTGTATGTATATATATATACATACATACACACACACACATATATATATATAGAGAGAGAGAGAGAGATGTATGATTGGTTCTGCAAGTTCATGTCACTTGGTCTCATAAAACTTGAAGAGTGTATAATGGTGATAATGCAATGTGTGACGTGATGTTTATTTAGTGGTGTGTATCTGTGTAGGTGGTGATTTTACAGCTACTGCATTTAGTAGGTGCAGGTGGGCTTTGGATGGTTTACAGTTCGATCAGGAATTTGTGTTTGTCTTCTATATGGCAACTTATGGGGTAGCTGGGAATTAATTAGACCTTGTATCAAATTTCTACTTGTTGAGTATCTCTTGTACTCAACCTCTTTAATATAATTCTCTTTGTAGATCTTTTGAAAGAGAGAAAGAGTTAAAAAAAACAATGTAAATAGATATATAAGATTTTATACTTAACATATTGCTTCGAAGTGCCATCCTCTGCTATGCACTTAATAGGGAGCAAGTTGATATTGAAAGCTTTACAAGCCCCATGCTATTTCAAGGAATATTTGAGTTATTTAATTTTTATATATTTTGTATCAAATATAGTGGGAATGTCTTTTGTCTGTTCTATTTTGTGAACTGTCATTGAAAGGAGACACATATAATTGTGCTTTTTATGGAGAGAAATTAGGTCAGGTTTGGTCCTTCGTTTGGTTTGTATCCGTTTGGTCCTTATGGTTACATAAAAATAGTATTTTTAAAAATGAAAAGCTGAACTTTGATTGTGTATTTGAGTTGATAAAATTCAGATCTTGGTCATGGTTGTCTAACAAGATCAAGGGATTCTCTTTCTCTTTTTTGGAATGTTCAATGAACCCTATAATATGCTTGAAGGGTCTATAGGTATTATAGCTTGGATATTTTCTTTTCCTGGTGAAAATTATAGCTTGGATATGGTTAGCTAGATTCTTAAATTTACATTAAGGGTGACAGGGCCAATAGGCAATATATTTTGCTAGATGCTTCCATGGCCAATCAATGAGGATTCCTGGCCTTGCTATCATGCTTGTACAATCTTATATATATATATATATATATATATATATATATATACTTTGCATGATCTATATTTTAATCTCTCTATCCCTTTTTATTTGATATTTAGGTTATGTTTGGTAAAAGTATTTAAAAAACTAACTGAAAACTGAAAAAAAAAGTTAGAAACTGAAAAGTTAACTAGTAGTTGGAAACTAAGCTATTAAATTAGTTTGTTAAATTATAAGTGTTTAGTAAAATTATCTAATGAAGTAGCTGATGAAAATATAAAATGAAAAAAATAGACATGTTCATATGATATTTTTTATAAATTTTAATTTTAGTTTATTCATAAAAATATATTTTGAAATAATTATAATTTTTATTTTTAATTAGTTTTAAACTCTTGTATCTTTTTTATTTATAAATCAATTATTTTAATTATATTTTTTATTCTAATTATTATATTTTTTTCATATTGTGCATTCAATTATTAATGTTAAATTATATCTTAAAATATTTTCAACTAAGTTTGAAATAAAACAAAAATAACATACACTAAGCAACATCATACCTTCGTAGTTTGATCAATGTAATGGTTAAAGTATCAGCATATTGTTAAAACAATAGAATAAATAATGTAAATAGTATAATGGTTAAAATAAACATTATAATAGAAAAATATTCAAAAAAATAATAGTAAAAATAAAATAAACCTATCATCTTTCATTATCAATATCTTGAAGTATAATGCTAAAATAATAAAATAAATAGTGTAAATAATGTAATGGTTAAAATAAAAAATAAAAAATATCCAAAAAATAATAGCAAAAACAAAATAAAACAAACTTATCAACTATCATTATCAATATGTTGTAGCATTATCGAAGCGACCAACTAATGGGTCAGTATTGTACATGCAAATGAGTGAAAAAAAAAAAACAAAAAATAATAAAACTTTATCTTATATAAAAAAAGGATAAAAAAATTTAATAAATATTTTAAGGATAAAAAATAAAATATGAGAAACCAGCATTTAAAAAAACATTATTTGAAGTAACGTCTCAAAAAATAATACAAGCTACTAAAAGAACTTGTTTACCAAACATTACTACTATGGTCAAACATGTTTTTAGTTAGTAAAGAAAACTAAAAACTAACTGAACGTTTATCAAACATACTAAGATTTGGGCATAGAAATTAAAAAATGTAATTAATATTTTAAATTTTATAAAAATTATTATTCAATTTCTTAATATATCTTGTCTTTTATTTTAATTAGATTGTCTTTCATCTATGTTTCTTTTTAATTTTCTCATAATAAATAATTAAGGATATAATAAAAGAATATTTAATACTTTATTGATATTGTAAAATGATATTCTTAGTTCTTGGGCCTAAAGAATAAGAAAACCTTTTTTGGTGCTTTTTATTTATTTATTTATTTATTTAAAAAGAGTGTCAACAATATTGCAAGTAATATGACCTGTTCATGTTACCCGAGTTCTTTTTTATTTTTTTTTGAATTACAATAAATTCTCATGCAAATTACTCAATTTTTGCCACTAGACCGACCCTAATGATTGATGTTACCCAAGTTTACCTATGACTAATGAGTGTGGGTGGGTGCATGCCAGAGCCGGAAATTTTGGAGAGAGAAATTAGACGTAAGTAACCAATTAGGGGAAGCTCTATCCTATTCAACCTAAAAGCTTTCCAAAAGAGGCTTTCATGGCCAATCAATGAGGATTCCACTTGCAGGATCTATGTTTTAAGTGTAGCGGGTGATTTATGTAGATCTTATCATCTCATCTCTTTCACATTGGAACAATTGATACGTTTTAACTCCCAACACGAGCTGACCAACATAACCAAGACTACTTCAGTACCACCCTTAACCTACACCTAAAGCCATTCACAAACACAAATAACCATCCTCCACTCAAAATAATGAGTCTTGCATGAAGATAATGGTTTTGTGTTTTAAACGTGCGAACCTAGCTACTCACGAATAGTGTCCCAACGCATGCACACACTTCATGATCCTCCAAGCAGATGATGACACATACCTAATCCGGCCCTACCTGAACCACCAGACATAATTTACTTTTTATGGCATTTAAAACATGTGACCAAAATATAATAAAACATGTTACTTACTAATATAAGTAACATGAGAACTGCTAGCAACACACTCTACAATTGGTTAAAATTTATTGAAAACTACAAAATCAGACGAGAGAGAGAAGTGACACCCACTAAAATTTATAATTTCTAATAAATTTTAGTCAATAATAATGAGTATATTCAAAAGAGTATGTTTCTAGTATTTCTCTTAGAAACATTAATAAAGTAGTATTTGGATCACGTTTGAAAAAGTTATTGGCAATGTCGTTTTTACGTCTTTTACGCTATTAACAAATCAAAAATCATCGTTGGTATGACTTTTAAGTAGTTATTATAAAAGTCAACAAACTTATTATACATGGTAATTTGTGATCAAATGACAATATAAATCTGATTTACAGTGTTAATGCATAACATATTTTCTCATATATATATATATATATATATATATATATATGTGTGTGTGTGTGTGTGTGTGTGTGTGTGTGTATGTGTGTGTGATTTCTCTATCACCAAAATATCCAATGAATTAATAAAACTAATAATCATTAAGCTTGTATCATGCCAATGCAAAATTCTTTAAAAAAATTTTATTATTAGGTACACCTAAAACATTATCATCTTCAACTACACCGCAAACAATGATGCAGCAAGAAAACCTTTGAAAGTATGATTACAATTTACATTACACAATCTTAAATTATTTAAGCAATTCATCCATAACAATTAACTAAGTCTTGCCCAACGGGGCATATCTTTTCATTTTACATACTTCTGGAGTAATGTAAACCAACTTATAATGTATGCTGTATGATGTGAAATTCTGACATATTATAGTGAAAAACGAAGGCTACAGTGGTAGAGCACCTCATGTCTAGCGACACTTCTCCACCGCCGTTATTTTCCTGAAGTTAAAAGTTATTTTCCTGATTTACCAATTAATGATTATAATTTTGTACTTTACTCTAAATCTCACATTAGAAGAATCAAAACCCTCTTCCAAATAGTCTTTTAAGTCTTCATCTAGGATCACTCGGGAGAAAAGGAAATGGTTAATAGCTATTACATGATTATGTTGACACAAGAAATGAAAATGGTTTCTTCTCCCTCGGTTTTTCTTTTTTCTATTGGATTATAGTGGACAAGATATCGAACTAGCCACTATTGTTTGTGCAACTAAGTGATACCCAAAAATAACAAACCCAAGTCGTAATATTTTACAAGCTGCCACAAGTCTCGTTAAAGTGAAACTTTACATTATAAATATTGAAAATGGTATCACATAATAATAATTTTAATTCCACATATTCGCTTGGTGTTTGAAGACACTTAGGCATATTTATTTGTTAACAAGACCTTAGACTGGCCAACTAACGAATTTTAAAATCACCTTGTTATTTCTGTATAAACTTTACCTGTTAGATTTGAAGATGATATGGCTGCAATTCCTTCATTGCATGGAACTATTCTTTAATGTCACCATTAAATTTCACAGCAACAAAACTCAAATTCTTGTGCTACTTGAAGATTTTCAATCATAATGTCCAAGTCAACATTAAGTGATTTGCCATTTTTATTTTTATTTTAATTTCACCCGATCATTTGTCACACTTTTCCAAGTGTCCTAACGGGAAACGTCAAGTCAAAAATCAAGGGAATCAATCCTTATATATTATTTTTTTATTATACAGGTGCTTATATTTTATATCATTCTAATTCAATAATAAACTTCTCTTTCATCAGCAGTTTAAATTCTACATTTTAATATGTAAAGTACACTTATTATAAAAGATCTAAATCCCTTTTTATCCTGTATACGCTAACACTCTAAACACAATCCACTCTCGAGTAGTATTGACGGTTTCTAGAGGAGGATTATTGAGTAGTATTTGATTACATTAACATCACACAAAAAAATGTAGATGTAAAGGAAATAAGTGTACAAAGCAAAGTTGACATTGTTGATCCAAGATGTCCAAGAGATTGAAACCATCAAATCAAAGGCACCAACTAATACACCTCTATCTAATGATTTAATAACCGAAACAAAGATTCATACAATCTACTAAAAAACCTTGAGATATAAAAATTAAAAGAAAATTAACTGGATAAACTATGGGACATAAATCACCCGGCACCAAATGCAAATAAGAAAAACATGAAATGAGAAGAAATACTGCACTCAAAGACCTCTGCCAAATTTCAGTTAAACCAATCAAGACAAATTGCCCGAATTCTGGTATGCTACAAATGATCATTCTGACATTTCACTGGCTGCTATTTTGTGAATATTTTTGTACATTAAGGAATTGAAGCTTGAGACATATTGAAAAGGCTACTATGGTCGGTTGCACACATTTCAGCTTCAGTTTAATTTAACTGCAGAAAACAAATCAATATCAAAACTAGTTCTGAGTAAATATCAATCATAATGGCAACCAAGTGATAACCAAATAAAAAACAAAAGATTATATAGGATGACGTTTAACGGATTGGAGACTTGGAACTCAAGAATTGAAAAATTGCCATAATATCAGTGCTAATTATTGAAATTGTTGGGTTTTAGGTATAGAGGGAGGAAAAGGAAAGAATAGAGACTAAATGTTACGAGATTGATGTTGACTTGATACTATGTAATTTATTACAATGTATTTATGCATATAAAACATAGAGTACTAACCTTTATTTATACTAATCATAATCCTAATTAATTAGGGAAACTAATCATGAGATAATAAATATGGTAACCAATCCTAAGAGATAATGGAGAATAGGAAAACTAAAGCGAAACTAATCATGAGATAAGAAAATATGGTAACCAATCGTAAGAGATAATAGGAAAACTAAAGGATAATCTAAGATACTAAGTATTGATATGATATTTTCATATATTCAACACTAATTAACATATACAGTTAATGGAGCTAGTTCAATGTAAATAAAAGATTCATAATACCTTCAATTGTGTACCCACAAAGGATCCAAAGAGAAAAGTTTCTCATTTCTTGTGCCAGAAGCAGGAGCTCTAGGTGGTGGAGCATGTATAGTAATTGGCAGAACCCATTCAGTTTTTTCCCTTCCCTCAATCAGAAGAGGATGCTCATACCTGTGGTTCAAAAATTCATATAAAATTAAATGACCAATGCCACCAAGAATCCCATGAAACCTATTTTCTTCATTTGAAGCAGGAATCATGGATTGTAATACAATTACAACAAGTCAACAACTTATCCCATCAAGTGAGGTACACTACATGGATCACACAACGTCATTAGACTTGGTTAAAAACCAAATTCTTAGAGATATTATTCAACATGAGATCACAAGAATTATGGTTTATGTAGGATAAATGGCGATCAAAACTAAATGCTGGTCTTTGGCCATGCCTTGAATAAATATATGGTTCAAATATTAAAAAAAAAGATTAAGAAGCCTATAGTACAACCACATCAAGTATAAAATGACAAAAATGGTCCCAGCAAAAGAAGATAAGTGTGTGTATGTCATGAATAAAGTCTAAGAATAAAAAATTGTAAAAAAACTTAAAAGTAAACAATAGCTGGATTATGAATTAAAAAATAGGTAGGGTGCAGCCAAACATGGCATGTGTGTGGAGTGTGGAATGTAGAATGCGTTGCTCTCATGTAAGATCAACCAAAAAGCAGGTGGAGGTGAATATGTGTAGAAGAGGACAAGGGTGGAACTCATACTTTTTCCAATCTACATGCTTTGGAGTTGTGAAAAATTCAAAGCGGAGAACCCACTGCACAGATACATGTTGAGTGGAGAAGGACATTGGACCATCCATGGGGATAGAAAAAAGAAAGCTTGTCTGCACCAAATCTGCTACAACCTCATGATGATCACTCTGAACCTAAAAGCACAGTTGAGACCACAATTGTCAGAATCAGAAGCCAACAATATATTGAAATACATACATCCTCATCGATTTTCTCTAGTTAGATAATGATCCCATTTCTTTTTCTCTTTTGAGTATTGCAGACAGACACTATATAAGCAAGTCTTTCAAAAAGTCAATCAGAGATTGGCCCTTGAATAATCATGCATTATTGTTACACAAAAGGCGCCAGTAAACCAAATCTATATCATTAATTCTGAATAACACATTGTAGTTAGTAGTGACAAGGGGCTTTTAGGGCTATATATCAAATGGTGCATAGCTTAGTGTGGCTATATTGAAACATTGCATTTGATATATAAACAAGCATAGGATGAAGTAGGGAAATGCTTCTACTGTAATTTGTGGCCATAAAGTACCTATAAAACTTAATACAAAACTCTATCAACAGCTACAAGACCAGCAATGCTCTATGGTAGAGAAAGCTGGGAAGTAAAGTGCCAACAGGAACAAAAACAAATAGGTGTAGCATATAAGAATATTGAGGTGGATGAATAGACATACGAGAACGATATTAGCAGGAACAAATGTACTTGGGAGAAAGATGGAACAGCATCTATCAAAGAGAAGATGATACAAAATCTCCAAGGTGGTTAAGTGAGGAAACATTTAGACCAATGGAGGGTCTAGTGAGAAGTGAATAAAAGAGGTGTCAAAACAGGTCGCACCAGCCTGGCCCGGCAAGCCAAAGGGTGGAAGCGGGCGGGGCCAGATTTTTCATAGGCCACACTTTCTTTGGCCTAGCCTGGCCCATTGGCCAGTCGGGCCGGGCCAAAATTGGCCCGTTTAGTTTTTTTTCCTAATTATATTTAAATTTTACAAAGAAAAAAAACTAATACCGGGCCAACATAGGCCCGTTACTTTTCAGGGCCGCATTCTGTCGGCCTAGTCTAGCCCGTTTGGCCCAGTTCTTTATAGGCTACAAATCTCAGAGCTCAGCCTGTCTCGCTGAAACATCGGGCCGGGCCATTTTTGACAACTATTTTAGATAGTCTAATTAAAAGAGGTAGATTAAGGCCAAAGAAAACTTTAGGAGAACCATTAACAAAGATCTTAATCTAAATGGATTTAATGGATGCTTGGTTTTTTATTCAACCAATCAGTAACAGTTCAAAAGAAGCTTGAGTAGTGAGAGCTAAAAGCAACAGAAAATACCTTCGTGATTGTAGGAGAATTCCTTCTAGAAGGGTGGACAAATCGCCGATTTATAGTTTCTGAAGTTTCCAATGTTATTGAGATCTGAAAAATAATAATTATGATAATAAATTCACTTCCAGAGTATCAACCACAATAAATGATTTGTTAACTATGAGTTTAACTCTCAACAGCTGACAAAAGGGCAGTCACCTCAAGGCATCTCCTAGCTCCTTCTTCATGAAAGAAAGTGAGAGTGCCACCTATCTGTAACATGAAAGCTGTTGGTGAATAGACTTCTCATGTACACCATGTATCAAACTCTACTTGATTATCCTTACCACATCACTGAAGTAATAAGATGAGTCAGAATTTTTAGGGGAAAATTTAAGCAAAATTTGATCATCAAGTCGGATATTATAAGACCTTCCTCTAATAAAGCCTTCTGCTGCAGAAAATGTCTGCATAAAATTAGCTTATATGGAATATGAAAAAAAAATTGAAGTACAACAATATCCAATGTGTCCAAAGCACATAAAATCATTTTAGAAGTGAAGAAAATGCATCAATTTACATGATAAAGATTCTGCAGCCCCTGCTTCAGGTGAAGAGGATACTCCCACATCATCTTCTGCAGAAAATGTCTTTCGCAGCTTCTGTTGCTCATTTGGGGAGACAATGGCAAATGACTTCTGGATTGACAAGACATCTGTTTTCTAGATCAATTAGCATAGCAAGTACTTGAATTTGAAGCAAAGTAAAAGATGACTCCTATCAATCAGACACTAATAAACCAACACAACTTGATACTGTTTCAGAACTAAATTTCTAGAAGAAAAAATGAGCAGTTTCATACATAAACTGACACCAAGGTATAGTTTAACTTGCTCACCAGCACCAGAATCAGATAACACTTCAGCAACAGACAGCCGAGGAAGAGCCATATTTGAAGATAAACTTGTTCGGAAACCTTCTAAAGTAGAAGCATCCCTAGTCAATGATCTTGCAGAAGAAGATCGCAATGACAGTGAACTTCCAAAGCCTCTGTGTAGATTCTCTTTCATGGGGTTATAAGACGAAACAGATGAGATATCATCTCTTGAGCTGTCATAGTCCTCCTCAACTCCATCGTACATGTCATTTGCTCTAACCTGTAAAGAAATGATTCTATTTAATATCAACAGTCCAAGAAAAAGAACAGCATGCAATAAGTGAAATGCCAAAAGATAGCATAATGTGCAACAGAAATGTGAATATACATAATCCCCCCAAAAAGAATTTGAAATAAAGTACTGTACAGTTTAATAGGATTGAATTCTTTCAACAATTGGGAGAATAATAAATAGATTTAGATTCCCAAGAGGGGGATTGAATGGAGTATAACTAAGGATGATATCAAATCAAATAAAATGGGGAAGAAAAAAAAGAATACCAAAACAAAAGTAGCACTGACATCCTTCCCTACACACAATTTTCCTTCAGAAAACTGTTAAATTAGTCAACAACTTCTCCAAGTGCTATGAACATACCTACTGCCTACTCTTAAATAAAAATGCAAATAAGGCATTCAAAATGCCAAGCAACAAATTGAAAGAATAAAAGAACATTAGCCTTTAAACACATAAAATACAAAATACAATTTCAAGATAAATAATGATTCCAACTTATAAATAATGATATTTTTTTCCTTAAAATTTCACACACACACACACATGGAGATGTATCAAGAGAGAGCATGAAAGGTGAGAGGAGCTAATCTTTACTGTACAACTATAAATGGATAGTCAAGATGAGTTTTACTTAAATCTAACCTTAGTCATCCATGTATGATGGTATGATTTAGACTAACTCCCACCATGATCTGATGCTCTCACCCAATATGTTCTATGCATATGTATGTGTATGTATCATGTCCATGTCCTACAATGTTTAAAATGTAATGGGTCCCCATATCCATGTCAATGTCATGTTTGTGCTGTTGGTAATCAGAGGAATGAAGCCTCATGAGCTAGTCTTCTAGAGTGCCAAAATTATTTTCCTCATTCTGTTTTTATTGAACTTCCTAATAGTTGTACTGTTTTGTCTTTGTTATAATAAAACATTATTCTAAAGTTTTTTGTTGCAAAAAAATAAATAAATAAAAATAAGATATGAAATGAATTACAAATGCTCCTATTTATAGATCTTATTGAGATCACTATATGTAACTAACTTCTTAACAAACTAACTAATTCATATACTCTAATATCCCCCCCGCAAGTTGGCAATGGTAACCATAGCCAGCTTGAAATGAAAAATAAGAAAAGAAAAAAAAAAGAATACATCAATAAACAAAGCCCACACACAAAAGAAAAAAAAAAAGCCCAAGACACGAGGCATCCAAACTAAAGTGAGACCCAACACACAAGATTAGTGGCCAGAAAACAAGCCCAACCCCAGAATTGAGACCCAAGACACAATTCCCCTCAGCTTGCTATCATAACCCTAATTTTCTTCCGTGTTCCAAGGCACCCAAGGAAAATCAGAACCTAGTCCTGGTGACAGCTCCATCACAGGAGACAAGGGAGAAACCATCGCAGGAGAAGATGAAACTTGAGATGAAACATAGGTTGGAGGAAACGAAGGTGCAAATAGAGAATGAACCTTCTACAACTTCCGATTGTGAGCAAGGCAGCACGACAGAGTCATAGGCATTTGTGAGAGTTCCGTCAGGATCAAAGATGGTAACGCACACTATGCCAGGGATGCCAAAAGACCAAACGTAGCTCTCGACAACAAACACGGTGGTCACGACCTATCATTCCAGTGCCTCAACTAAGGCATCAATGCCTTTTCTCGATTCGCCAGTGAACAACCAAGGAACGAAAAGTTTGACATAAGTGGCAGTGCTCACAAAACTGCGGTTTTCCAGAGCAAAACATGAACGAACCAGATCTAGAGTGCGAAAGGAGTTGACGGAGGAGATGATACGATCTAAAAAGACGATGTCGAAATCATCATGATGATGATGATGGAAGACTGAAGGATTGTCCAATAGCAGAATTACTAGTTTTGGATTCACCAAATCAACCTTGAAAGCCTCTATGAGGAGCTCCTTTGATTTCTCTGTTTCTTCTTCAACCTTCACTGTTTGATCTTTGGTCCATTCGTTGCATCTGATTGTCAAGGAACCACTAGATTCAAAGTTTTCAATAATGCTAGATTTAAGATCCAAAAAATGGTTGCACAAAATGATTGTCGAGGGAGAGGAGAGCATCGTCTCCAAGCTTGAACCACTTGAAGAGTGAAGAAAGCTTTTGCTAAAGTGACCTACAATGGCAAACAAAAGTTGTTCGGTGCTGTGCTTGGTGAATCCGATCATGGTAATGGCAGTGATGGATTTTGGTTTGTGAACAAGGGATGGAGGTTCAGGTTCCATGGTAGCAAAAGACTCACGGTATCGCTCTAATACCATCTTGGTAATCAGAGGATGAGAGGGATAGAGGTCATACGCATAAGCCAAATAGAGAGAATAATTCTCCATAGGTATCATATTGATTGAAAAAGATATGAAATGAATTACAAATGTTCCTATTTATAGATCTTATTGAGATCACTATATGTAACTAACTTCTTAACAAACTAACTAATTCATATACTCTAATATGTGCTTCATAAGATTCCAATCAAGCTATGAATAAGAGATCAAGTGTGTCCTATACACAATTTTCTCTCAACATTCTCTCTTTCAACATACAATATCAAATAAATTTAAACAATTATAAGCTTAAAATCATTGTTTAGATCATCTAAACTTCTAAAAATTAGCAGATTTCATATTACTTTAAAATAAAAGATCATCGTGTGATTTTAACCAAAATCCCATCTACATCCATTTTAAAATGTAATTTTTCCAGTTATTCACAGTTTGCAGAGACAGAATATTTTATAATTAAAAAGAAAATAAAAGGCATTCTTAAATCAATAGATGGCAAACAAATTTAGGCTAAAACACAGATAAGTTTAGTTTACCCAATAAAAAAATATCACCAATTGCATACCCAATCAGCATCTCCATCCATCTCTTTCCAAAATATATCCAGTTGTACAGAAGTTAAGGGAACAATATCTGAAAACATATAAACACATGGATATATTACTTATAACATTCAATGAAGATTAAGATGACTAATACTTTCTGAAGCTACATCAAATAAAAATGTATAAGTGCAAAAGAACAAGAAACTTACCACTAATATATGCAATCAAGTTTTATAAACAAGTAATTCTCCAATGATATCATGTTCTATCAAAGTTTGCTTACTAGACTTATCATTGTTTTTATGTTGCAAATTGTAAGGTTGAATTAGAACAAATTCCAATACCGTGTTGTCATGGACATAGAACAAAGAGAATGACAACTTGATACAAAATATATTTATAATTTTAATGGTTCTGCTTAATGGCTTCTTCGGTCATCATGTACCCATTTTTAATGGGGCTACTGACAATTTGATCCACTTCTCTTGCTGGTCTGGTATCACAGCCATGCTGCCACCTCTCCATCATTGTTAGACCTACAGCAAACCTCCCAACTAACAAGAAATATCTCTCTCACACCAGACCAAACATAATTTTCTTTAACCTTTCCAAAATTCCATTGGAATCAGAAAAACAAGATATAATAGACAGGCATGCATGCAAGATAGACAAGTCTAGATGAGCATAACCTGACCTCACGATGAGTAAAGAATTTTCAGTTTTCCATGCACATAAATATTTTATGAGCCACAGGATACCATAAAGAGGTAGCTAGACCCCAAAGGTGCTCCCAAGAGACCACTATAGAATTTCGCATACACCCAGCAAATCATACACAGAAAGAATCTGATTATCCACATTCAGACCAACCAAACCACTTAGGCATATTAACATTCAAATTTCAAACCAGTGACAGTGATAAGAACTCCTATCAGTAAATGCAGATTCTGTATTTAGTATGGAAAGGGAGAAGATACAAGGTAAGAGCAATGCTCCCAAGCCAGAGAACGTCTCTTGGCTCCCAAAATAACAGAATAATACCCAGACCCTTCTCACATTATTTTCCCCTTCCTATATAACAAACTCTCTCCTATTCTGTTTTCCCGTAACTATCGCCCCGAGGACCGTTGGTCTGAGGACCCTTAGGTCTTCAGAAATAAACCCGAAGTGGCTTCTCTTTTGCAACCTGCTGTCCAGGAGCCATGGGAATAGGATTCCTATCAGACAGCCTTGAAGAACTTAAGAATAGAAAAACTATTCTTAGAATTTAGGCTTAGGGCCTAACTCAACCCTACAAAATTGGCTTGTGAGATGAATGTTTCCCAAGCCTTATTATGACTATATTGGGCATATCTCTAGTCGATGTGAGATCTAAACACACCCCCTCACACCCATAACAGGACATCTAGAGCGTGGACAAATGGATGTGACCCAACAACAACAACCCCTCATACCTAGGAATAGACATCTAGAGCATAGACAAATACAAGTGGCCCAATAACAAATCTAGGATAGATTCTAATACCATCTTAGAATTTGGGCTTAAGGCCCAACTTTGTACGAAAATGATTGCCCAAGCCTTATAAGGACTACATTGGCCATATTTCTAATCAAGGTGGGATCTCACAACTATTCACAAAGGCATTCCTATGGATCCTATCCTCCTCCAAAAAGATTTGAGAGCTTTACTTAAATTATTTCTCACAAGTCTTACATACTAGAATACTTTTTATAATTATTCCTCTCTGTCCAATGAATCAACCTTTAAACTTTCAAGCTATTACTACACTAGAAAACAAACATATGATTAACCAATTGCAGGTAAGTAGCAACTAGCAAACAATCTCTGTCAACGGAAGACCATTTGAAAATGAAGGAGTAGACCATACGGCAGCAACAAATTTCAGAATCTAAGGCTAAAATGCAGAAAACAAGAACTACAAGGCCTATTAGGAAATATAAGGGCCTGTTTATTTCCTACTTTTGAAAAATGTTTTCTGTTTTTAAAAATAAAGAAAAAATATTTAGTAAGAGTAGTTTTAAAAAAAAATTCAAAATAATATCTCTTTTTCAGTTTTTAAAATCAAAAAACCAGAACATCTAAGTTGTTTTGGTTTTCTACTTTCATTTTTTTACTACTCGTGTTCTTCTTCACACTCTTACATCTTCTTCCCTCACTCCTACTTTCTAAAAAATTGTTTTTGAAAATTGTTTTATGAAATAGTTTTTAAAAACTAAAGAACAAAAACACAATCAAACGCACCTAAATCTGGCACATATCTATCTATAGGATAAACTATATTTGTTCCACTCAGCATTCAAAAATTAAAAAAAAATGAAGTTATTTTTCTTTTTCTAACAGAAAGCAATCTTACTTTGTCCAAAAGAACATCTTCACATTCTCCTTTATAAAATTAATGTTGTTCATAACCAGAAAATCTAGGTAGATCTCTATAGCGGAAGTCAAACTATTACAACAGGTTTACAACAGACATAAAATAAGCAACCAAACTAACCATCATCCATTGTAATACTTTTCTGGTTTATCCATATTTGTAATGGAATACGAACTTCCTGCAGAAATGAAAGTTAACAAACATAAAAATCTAAAAATATGCAAACCAATACAAGTTAAAAGGTTGAAATAAAAATCTCCAAAAATGGAAGTACACATCATTGTTATCAAACCCAGATAATGACACAGAGCAACCAACCCCAAAAACGTTGAAGCAGGTTAACAGAAAGTGGGATGGCCGCTATACCAAAGTTATACGTATAAAACAAATAATTTATACTACACACATATAATAGCTCAAAACTAAAGAATTATCTAAAATTAAAGACACAATCATAATTTCTAATAAAAAGTAATAACTAAACACAATCACCATTAGAAAGGAAGATGATGCAATAAAAAAAAATTAAAAAAAAAAAGTGTGTGACTGTGAAGAACACAGCACACAAGCAAAAATTGAAGACGGCCTGTGAGTCTGAAGAACACAACAGAGAAACTAAAACTGAACAGAATCCTGCATGAACAGAGACTCATGGATTAGCAACGGCCAGCAGTTGGAACAAAGGGTGAGAAAAGGGACTTGTGTGAACAGAACCCATGGGTGAGCAACGGGTGTACTGGAAAAACACCAAGCTTGGCGAGCAGTGGATCACGGCTTGGTTTGAAAAAAAAAGGTCATCTTTTAAGTGGCTTTTGTCAAAAATGCAGGGTTTCAAACCCTATAAATATTTTCTGATGCCAAAAGTGAAGAGGAAATCACAAAAATGTTAAAATAAAGGGTTGGAAAACTCAGAAAATGGGGGCTAATATGGGTTTTTTCCTGTTTCAATATAGTACCTGCAACGGCCATGACGTTTCTAACGTAGCATCCACAATCACAGACACAACATGACACAATGGGCACCCTGAAATAGACTTCAGCTGCTCCTCTCTACAGCACATTATAGTACATGATTGACTGCTCTGGTTGAGATATAACTTATCCTAAGGTTTTAGGTGTTCAGTTATTCTGACACCTGATTGAATTCTATCCTCAACAATGAGAAAGAAATTTGGGCCTTATGCCGTTATGGCCGCCCTTTAAATGGAGTAAGATAAGAGTGAATGACTATATCATCCATAAGGATGAATAAGGACATTTAGTATTCAGATCACTTGAAAATATAGACAGCCATGGTAAACCAAGTATATCAGAAGTATATATCCCAGAAAACAACAACACAAATTAAAAAGGAAGGAAAAAATAGGAAAACACAGCTAAGGAATAGCCCTAGTACAAAAGTAGGACCCCACAAGTTTATGGTGCTAGGTGAAGGCACAAGAATGGTCTTTTATATTACATCTCTAACAGGCTCCCTCAGTGGCTCATGCAACAGCCCTTTGGACTTGAAGTATAGATAATGCACAGATCTACCAACCTCATGCTATAATTCAACATTTTGTTAGAACAGGGACAACAACGATTGGACTCTAGACCACTTACTTAGCTAAAAAAATAAAAGGGAAAAACTGATTACATAATATAGCTATTTTTAGAGCTTTTTTTAAGAAGCTACTTCTTTTAGCTTTTGAGAAAAGTACTAAAACAGCTTTTATTGAGGGCTTTTTTCCCAAAAAAAATAAATAATTATTATATGTTCTTTAAACTTATTTCTGAATTAAAAAAGCACTTCTTCAAAAAAAAAAAGGAAAGTTCAAACAAATGGGAGCCCTCAGTCATAAGGGCTCTAATACTGTGTCATGAACCAACTCTCCCAAGAGCTTAAGTTGCTAGGTAAAGGCTCATGACAGTCTTCTATATTACATCTCCAAAAACTTAGCATGAAAACAACATGAAGCAAACACTCTTCAGTATAAATCAGAGCAAGTCATTGCAAAACCAACCAAATCAGTAACATCATTTCTGGACTCCGCACGAGATTGCCCATTTTCAAATATTATCCACCCTCCAGTTAATGCGCTTTTAACATAGTACAAATAGCGAATGTTTGAACCCTTGTAAGATGGTGGAATAATGCTAGGCAGCAGTGTTCGCACCACATCTGCAATTAACACTCCACATAAGCAACCTTCTTAAATCAAAATATATAAGAGATCACTAATAAAGCATGATACATTCAAATTAGTAATCACCAAGCAAGTATACTGGCAACCTGCATAAAAATTATTCGCTCTTTTGTTGCCTTTTAGAGAATAAAATTAGAATGAACATTTTAAACCCCCATGAAAATAGAGAGGATTGATTATTTAACTATATAATTAATAGTTCTGGATCAAATTGCCCACCTGTCCAATTTCAACTCATCTAGCCATCAGTTTCCACGTTGCATCAATGGTTATTGGTTATCATTGCATAACACTTTCTTTGATGGTTTCACTAAAGGTTCTCATTCTCCTTTGTTCTCACTTGCTCTTTTCATATCAATTACTAATAGACCCCTCCTAAGCCCTAACAATATGAGCAAGACCTCTCCCAAATAAGATTAAGATAATTTCATTAATGAAATTAGTCCCAAAATAGCCCAAGACCAAAGAGTCCCACATATTGTCTGTTATTTTACTAGGCCACAAAATTATATTCACACATTTCAGTTCATATCTCCCTAGTTCTGACTCCAACAAATCTACCAAAGTACTTCATTTTTGTAAAATTCAAACTTCAAAATTTAATTGTGAACCAAACCAAGTATAAACATTTAACTCATAGCTGCATCAGCAACTCAAAACCAAAGATCATAACTCCAGCAAACAAATAACTTAAAGAAAGCCTCTGGAATCTGAACTAGCTGCAATCAGCTCATTTTAAGGTTATGGAAGTTTTGTGGGAAAATAACATCAGATGTTGTTCTGTCTTATAACCCATTAAAACCAACTTCTCAGTTGAAGCAAGAAAGAGGAGAGTAATTTTGAACACATTTACAAATATGTTAATTATAATTAAAAAAAAATTGTCTAACCAAAAGAGGGAGAAACCAGCCTACAGGCTATCTCTAACCAAAAGTGAAGCAACATACTTTCAGTATTGCATTGTTACATGCCCCAAGAAAGTTTAGATGAAACAGTTTTTACAACCCCTAAAAATGTCTAATGGGGAATATCCATTTAAGTACACCCACTAATAATATATATAAAAAAAATTCAAAATTCAAAATTCCGCACGCATGCCCAGTCTATTAACAATCAAGAGAAAACACTAGAGCTAACTAACACTAACAGGAAGAGGGTTAATCAAAAAATCAGAATCCTTTAATGTAGAACTTAGCATACATGATTTGCTGGCGCCAGCATTAACAATCTGGTTTGCAACTAGGATTGGTGTCGAGCACTCCAGAAAAACATGCTCACCTGAAATAATAATAATAATAATAATAATAACAATACAATACAAGCAAGACAACAACTCAGCATACTAAAATTTTTTTTTTTTTCTAACCACCATAATTAGAGCCTCTGGCTCCTCAGTGGAACCCTGATATATCTCTACAAACTTCAATCTGTCGGAACTTAAACACACTTAAAGCTCTTCGCCCCTCTCCAAGAATATCTTATGTGGGAATCGAACTTCGGTCCTCCCCACAAGCTCAGCGTGTGTTGCCAGCTGAGCCACACTCACTGGATAAAAGACTACAATTCTAATTAGCAACCAACCAACCTCTCCTTTGTTTTGAACCGGGCAAAGTCTTCTGCGTTGCAAACCACTGAGTGTCCAATTTCTCAATGCCTTTGATCTCAAAACTGAGCCTTTCCATCAAAAACGAGCACCCACGTGAGGGATTGGAGATCTGGATGGTGACAACGACAGGAATCACCGGGCCTATAAAACTGTCTATCCGTTTCGAGCTTCAGCGTGGGGGGAACAACGAGCTCTTCGCCCTTCGATGATGAAGAATTGGTGTTATCCACAACGTGGGAATCCCCACCTCCGAAAAACGAGAACCGCCCCGGTAGCATTGCGATTTTGCTTCTTCCGAGCTGTTTGTTATTGCTCTCACTTGGTGAGTTTTTTTTTTTTTTTTCCCTGTGAAAGCAATTTGGGTGAGGGAAAGGAGCAACGGGTTTTTGAAACCAGGGCAGAGGAAATTGCAAGGGAAAATTGGGGGTGTGGGAAGGAATTGGTGGGATGGGAAGAAGGGTCTCACCAGCAATGATCAGAGCTGGATGTAGGGGTGTTCTTCTCTGACGGGATCTGATCTGAATCACAAACAATCGACAGTCGACTAGACAATATTGAATTTAAATAAATTCATAAAGAAAAACAATACTTTTTTTTTTTCAAATTCTACAATTATTTGTATGATATATATTTATATTTATATATACTAGTAAAATATGTTTTTTATTCTTCAAAGTATTTTTAAAATGTTGGTTCTAGATCTATAAAATTTTATTAGTCCTTAACGTTTTTAACAAAAGCATATGTTTTTGGTCCCTAACCAAAATTTAAAACCACGTCACTTTTAGACTTTTAAGACCGTTTGGTGGTCAGGATATGATAAGATAAAATAAGACAACTACTCTATCCTGTTGTAATTCATTATTTGCTAGGTCAATAGGATATGATAATATTATTCTATCTCTTATCCTATCCTATTGCACCAGTGTATTTTTTATCCTAAGAAGGGAGCTAGGTTAGGAAGTAACAGAATGGAATAAGTTCTCTCTCTCTACCTCTCTCTATATATATAAATAAAACAAATATATATATATATATATAATAAATATAATATATATTAATTTATATATAATAATAATAATTTTGACATGTAAATTTAAAGTATATTATTAATTAAAATATTAAAAATTAAATAATTACTATTCAAATATTTTTAAAATAAAATTATTGAAAAATAATTATAATTTTAAAAACATTATATAATTTTTTTATAATTTTAAGAAAAGTAACTACATAAATAAAAAATAATATTGTATAATTTAGTTAAAATTGTAATTTTTTTGTAAAAAAATAAAAAATAAATTAAAAGTTACTTTTAGAAAATTATATGTAATTTTATGAAATAGTAATTTTGTTATTTGAACATAATTTAGATTTTATCCTATGTTATCTGGTTTGCTATCTAATATGCACCAAACATTAAATAAAATTATAGCTTATTATGCTCTTATCCTATCTTATTCTTATCCTATTCTCATATCTTATCCTCGCTTATCCTATCCTGACCACCAAACGAACCCTTAGTTAATATAGCAACTAGTAGTAGATAAAATTTTTGTAGAGAATAAAACTAATATTTTGAGGGATGTAAAATTTTTTTACCCTATTTATATATTTATATATGAGATATATTTTATTAGCAAACAGCAAATTAAGAGCATGTTTAAGACAGTTTATAATCTTTTGTTTTAGCTTTTTCTTTTTTTTGAAAAAAGGCTATTTGAGAAATAATTAGTATGTTTAGTGCAATTGCTGAAATTTGCTAAAAAGCTTTTTTTGTGAAAAATAAGTTGTTTTGGGCTATCTGAAGACTTGGAGCTTATGATTATTTTCCAACAGCATTTTTTCTCTTCAAACACATTATCCCCAAACTACCTCCAAATCTCTCAACAACTTTCGTTCCTTTAAGTTTCGTGCATATCCTTTTTTGTAATTTAGTATGTAAAAGCTAATTTTTGTTGTTGTATCTAAACAAAATTAATTATCTCAAAATTACTTTTCAACAAACTTATCCAAACAAAAATTGATTCTGATTATAGTCGATTTTAACAATATCGATATATAATCGGTTATTGGAATAATTTAATTTTCACAATTGTCCCAAACACACCCTAACTTATATGTTCATTTGATTTTATTGTTTTTACCTTTTTTTCATTAATTGTAATGTGAAGACATGTATATACAATGTTTAAGATAAGGTATTTTCTTATATGTGTATAAATTTTAGAATTCAATTAGAATGCATTGAAAGTATAAAGATTTTTTATACTATCATTTAATTAAAATTGTTATATAATTAAAAGTTATTGATTTATATAATAACTATTTTAAAAGTTTATTTTTGACATATTATCAGGTGTAAAAATTTTACACTATCAATTAATAAGAAACCACTGTAAATATGACTTTTAAAACAATTATGATAAAAAAAAAAGTCAACAATTTTATCACACATGACAATCCATGATTGAAGGATGGTATAAAAACTTTTTACATAATTAGTACATTCTAATTCAATTTTTAATTGATTGACAATATAAAAACAAATTATAGTAAAGGTGTATCAAGATTAAATTCTAAATTGATTGACAATATAATCTTTCACTTGCTAAATCACTCCCTATCAAAAATGTCCATTGTTGGTCTCCTTCATTGTTAATTAAGGAGTATTTAGTTGCACCTTTTTCTTCACTATTTCTCCAAACAGACCTAACTGGCGTAGCAAGTATGACATGCTCCTCTTCCTTAATTGCCATTAATCCAAGAGTGCCTGAAATTTTATTCAACGCCTCATGTTTGTTCTTCTGTGCCTTGAGGAGCTTAAAAATTAAGGAGTTTAACATCTAACATCCTGCTAACATCATATAAGACTAACTGACAATAACCTTGAAAAGATTCAATTTTAATAAAAGTTATTTAATTTGGTTACAAAAATATTGACAAAATTGACAAAATTTTTGTAATGCAAAATAGTGAAGTGTCATACAAAATAAATCATGGTAAACGAAATCAAACATTTGCATATCATAAATATTGAATCATTTCATGCATAAATGTACCACGTCATACGACGCTACATCCCATAAGCATATGAATGATAGTATCAAATATAAGTGTGTTTCAAAGTAAATCGTAACATGTCGTGGTGTAATAAATGCCAAGAGGAAAAACAAAATACATCGCAAAAGGAGGATAAGGCATAATCTTACTACAACAAAATTCCTCTATGTTGGCCATATACAACTAATCCTAGACACTATATGTAGGAGGCCTCAAACAGGGTCTTCTTCTTTCAAGTTGATAATGTGTATGGCAAAACGTCGTTGGGATCCTCTATAAACAAACAAAAATATAGAATGGTCCTGAGGCATGTAATATGAAGCACTCCACATTTCCTCAATTAGCAGTCCAAGTTCCATTAACAAGTTGAGGGAGAAACAAATCGTAAGAACACCCATAGGAATATAAGCGAATGTAACATCACCTATATAGTAGATTTGCTGACTATTAAAATCAACATGCTATGCCCTGTTTCTCCTTATAGATGTTTTCGCAAACTCAAATTAAAGAGTGTCGAGATGCTGTCAAGCTTATGCTACTTCTGCAAATGCGAATATCATGATCATTGAACAACACAAAGACAAAAAAGGTATGCTTATGAAAATAAATATGCTTGGAAGTACATGCGTCATGACATACTTCAAACAAATATAATAAATCCCAATAGATAACAACAACAATAATAACTAGCCAACAAGCATTTCAAACAAGATAGCATATCACATCATTAAACAACCAACAACCAAACAACATTTGCACACAAAACGATGTAACATGTCTAACAACAATGCATGTGATAGACTCGACTCCATGGAGATTTCTAATCACCGACTGGTTAGATAGTAATATCCCCTAACATGGTATAATTATCAACATCGATCATTAGGTCAAAATGACATATGCCAAAAACCATTCAGTGGACAAAGATATCTAATCATGGAGCAACTATGGCTTATCTGGATATCTGTACAAAGTAGTAGTCGCCACCACAACACAAGGTTTGCAAAGGCCTTAACCTTCAATGGATTCGCGAATTCATATATTCTCAAGGTCCTATCTGAGCAAGTGCATGTTCATTTACAAAATGCAAACCCATGCCCATGAATGCATGACAATTCAACAACATATTTTTATCACTACAAAATCAACATTCCAATACCAACACTTAGACTTTAACGTGGAGAAAGAAAATCAACACTACATTTGAATCTTAAAACATCAAGTTATAGCCCGAAGTTGACTACCAAGGGCCTTAACATCACTACTACAACATGTGTAGCCCTCCCCAAGGTTCTAAGTACACATAATCACCCTAACCCCTTATTTGGCAACATGGAAAGAAATAGAGTGGAGACAAATAGGTTGGTGAGAAATAGAGAGGAGAGAAATAGATAGGGAATGGAGTGGAAATATAAGTTGTTTGGCTGTAGAGAAATAGAGGTGAAATAGAGTAACAATAATATTGTATAGTTGTTTGGTTTGAGTGGAAAGAGAGGAAAGAAATTAGATTAACGTTGCCTTTCCTTTTTTGCCCCTATGTACATCACATTAAAGTTTAGAACAAATACAACTCTAATAGTATACTATCATAAAACAATAGTAGACTATCGTGGGATGTCAATGTCGAGATGAGACTGTAAATCATCTACTATCTATTTTCAATAGTCTACTATCGCAAGAAGGAACCATCTACAAGTCTTGATAGTTGACTATCACCATGTAATAGTCGACTATCAGTGGTTAGCTAGCAGATGCACGACTCTTTTGTAAGCATTTTCATCATCTTCATATACCAACAGTTATTTCCACACTATTTCCACCCATTTTTGAATGGAAATGAACAATGGTGGCCCCTACTTGATTCTTCTTCTCTCCCTTTCTTATTTCTACATTACCAAATACACAAACTTATTCTCACCTCCCTATTTCTTTCTCTCACCCCAATTTTCACACTATTTCCATGCTGCCAAGCAAAGGGTAAATAAGGTCTGGGCAAAATATTAGTATTTTATAATTATTCCATATGTTTTAAACTTTATGCATATAATTGTTATTTACATGGAAAACGTGCATTATTAAATTTTATGAAGTATCTCTTATGCTTTCACTTAGAAGTCTTAAATGAATTTTAATAAATCCAATTAATTCCAAGTCTATATTAGTACATTACTATTCCAGAATAGTTTTATTAAAAATTTTGGAATTCATAAAATACCCTTAAATTCAATATAATTCACTTAAATTCAAAATTTTATTTCTATAGATTCTTAAATGATTTTGACTTTGAGTTTTTATGAGAGTCTCATATATTCATTACTATTTAGGATTAATTTTTGTGAAATTTTCTAAAGTCATTTTATGTAAAATGACAATTTTGTCCCTATGTTCAAATTAATTAACTAAAATCTTCATAGCTTATTCAAATTAAGTTAAAAATTAAAATTTATTTCAAAAATGACTTAAGTAAGTTATTTTTGACTAAAATAAATTATTTCAATTATAAATTTTATTTAAATGGGTGAAATTATGGTTAATACTTATTATTAAATTAAATTAATTTAAAAAATTATTAAATCTTCAAATTCGATTTAAAAAGATTTATTTCCTCAAAGTTAATTTATTTTAATCATAATATTAATTTTATATGAATGAAATTACCGTTTTGGTCATTAATTAACCTAATTATTCATTAATTTACCAAAACTAGTCTAAATTAGGCTCTTTTTGGTTCAATCTTTATTTTTAAGTTCATCAACTTCAAATTAATCACTTTTAACTCTTAAACCTAATTTAATATTACTATATTAGGGTAGAAAATTTTGATTAAGTCACTGTTTTAAGCAAGGTGGCATTTTTCATAGGTTTTAAAGCTTAAACTTTTACTTAATTCATTGAGTATTTAATTAGGTTTCGTGAGACAATATTTTTACTTCGGCCTAGTAGCCTAAGAGGCTTGTTCTCCATAGTCCAAATGTCTCAAAACACATCCATGGTCCGAGATTTAATTTTTTTTCAAGCTTATTTCTTCAATAAAAATTAAAGTTTTAATGACTACAAAACACTTCAAAATAATACCAAAGCATAAAATCACCAAAAATACATATCAATGAAGTGAATCAAAGTCACTAAAGGGGGTGACTAGTGACCCTTGACAAATTATGCCCTTTTCTACACAAATTTAAAGTATCTTTATTTTTTATGCTCAAGGTGCTTCCTAACAATTAGAAGAAGGTTGGAAACAAGGAAATGCTTTCTCACACTTGAATAATGAATAATGTAAGTAATTAGAATGTTTCTAAGTGTTGAGAAGCTAATTTAAAATCTATTTACTATTAAACGTTGATTATAGCAATTTGTGATACTGTTTATCAACTGGCACACTAGTTTAAAAGTTACTAAAAACCATTTAGTTTTTTTTCTATAAATTATACTCACTTCAAATTAGGATTATTTTAAGATAGGATACTACACACATAGATTTTTCTACAAATTTTAAGAAGCGGACTTAAATGTAAAAAATGAGAAGCAAGCAAGAAAGGATACTGCACACATAGATTTTATACTAGCTCACCCCTTAACTTTAGACTACATCCAATCCCTATCTCCTATAGGATTTTCATTAGAAAAACACCAATTACACTAGTATTCTTCATCCTTAAGTCTCCACAAGCTTTTAAACTAGTATTCTTAAGTTTCTGCAAGCTACACACACCAAGTATTCTTTTCCAAGCCTGTTCAGGCTTCACCACATAGTATTATCACCTTTACATGTTTTCACAACCCAAATATTCTTTCATGAGTCTCTCCAAGCTTAAACCCACAGCTCAATAGCAATAACAACTCACAACTAACTCAGTTGTGCTCATGGACTCACTCTTGAAACACCAGATCCCCTAACTAATTTTCTGAGTTTTATCTATCAAATTTTCTATTTACTAGATAGACTTTGACTTTCTCTTTGTAACACTCTATATAATGATACAGAGAGGTTTATGCACACCCTTTAAGATACAAAAATGGTGGACACAAGGCTAGAGTATTTTGGTTAAGGAATACACTTTTCAAAAGCAAACTTTTCTTTTTTTAGAAGCATAGATTTTTTGAATGTACACCCTACTAAGTTGTATTCCTTCTTTGCATTGATCTTCTTTAAATAAAGGTGGTTTTTTAGACTTTCAATGCTTCAAACTAGTCATTTTTGGTTATTGTAGATTATTCAAACTTAGTCAAACAATGTGTGAGCTGATCCTTTGACATAGTTGTCCTTTTGATTGTTCTTTTTGTCTTTTTTCTATTTCTAAAATCTTTTCTCTTGTAGCTTTCTCTTCCTTTCTTGAAAACAACTCACATAATTTGAATTTGAAGTTGTGATAGTTGGTGTGGGTTGGATTTTTAGTGAGTCGTTCACTGAAAGCTTTTGAAGTTTGTCAAGAATGTTGCTTTTAAAGATTGGTTTCTGCAGGATGCTTCTCATATGTTCTTCTGGCTATTATAGTACTTGTGCAATAGTCTTCTTGTCTTCTAGTTGCTTTGTTTGCATTAGTACTTGATGGTCCAAGCAAAATCCTGCTTCTGAACACTTATTTGTTTAGTTTTGAGTATACTTATTTTGATATTGTTGCTTCTAAATAATGCAAATATCAATATCTCATTTTTTGTTCAATTTTTCATCTTTTAATGAACTTTTTGATCATGTGTAGCTTCTACTCACGCTACCTCTTGACCAAAACTCACCTTCTAAACATGCTTCTAATCATACACAACTTGTGATTTCAACTCTTAACTTCATATATTTTCCTGGAGGAATTTTGTCATGAAGTTCCTCTCTATAATATCCAATGAAGTAATACTCCCACTAGGGATAGCTTGCAACCGTGCACGACTTTTCTCCTTTAAAGAAAATAGGAATAAACTCAATTGAATGACATCTTCAGGAACACCATTTATCTTGTCTATATCACAAATCTCTAAAAAAGTTTCAAGGTGAGCATTGAGATCTTCATTCTTATAGCCAGATCATGGATTATTTTTTACTAAATTCAACAAAGAAGGATTTATCTTAAAAGAAGTTACTAGTGTAAGCAGTTTAAAGATACTTTATTGATGTCTACTTGAAGGATTCAACAAATCTCCAAGTGTACAAGGTGGCCTTTTGTTATTAGTCATATCTTCAAATGGTTTCAAAGGTGTGAAAAGAGTTTCTCCATTAGTATGTTGCAACTTAGCTTTTTCCTTCTTTTTTTCCTTAGTTTTCTTTCTATTTGTTGTAGCTGTCTTTTTAATATTAGAATCAAAGAAAAGTTCATCAACACTTTTGCGTCGCATACATTGTAGAAAAATCAAGGAATTAGTAAAATTTTAAAAGAATGAATGATTATAAAAGAGAAATAACAAGAGAAAAATAATGCCTAAACTAGTAATGCCTTAGTTGAATTGGTTTTACAATACAATCCCGGGCAATGGCGCCATAAGCTTGGTAAGCCACCAACGTGACGCTAAAAAGTAATGAAATGCAATTTAAATTTAGCAACCAATAAGTAATAATCCAAGAAGTACAGATACATTCCCATTGAGATTGGTGTAATACCCAATTCTAACAATTAATTACTATTTAGGTGAACATGACAATATCATAAAAATGAATAAAAATAACGTAGCAATAAAAGCAATTAAACCTAAAAATTATTGTTTATGATTTTTAGATGTTAAGTTATGACAATGGATAATGGGAATGGTTAGGGATTCAAATCCCTTTATAGTCATCCTTCTATAATTTCACTTAATCCAATACAAGATTAACTACAAGCATTAAAGTTCAAATTCACAAATTTAGATTAAGTTCAATTCCTTAACATGAAATCCCTGTAAAGTCAACACTAATGTTTTAATTAGTCAACTTTATTAAGATTAATCTAATCATTAAGTTCAAGAGTCAAAAAAAAAAAAAACTTCAAGCAGTTCTATTTTTTGACTCATCCCAATACATGCCAATCAATCTTAAGTCCAACTACATACATAAGATTACTCATTATGCACATAATTTAAATCATTCCATCAATGACTAGTTAATAGAAAGCATCAAGAAAAAAGATGATTACTCAAGCTTATGAATAACTTGCATTGAATATAAAAGGCTTTAATTACAAAAGATTCTTATAAAGTTCATTTATCCTTAGTCAAAAGGGATTTAGCTAAACATAATGGAAAAACAAAGTAAAGGAGAAAAAAATTATGACAGATGAAGGTAACTCTATTGAATCTTCAAAGTTCTTTCTCAAGGGTCGAATATTCAATGGTGATGGAGTCCTTAGGGTTTTCTAAGAGAATGAAGGCTAGGAATGGAAATTGATGAGTTTGGGCATCTCCTCACACATACTCCTTAATGGACCTTACAATTGGCTTATATATATATTAACCTAAAAGAGGCCCACAATTGATCCAAAGATTGTTTCAATGCCTCGTATATTTTATTGCTAGCATTGGGCTCTCGAATTAGCATTTTAATGTTCACCATAAAATATCTAAACATGCATTTCAACGCTCACGTAGCGTTTCTAGCACAAAGATAGGAAGTGTCGCAACTGAGGTCACGATGGGACGACGAAAAAGATATTAAAAACAGATGAGCCGCCATCATAGTTTATTAAGGAAAAACATATGAAAAAACCCTAAAAAAGAATGTGGTCTGTGAAACCAAATATAGGTTCGGGAGTCAGCTACGTGTAGGGAAGGTGTTAGCACCCTACGACGTCCATTATAAAAACGGTTACCTTTTAACTTGATGTGTGAAAATATTAATTGTCTTCTCGTCTTGCTTATAAAATTATTAATCCTATTATTTTTTTATTTAAGTTATAGATTTATTTTATTTTTTTAAAAAAAGGATTATTATTATTACTATTTTATTTTTATAGTTTTTGAAATCGACAGGAATGGGTTCTTACTCCTACGTATCCTCTGGTGCAATGAGGAAATCAGACTCACGTAGTTCTTTGGTATAAAAATATTTTTGTTGGTTTATTTTTTTTATTTTTAATATTTTAAAAGTCTTACTCAATAACCAAATAGGAAGTGCATTCAAAATGGTTATCAATACACCTTTTGCAGTTCTTGCAATACCCAAATAGGAAGTGCTTCCAAAATGGATATTACTAAAACCTTTATTAAAGAAAAGTTTGTTTTAAATTTTTTTTTAGAATTTTAAATTAAAAGGCTTTTACAATAATCAACTAGGAAGTGCATCCAACATTGTTATCGTTTCACCTTTTAAGATTTTCATAATAGTCAAATACAAAGTGCAACTAAAATAACTATTACTTAAACCTTTATTAATATTATTATTTTTAAAAGTTTGTTTTAGTTTTTATTATCTAAAAGGCTTTTATAATAACCAATTAGGAAGTGCATCTAAAATGGTTATCATTAAGTTTATCTATATATTTAACTAGTTAATGACTAATTAATTAATTTCATATTGGGAAATAAGATCCAAGAGAAAATACGGAAGCTTCATTACATTAGTAACAGATAATAAAAAAAGGATAATCATTTTTCTTAAAGCAGTTTGATTATTTAAATGTTTAACCAAAATAGAAAAGCCAAAATAAGAAAAAAGCCTTATTGTAGTTACATTTGCAAAAGTTTAATCTTATCTTCCTCTTCTTGTTTTTTTTACTTGTCATTTAGCCAAATTCATAAGCCTAGGATATATAGGAAATATGGAAGGATTCGATTGAGAATAAAAAAAAATCCATGGTGGGCCATGCTTTGTATTCTTTTGCCTATTTACAAACTCATTAACCCTTAGGCCCAAGTCCATCTCGTCACCGCAGAGGGGTCTAGGAAATTATTGGCATATTACCCTTCTCACGAGTCTCCTTCAAGAACCCTTGGGGAAACCAGTGCTGCCACTGCGGAAGAGAATGGTGATGGCGGTAGTGTGATGGAGGAAAAAGAAGATCGGTGGGGAGACAGGCTCGAATGCTTCGAGCGTGTGCCTGGGTTTGGACCCAGCGGGTTTGAGGGAGGGCTCTAGGGGTTGTGAGAGTAGCCCACCAACATTGTGACCACGTCCTGGCATCACGAAGGAGATGGCAGTGACTGGTGAGCGAAGACTTTGTCGGAGAAGGTGACTGAGAGAAGTGTGACGATCGGTGCAATGAACAGTGCGACGCCGTCCCCGTCACCTTCGAAGCATTGATGAACAGCAAGATCGCAAGGGTGATGTTACAAAGGATTGTGCGAGATGCGTAGCGGTTCACAGCGATGTGGTAACAAGATTAATCAGGGAGTGAAAAGAATCCTCAACAACAGTTTTTATTAATTTGTTACTTTAATTTTTTTACTTTCATGAATATATGCATCATACTGTGAATTCTTGATTTGTGGAAGAATGAATATGAGTTTTGAGATTTGAAAAAAAGTAATGGATCGATGTATGCAAAAACTTATGGAAGAGTTTGATAATATATGAATCTATGATGTTTATGTTAATTAATCTTGAATTCACATGTGTGATGTGGCGAGGTTAAGAGACGTGTGTGACTGAAATTAATGTAATAGTGTGAATGTGCATTTTAATCTTTGGAATGATTATGAAACTATTGCGAGTAGCTGCTTATCAAATGGAGACTCAACTATTGGAACACGCAGTAGTAGGGGGTATGCAGGCATAGATTTCATTTCAAATAGCCAAATCAGAGCAACATTCACAGAGCATGCATACATAACACGGATAAAGGTTGAAGCAAATCACAACAATTGTTAGGGAGGTATATAGAGATACCTATGCAATCTTCACTCTTCACCTTCTCAACCCAGCCTTCGCTTTTCAGGTCAAGAATATCCTCCTCTGCTTCTCCTCTCCTTACAACGTTTCTCCCCTTTTTTTCACGTTTTTCAGTTTTTTTTTCTTGATCCGTTCTTCCTCTTCATTCAACAGTCTTTTCCCATTTTCTTTCTCTATTTTTCTGTCCCCCCTTTCTGTTTTTTTTCTTATTTATAAGTCCAAAATCTAATACCAATTTGTAACAATTTTTCCCCATTCCCTTCATCTTCCTTTTCTCTATTTATGACCCCATCTTCAATAAGAATTTTGTAACCGTCTTGACTCTTCTCTTTCTTTCATTATTATTATTTATTTTGCATTTATTTTCTATAATGATAATGAACTCTTGAAGAATTGAAGTACCATTATGCATGAATATTTGTAGTCATAGGCTTAAAACTTTTAATTTAACAAGAAATTTAGTTACAGACTAGTCCAACAAGAGTAACAGATAAACATACTTAACCCAATTATTTATTTATTTTAAGTTACAATTACCTAGATAAAATTAGGTGTTCACAGGAAGATATACAAGGGTCTTGGTGTTGAACTTGAAGTTTTTTCTTTTGGAGCATTTTAAATGCTAGACATCAATATGGATATGGTTCCTCCAATGTTAATTTCAACATTGTTACACTATTCTAGCATGGGCAGCTGGACTTCCAAATACTAGTCTTGGATTTTCTTTACTTCTGCATGGGACGTTTCTTCTAGCATCTTCAATGCCTAAACCAATTACAATAGTTTTGCTATTTTTCTCTATAAAAATAATATTTACAATTATAAAAGGTATAAAACAAAATTTATACAAATTACTATCTATTTTTAAGTTTTTTATCTTTTTATGACTTCTTCTATTTCATCACATGCTCAAATGCACTTTTTCACAAATATGTAAAGATATATCAGATATTCAAAACTAATAACAATATAAATTGCGTTTAATAAAATAGTAGGAATGAAGAAGAATGCATTGGGATTTATCCTATTTGGTCACGAACCATTTGTGACCTATGTCTAGTCCCCAAGTAGAGCTCAAGATTTTCTTCCATTAATATGATCATACATTACAACATTCAATGATTGCAACAAGGGATGCCCTCACCTTGAATAATCCAGAGCAATAGGGTTACCTCACCCTATTCAACCTAAGGGATTCCTCACCCTTATCGAAAATCGAACAAAAGAAAAAGGTGAATAACACTCTAGACAGTGAGATATTATAACTTAAAGTTCTAACAATCTCAAAAGAATGAATCAAGGAATGACTTAAGTAGAAAATGTTTTTCTTAATGATTATATTGTGCTCTTTATTTCTCTTGTGTTGCATCTAAAAACTTAAACCAAGTTTAAGTAGATCTAATTAATTTTGGAAAAGAGTCATATAAATTAAAGCCTATTAAATATATTTTTGAACGTGAAAATGCGAGATTCTGATGTAAATAATTGATTATCACAAAATTAAGTTAAATCCCTTTTTTACTCTAACTATTCGTGAGCATCACAAGGGTAAATGACCCAAAATCTTGTTTTATTTACCACTCCAAACATCATTTATAATTATCACTATTGGATAGGAAGTATATTACATCAAACTCATCGTTAGGGCAATTTCTATTTTCTCCCTTCTACAACACCCTATTTTCGCCAATTAAGTTGTCTTATCAAATGATTTTTTTTTCAACTAGATTTTGTAATTTAGACCCCTAATATGTCTAGTTTCAAAAAAAAAAAAAAATTCAATTCTTCCAAAATCATTTGAGGACATATTTAGACTCATTTTACTAATTGGTTGTTATTAGGACTGTGGCAAAACAACAGTCATTCAAAAATTCACCAAAACTTAACTGCTTGGAATAAAATTATGAGATTTTATAGGAACATCCTAGACATATAGAGGCATCGCTATACTAAAACTCACAAAAAAAATTCGCACCACACACTGAGTAATGAATTTAAAACAATGACAAACTTTGTATAGTAAAGTTCAACAAGTTCAATCTCAGTTCACCAAGTCATCTATCAAACATTTGACATATATTTCAAACAATTTAATCACCAAAATCATCACACAAGGCCTACTATGCTCTATGTGGTCATTCATGCAAACACACAATTTCATCTCACAAGAGTGATACAATTTGAAATATACATACAAAACACATCAAATCCCATCTCCAAACTATTTTTATTCTCAAAATCCAACAAAATCTAGCTTCTCCCCTTACCTAAGTGAGAAACGCAACAACAAAGAGAGAATAGAAGGAGAGAATTTCTTGCTCCACACCCTAGTCAAACTTTAAGTAGCCTCTAATGGTGGATGAGGAAGAACTCACTCCAACCTTTTGGCAATGGTGATGGGAAATTTTGAGAAATTTAATAGAGGAAGTTGGGAAAATGAGATGGAGTGTGTAGGTGGAGTTATGTGCTAGGTAGAGGAAGAAGAGAGAGTGAGATATTGCTTTAATGGTGGGTGAAGAAAACCTAATTCCATACTCTTGAATTCTTGGTAGAATATGAGAGAAATTGAAAGAAATTCACTTAGAGTGTGTAATGTATATGTGTGTGTGTGTGTCTACGGTGAATAGAAAGGAAAGAGGAAGTAAGAGATATTTTTGCTTGTTTCATAAAAATAGAAACATCTATCTCCCTCACTTGTGGTCCAAGATTTTCAAGACAACTCAATTAATTTAAATCAAAATTTTATGTTTATCTATAACTAACTAAGCTTATCCTTAATTAATGAGATAGCAAATTGATCTTGCTTCTTCTTGGCTACAACCGAGTTTAAGAGAGAGAAAGAGTAAAATAACTTGCTTTTTGCCATTTATTATAACTATTAGAGTTATTTATATACTTAATTTTAAATAATTCTTTCAAAGTTTTATGTTTTGTAATTTTTTTATTCTATTCACTTCTATACCAACTAAAGTAGTCCCAATATTTCTCTTGTAATTTTTTAAGTTTATTTAATTTTTCTAATTACGCTCTAAAAGTTACTTGTGAGCATTTTGAGTTCATATTAAAGAAATTTAAAAAAATTTGAAAAATTCTTAAAAAATAAAATAATATTCTAAAAATATTTCTAAGCTTAAAATATTATTTTATTAAAATTTTAATTTATCTGATATTTATTTCATAATTTTACTATTTTTAATTTAATTTATTTATTATAATTATTCTTAATTTTACCCAAATAGTTACAAAAATTATTTTATTTCTCAGATACATTTTTAATATTATTCTAAGCTTAAAATATAATTTTCTCAAATTTTAAAGTGTCTATGTTAACTATTTAATCCTCTAAGTTAAAGTAGTTGTTATTATTATTATAACTAAATCTAGATATTATTTGTCCTTCTGAGTTAAATTAAATCTCTGAAATTTCCAAATCTCTATCTATATTTCCAATCAAAGTTACAAGACAATTAAATAAATAATAAATATTAAATAAATACAAACATAAAATTTGAAGATGTTACATAACGCATTTAGGAAATGGTCGTTGGGCAATCATATGAAGTGGGTAGGATTTGATCATGAATTATGGGAATATAAACTGCCTATACCTATGGAATAATCTTGCAACAATGTCTTTCTATACTCATATTTGGAAATGAGAAAAATTTGAACCCATGTGGTGCCTTTTTATGTGGAAAATTTTTTACACCCTTGGAAATGATTAATTAGTTTAAGAAATTGTCCTACCCATGTGTGAGTGGTGTGTGTGTGCATGTGGGCGAGCGCGGGTGCATATGTGTATGTGCATTTGTGTGTGTGTACGGGCGCATGTGGATGTGTGTGTGTATATAAGTACTCAGCGGTACAAAGACGAGGATTAAAGTTGCTATTGCGCGAGTATGGGACTGGGTATGAGTATTTTTTTTTTTTTAAACGTAGACATAAGGGATGAGTACTATAGTACCTAACCCATTGCCATCCCTATTCTTGTATGAGCACAAACCTAACACCTCATCCTTACACACAACCAATAAAAAATTTATAACTAATAACATAAAAAAATACCAAACTGTCAAATGAGATAAAAATAAAAAGAATCTAACATTTAAAATAAAAGAAAAACTCGTGATTCTTCCCTCAATCTAGAAACCATATATATGTTAAATTTGTTATCATAAAATATGTGGTAAAAGAAAAATTTTACATATGACAATATTAAAATATTTTCTTATTTTTTATTACATTTTTTAGAATTTAAAAGAGAGAAATATAATAAAAAAATCATTCATCTTATTTAACATAATCCAATAAGAAATTAAATAAAAATGATGAATTATTTTTATTACCTTCCAATCAATAAAACAATAAAAAACAAATAAGGTGAATAACCAAAAAAATATTCAAAAAAAAGGAAAAAAAAATGATGCTAGCTTACGAAAAGGGAACAAAATACAAGACTGTATTTGAGTTTTAAAAATATTTTTAATTTTTATTAATAATTATAAAAACCCAATATATATTTTTAATTTTTAAAAATTTATTTAAAATTAATAAAAAGATATCCTTTGTATCTGATTTTCTTTTTTATGTTAATACTAAACTAGAAAATAAAAAGAATTTTAATTTCCTTTATACTAGAATGTCATGTTAAACAAAACTTAGAAAATATATTTAAAGAAAACGAATAAAAAAGTTAATTGTAGTTAATTACACATTTTTCCTATTTAATTTTATTGTTTTATTGATTGAAAGGTAACAAAATTAATTCAATATTTCTATTTAGTTTCTTATTAGATTATTTTAAATAAGATCAATGATTTTTTTATTATATTTCTCTTTTTCAAAGTCTAAGAAATGTAATAAAAAATCTAAAAAAAAATATTGTACCAGTATCATATATACATTTATGCTTTCAATACAGATTTTACAATAACATATATATGTAGGGATAATACTAAATAGTACAAAAAGTCTATTTGTACTATCAATGCAATAGTGAATTTGCACTTTTGTTTTCTGTTACTTCTTGAAAAATATTTTTGTCCCGTCCCATGATTTGCGTCTCTCTCTCTCTCTATATATATATATATGGATGGAGGGAAGAATAGTAGGTGGAGAGAAGAATTGTTGGTTTCCTTTTTTATACATAGATGGAGGAAACAATTGTGAGTTTCCTTTTTAATTTTAAATGTTAGATTTTTTTATTTTTATCTTATTTGACAGGTTGATATTTTTATTTTATTTTATTAGTTGTAATTTTTTTTATTGATTCTATGTAAAGATGAGATGTTGGGTTTATGTTTATGCAAGAATTTATTATTTATTATTCTTGGTTGTTTCTTTATTTTCTTATTTATTTTAATTATTATTTTTACAAGTTATTGTAATTAGGACAATAATTTAAGATTTTCTAATTAACATAATTATAGTATTTTCCTAATTACCATAATTATAGAATCAATTAAGATTTGTTTTTCTTTTTTATCTTGTATATAAACAATGTACATAAATTTATAAATATCAATGAAAAATATTCATTCCATTCAAATAGAAAATTAGGGAAAGAAAACTCAAATTAAATTATTTTAACAAATCTTAATTTACATAAAGCATAGATTATATAGATTAGTCTGCATATATTTAGGTATATATATCGAATTCTAACTTTAATATATTCTGCAAAATATTTTTTTGGTGAAAATATGTAATATCAATATGATCATACAATTTTAATTTAATTATAAAAATAAAAATATAAGACCATACTATTTATAAATTAAGAACTGATCATTTTAATTATTTCAAGCAATAATAATGTGTTGACGTGGGACGGTACTTGAAAACAAGAAAATGCATTATAGATTGTGTATTTGTATTTCACTGCAATCTTTTTCAACTTTAGTAAAATTTACTTCGTAAAAATTGTCGCCTTTTCAATCTAACCTCCGTTGATAAAGCTATCCAGTTAGAATTGCATAATAAGAACTTAAAAATGAGACGAGTTCTAGCGTGCGGCACCTCGTTGAGGGATTCAAGGTGGACTATGATATGTTACTTGATATAAGAGGTAATGAATTTTTTTTTAAAAAAAATATTTATTCTTTTAAAACATGAAGTTATGACAATGTCTTCTTTTCTCTCTTCCCTTCCTTCTATTCAAAAAGGGGGAGTCAGAGGGGGTAAAGACAGTGGCAGAAGAGGACTGCTCCAGAAGGGTTTTGGCCACAATTTAAAGGGTGAGGGACATGGACATGAAGCTAGAATTGGAGAGAACGTTGGTGGTGTCGAATATGGCTTTGCACGAAAGAGCATAACAGAGAAAAAAGAAGGAGGAGAGGAAGAGGAGGAGAGCGAGCCAGGATGCCACTGCCATCACACTCATCGAGATGTTCAACGTGGCTTGTGCCGCTTCCAGAAAAGCTGATAGGTTCCTCGCCTAGATTAGTGCAACGGAGGACCATTGGAACAACTAGCACGCTTAAGCTTCAATCTCCACCATTCCCTCTCCCGAAAGCTCAACGGTCTGCAATCCTGCACCTTGGATTGTTGTTGTTGTTGCTTTTCTTGGTCTCATAACATTCATTGTTTTTATCCTTGTTTGCTTCTCAAGAAAGAAGAATGGGGACGGGGATGGGTTTGCTTGAGGTTACAGAAGGAAGGAAAGAGAAGAGTGAAGGGTGTAATGTAACACTCGTTCACATTGAACACAACCAGTATTTATTAAATTAATTATTTAGTTATTTGATTTACAAGTTAACGATAATATGGGGACATTTTTGGCATTTCATATCATATGCGATTGCCATACAATCTTTTAAAATAGATAAATAGTAAGTAAAACAAAATTTGGAAATGGGAGTAAAAGATAAGAAAATAATACATATCATATCATTATAAGTTAGAATCGAGTACATAGGTTTCTGAATACATTGAGTTAAATACAAGTGAGTCTAAACTGTCATACATCTGAAGTCATAAGTACAGGGAAATCAAAAAAATACATAAAGAGACACCAGCCCTCCCCCAACTACATACATAAAAAAAAAAAAAAAAATCCTAATTCAGAGTAGTGTCTACAAATCTACTCCTAGTCCTTGTGTACAAAAGAATAAAAGAAACCTAACCCCTACTATCATTCCTCATCAGTCCATGTCGTCTCAGAGTCATCAGAATCTGAGTAGGGAACTTGAGTGCCATCTGTTGGCCATGCCCACCTGATATTCCACCATGGGGGAACCCTTAGAGGACTCAGCCAACATGACCTTTATAGGAGATCCCACGGGGTCCTCAAGTATAGGTTATGCATCATAAGGTGGATCCATAGGCAGCTGCTCAGCAGGTGACATGAAGTCTAGGTAAAGAGCCATAAAAGGTATGGTAAGATCTTTAGGTAGCGCAGGAGGTACGTATTTAAAGTGCAGTGGGGGTGAGGATGAGACAGAGATGGGAAATGTCTAGGACATGGGAGGCATGTGTACTCCCGAGATAGGGGACAGGAAAGTGAAGGTGACGAAGCCTCTGAATGTCAAGTAGTCTGTTGCCTTGTCATAAATCTAAGTCCCTACGTTGTCATAATCAACATGCATGTTCATAAGTATGGGAAAAGCCACCATTTTCAAGTACCAACCACATACAGTCATGCATAACAAGGAAATATAGATAGAGGAGTGAGGTGATTTTGTTCTTAAAATCACTTTCACATAGATGGTAGGATATTCTACCGTCTTATGTAGATAAAAATAGCTAACAATAAAGAAAAAGGGGAACCTAGGGTTTGTCTAAGTTATAACAACTACCCTTAACACTGTATGAACCCATACTCCCCAATTGATTCTCAACAAAACCAGGAAGTGACTGGGAGTACATATACCTCTCTCAAAAACATGGTACAATCCTCATCATCATCGAGGAATAGAGCAATAGCTCAAGACATTCATCGTCTGCTTAGAGGTAAATTCTTGCACCAATTCTGGAATGTTGAGCAATTGTCGGGGTTATTAAGCTTGGTTAGGCGAACATTCCGATCCAAGAGCGCTACCTTGATCATTAAGACCTTCACCTCTCGACACCTTAACCCCAAGACCTCCGCAAGTGGGTCCCTACCTTTTATTTCTCAGCGTAACAATTGTAACTTCCTATGTAAGGGTGTCATGCCACCGCATGTCCTCTCGCATTACTCGTACTTTATTTACTGTCCATAACACTTATGATTTGGATAAAGGTTTCTCTAGTCCCAATACATCTGAGCACCAGTATAATCAATACTTAATATCTCTACCTCCTGATGCAAAGGTTGGGTTTTACCATAGTATAATATGTGGGGGTAAAAGCTAAGTATTACTTCAAGCAATCAAGAAGACAACGGGAATTTAGCAATCTATTCATCAAATATTGGCTCACTTTAAGCACCTAATTTAAGGGTTAAACTCACCTAGGGGGAATAACTAGTAGTAATGTAGAATTGACCATTTAATTTTTTAACTTAGGTGCTTAATAGAGAGTTCGACTAGTTAATTAAATTTTAGTGTGTGATTAACTTCATATTTTAGGGACTTAGCTACCTAAAGTCTTAATGCTATCTTTAATTTGTTAGATTAACTCTAGTAGTTTAGCCATGACTCAAAAAGAATTTAATTAGATTAAGTGTATTGCACTTTGAACCAAGAAATAATTTATGAGGATCCTTTTTCTAATTGGATAAGACATAATGTCATGTTTATTTTAATGAAAATATGTCCAATTTTTACAAAAGGGTTCACTATTTAGTTTTAGGCATTAAGAAAAGTAAGATTTTGCAAACTAGAGGAATTATCATTTATTTAGACTTAGAACAAACCTCTAGAGGCAACAGTTTTAAGACTTGGTTTTGAAATCTAATTTGGATGGGCAAATGATTTTTGTTTGACATAATCCATATCTCGTTGGAAATTTATTTATTTCTAGTTTCTAAATCATCAAGGATCATCTCAATTAAAAATCTATAAAAATAGATACAAAAATAACAAGATAGGTAGGTCAAAAGACCTTACTAGAGGATTAGTAGTACTATTTTGTTATTTTCATAGTCCAATCTCATGATTTTAGCAACCAAGCCCATCTTTTTCAAAAAGTACATCAAAAACACTTTTTAAAAAGTCCAAGAACTCTAGAAATCAAGATATATACAATTTGTGGTGATTTTTCAAAGTTTACAGTAATGAAAAGTTGTTACCCATCAGAAAAGTGTAGCAAGTCTAGATTCAAAAATTTATTAAAAATAGTAAACAAAGCTGAATATAGGCAAACTATATATCCATTTCTATTGAATCTAATTTCTATTCGTTTAGGTAGTCTCAGGTAACACCTACTAGAACTTTCAAAAATTGCTTTTTTGTGCACACTACTAGTTATCGTTTTCAGGAAAGTGACTTTAATTTTAGAAAGTGTAACTTTGTTGTTTTTTAACTTTTTCAAAGAGTTTATTATGCCCATTTCAAAGAGAATTTTGTCTAATTTTCAACAAAAACACTAGCACTAAAAAATATTGAGTGTAGCTTGAGTTATCACAAAAATAGTTACTAGTGTCTAGACAAGTTTTGTAACACCTTTTTTTCCTTAATGCATGATTAAGTGTTTTAATAACTAAAAAGTGAAAATTTGATATGTAATCTAGGTGATTAAAAGAAATAAATGAAATGTTGTTATGTATGGTTTGTTGTGTATGATGATGGTTGTGTGTTGTTTTGTTTGAAATTCAGGTTTGAATTTAGGAAACTTGATATATGTACTTGAGCCAATTTGGGTGTGTTGTTGGTGTGATTTTGAGTTCTTAAGAGAAAACAGTTGAGTTAAACCAGTTTTGAGATAAGGGGAATGGTTTAGTGAGATTTAGGCCTTAGTTGGCCAAAAGTCCGTGTGAAGAGCTCTAGGAGATCGAGTATATAATAAGGGGAGGGGGCTTTTCTTCCTCATTCTCTTTCTCTCTCATCTCTTCATTCTCTCTTTATCTCTCTAGGATTTCTCAAGCTTGTGAGGTTGTAAAAGAGTTTTAAATGTAGTTGAGTGGTTGTGGTGAGAAAAGAACGGTTATTAGGAAGATTTGGCTCAAGACAGTAAATTATCAAGGAAGCTAAAAATTCAAATTCGAAGACTTTTAGAGGTAAGGGAAGCTTACTCATGGTTGATTTGGTGTTTGTGTATGTTGATATATTGATTAAATACTTTGGAATCAGTTGAATTTTGATTAAGATTGTCATTTGGTTGGTTTTTGTTAAAAATGGATTTTGAAAAGGGAATATGTGATTGGTGAATGATTTGTGGATAAAGTTGTTAAATAATCAGTTAGAAAGGTATTAGAAGTGATTAAAATTATTTTGAGATGCTTGTTGTTGATTGATTTGGTCAAAAATGGAGGTTGATGAGTGATTTGCGAAGAAAAAGATCGAAAAATCGCACTTTAGTGATTGAGCTCTCTCTCAGCAATGGAAATGTTCGCTCAGCGACGGATTTTTCAGTCGCTAGAAGTCTGTCATTCACTTAGTGATGAAAATGTCCACTTAGTGATGGATCTTGCGACAAATCGCTCGCTCAGCAACGGAAATGCTCGCTGAGTGAGAGGAAAACAGAGTTTTCTCTTCTTTCTTATTATTTTTGTTGATTGTTGATGACTTTATTGATTTTCGTGAATATCAAATGTATATTTTATGTTAAGTGGATGTTTAAATGGTTTTCTAAACTAGTTTTTGGGTTTTTCTTTATCATTATTGTTGAGGGATTGTGTGATAAGTTGTAAGTGTCTCGCTGAGCGAAACATGTGTTCGCCGAGCGAGAGTTCTTCCTGAGACTTGGTTGCTCTCTGAAATTGATCTCGCTGAGCGAGACTTGTACTCACTAAGCGAGAACCTTTGAAGAGAGATTGTGTTCTCTGTATGAAAGGTACTTGCTAAGCAAGCATATGGATCGTTGAGCGAGCATGTAATTCTGTTTTGTTGTGTAAGAATTGTCAAAAAGTATGTGTTGCTTGGACATCGTCTTATCTGTTGACCATGCAAGAGGCTAGTTTGGGCATGCATGGGGTTGATTTGTGGTTGAGTTGATGGTTGTGGTAATATGTTGATACACACACACACACACACACACACACACATATATATATGTGTGTGTGTGTGTGTGTGTGTATGTTGTGGTTAAGTTTATAGTTGTGGTGATATGTTGATACATATATATATGATTTGATGATTGTTGTGGTTGAGTTGATGGTTGTGGTGATATGTTGATACATATATATATGATATGATAATTGTTGTGGTTGAGTTGACTATTGTGGTGATACATGCATTAGCATGCATATGTTTTTAGCTGAGGTTATATGGGCCTCAAGTCGTGTGCGGGTAGGCATGTAAGGTGGATGGTGACTAGAGTTGGTACTTAGATAGGCTTCCAACTTAGTGCCTGGATAAGAAATGTGGTTTTAAAGTTAGACCTTGGGGATAAGTGGATGGGTAATCCCGTAGAGGACCAAGGCAGTGCAGGTCTTGTGTCGCAGTATACTACCACCCACATACACTTATCCTGACAACGTAAGCTTATGCAATTGATCAAAGTTTTGGCAATTCTTAAATGGTGCTAGATGGACATGGTAGGGGATAAGACCTGACTAATTGCCCGAAATGTTGAAAATCTCTCGAGAGTCGTGTCATTCATACATTGACATATAGGAGTTGATAGCATGGTGTGTGATGTTGTGTGTGCTATACTGTAATGTATGTAAACCCATTTTTGGGCAAATTTGGTTTCTATGTTGGTGTGATTGATGATTTTGATTATGTTGGATTTCATACGATACATTGGTTTTCTTTATGTAAGCTTTACCCTTGCCTTGCTATTTTGTTTTGGTATGGTTGTTGTTGTTGTTGTTGTATGATGCTATGACTGTGATGATCACGTTGTTTGGCGTGGGAGCAGAAGGAGAGGCGTCCACAAATCTAGCTTCTCAAAGCTGATGAAGGAGGTCGCAAATGGAGACTTTTGGAGGCCCTTTTTGGATGGAGCTTTTCTAGAAGCTCTTTTTGTTTCTTTTTGGATTTGATGTATATGTTGTATAGCTGACCAGCTATAAGGAGTTTGGTTTTTGTTTCTCCCTTGGTGTTGTATATGTAAATGGGCCTATATACAGTATTATCTCATATTTGTGTGGATTGATTATTATTAAGTATCTTTATATATATATATATATATATATATATATATATATATAGGAGTTTGTTTGTAGTACTGTAGCAACAAAGGGTCGTTACAGGTTTCGAAAACAGCTTCCTAGAGGTGAGGTATCCTTTCAGAAAAATCGTCTTTTTCACCAAGTTATGAATTTTAATTGGTAAAACAAAATTTTGGGGTTGTTAAGCACGTCAAAAACTAAAATAACCATCTTTTCCTTTCACAAAAATCATGGCCCATTGAGGAGAAAAAAAAAATACCAACATCTAGGGTCAACTGAGTCTGGTTCAGTTTTAAGAGTCTTTTGTTGTCTTAGGTTCCTTTATTGTCCTAGAATTCTTTTCAAATTCATAAAAGTTACCAACTTTAGCTATTAACCATGGCCTTAGGCTTTGGATTCAATCTTTTGTTATTTTGTGGTGTGATACCAACATGAGCCAACATTTAAACTTAATAACAACATAAAACAAGCATTACCAAGTCATGGATTAGATTATGGCAGCAAGACAAAAGAGAGCAAAACAAATAAATAGTAACAACAACAACAATAAGAAACCTTGAAAAGAGATAATAGAAAAACAAGAAAGCTAAGGGTTTGGGGGGCCAAACCCACCCACAATCCATCTATATGAAAACAAATAATGTAAGAACACTCCACTCCCCCCCATATACCTCAAGGTTCTTGCAAGAAGGGGGAGGAAGATAGGCTTTTGAAGCTTCCAATAAGGTGGTGGTGGATGGTGGTCTTGAAGGAAGGTTGAAGGAGGAAAACAATGGTCGTTTTGGTGTGGTAGTAATTTAAAATGAACAAGGGAAAGGGATGGTGGTTTAAGCAAGCATATTGGGAGGAGAAAGATGGTAAAAATCTGCCCAAGTTAGCTTTTTTTAGAGAGGTTTAAGGCTAAGTTGTCATAAAAAAAAAAGTAACATATTTTTAATTTCTTTTTGGGTTTTTTTTCTAATATGTGAAAAATAGAGAAGTGAATCAACACTAAGAGAGGTCTGGACGTGCTGTATTTGTTCTTCCAAGTCTCTACGTTCATTTTCTCTACAGTTGAATTGACTGGTACCAATAAAGTGCTTAAACCTTAGAATTTTGGTTTTTATAGCACATGAGTGAATTTTTAATTGAAATTTGTGAGTACTTCAATTATTGATTAAAAATAATTTCTAAAATTTAAAATTAATTTTTAATAATTTATTTCGAATTTTTAAGTATTTATTTGATGTTTTTGAGTTAAAAATTCATAGAAATTTCATTTTAACTCAGAAAATTCCAAAATTTTTATAAAAATTATAAAATTAAATATCTAACCCAAAAATAAAATGAGAATGTTCATTTTCTCTATGTCATCTATTACACCTATACCGACTACAGTTTTAGCAGAAAATAGAGGTCAGTTTTGTTATTTTTCACAACAATCTCAAAAAAATTCTGAATTTTTTAAAAATTATATATTAATATATATGGCATATTTCTAAGCTCAAAATGACAATTCATAGTCATTTAGACCTTTTCTTATGTCAGCCCATAGTGTAGAAAAATTAAGATTAACTGTTAGTTTCTTAATTTCCTCGGTTTATCAAGGACAAATTCACAAATATTAAGAAATTAAATATGACACAAAAATAAGGGTGTTACATGTAACACCCTAGGGGCATTACCTTTTGTAAAACACAAAGATTACACAAAATGGGGGGGTTGAATTATGTTATAGCAAATTTTCAGTAAAACCTTTTTTTTTAGAGACTTATCATCTGAAGGATTTAAATAAAAGAGTTTTTCAAAAACGTTTTGAAGGAAAGACAAAAGCTGAAAAATGAAACTGGAATGCACACAGGAGATATACTAGTTCGTCTCACCCTAGAGATTACGTCTAGTTCTTGACAACAACCAAGTTCCACTAACTTATCCAAATTACAAGTATTCTTTTCACAAGCCTCTTCAGACTCAACCCAAGTAGTCTTTTACTCGCCTCTCCAAGCAAAAACCAAAGTATTCTTTGAATCAAAGCCTCTTTAGGCCTCCACCAATTTCTTTGGGAAAAAGGTTAAATGTGAGTTACCTCATTGGGTTTAACGTTTTAACACACGAATGTACAATGAAGAACAAAAGAAATGTTTTATATGCAAATAAACTTTCCATTAGTTAAAGATATTATGATTCGTCAGTCCTGAGAATGAGGTCTCTTCTTCTATATATAGGCTTCTTTGAAAGTATCCATTGTGAGTGCTTTGCAGGAGACAACCTTCGTCTGTTGAAGAGAGTCGTTGGAGTATTAAATGCAGCATTTAATGCCTTTCACCAACTTGTCACTTGATAAGATAAAGCAGTCTGCTTATCTTTACCATTCTTGTACACAAACTTGTAGCAAAAGTCATGTTCGCTTTTCCGTTCTGACATCCACACACACATTCCTTCTTTTACACTGAAAGTTGACTTTCCTCAAGAGTAGGTATGTAGGCTTTATAAGTATCGAGGTAGCTTACACTCTGATTGATGTGCAAATCATTTTTAGAGCTTTGTCATCGTCTAAAAGATGTTAGTTACTGATTTTATCTAATCGAAGGATAAAAGATGATATGAGTTTAAAAACATCATACTGGTTGTTTGTAACAAATAATGGGTGATTAGACGATTGCATAAAAACATATATATTAACTGTTTGTTATTATCAAAATATTTAAGGTTATAATTCGTCCTTTGTCTTAACACCTTTATTATGCCTACATTGTTAGGACATGAACTTTGAATATAAAGTCATTAGAGATCAAGTGAAAACTTAAACATAATTCTAATATAAAACTTGTCACAAACTCTTGGCACAAGGTGTCATACATCACCTAAAAGGAAGATACATGAAACTAAACAAAATCCCATGCATTGGGATGTACAGAACTCAAACATCTTCTCTACTCTCTACAAACAGCTCTTAGCTCCTCCTTCTCAAGGATATCCATTGGCTGAATCTGAAAAAGACATAAACTGAATGGAGTAAGACAAACGTCTCAATGAGTGCCATAGGGACTCTAGGGACATATTAGCTCTTTTATCCTAGAAATCCTTCTTATACCCTCGTGATTTAACCTCTTACTAACCCACACCCCCCCCCCCCCCCCCGGCGCCCCCCCCCCCCCCCCCCCAAAAAAAAAGCTTTACCTTTTATACTTATTTTCTTAACTATACCCAAATTTAGATTTAATACTCTTTAATGGGTATAAGCCCTAAGTCTATTGACCTATACTTCTCCCACACATTGGACAACTGTCATTTCATCTCTAGTATGTAAACTTAACTCTTTCTATTCTTTTCCTAGACATCTCAATTCCTATGACACTGAGGGCGGACTTGGCCTTCCTTTCCTTATATTTCTCTTTACTTGCCCTTTTGGGACTTATATATGAACTTTCCTTGTGACAAACCCCTTGCATACCCATCAAGTAGCAGCTTTCATAAACTATGTCATCACTAAGCATATAGGTTCTCCCGATTCAGCTTAACTTAACTTACCTATAACTAGGCATACACATTGACATACACCCAATAAGGTCATCAAACATGGCTCACATAGGCATTCACATCATACATTTTATAGTTTCATCGTGTAGGTTCCCTCTTGATCTTGTACTTATATCCTACTCTAACCTAAGTGGCCTATGGTCTCGGACTTATATTTCGCTCCTACTCGAGCGACCTATGGTCTCATATTTATATTTGCTTTGACCTAAGCAGTCTATGGTCTTGTACTTATATTTCGCTTCGACTTGAGTAGTTTATGATCTCGTACTTATATTCCGCTCCAACCCGAGCGGTTGGAACCCCTTTCCGTTGTCGAAGTGGTTCCTGAACTTTCCTTCTAAAGTCTTAAATGTTTTCTTACATGGGGTTCATTATTGTATGCACACAACACAACACAATTCACAATCACAAGAAAAATACTACAATTACACAATCATCCATACAAAATAACAATACATCAAACAATGTCATATATACAAGGAAAACAATTAAGGAAAACATCAGACAACACAACTTTTTCCTTGGAGTTGGAACAACTATCTATTGTCCATAGGGCCTCGCTTAGCGAGAGCCCTTGGTCGCTCAGCGTCACTCCACTCCACTGCTAGACTAGCTGTCTAGAAACACTCTTGCTCAGGAAATCCTAATATTGTTCTCTGAAATTCCATACTAGGTTACAAACCCAAAAACTCATGCTTCTTGCTCAACGAGTCTCTAACTCGTTGAGTGAGCTCTCATCTCAAATTCAGAAATTCATACTTTACTGAGCGAGTCTCGTGCTCGCTTAGCGGATCTAAGATTCTGTAGTTCGTAGCCCTTCATGAATCTGCATTCTGATGGCCATACGTGGCACCTAAATAGTCCAAAGTATACCAAATCATTCCTAGATGCTTTTATTACATTTCTAACTGAATAAATTTCCCAATAAACTCCTCAATCATATCTTTAACAAACCCACACATCTCCTTCCTAGGGTTCAAGAAGTGAGCAAGGGAGAAAACATACAATCAAAAGGGTTGGGAAAGACAAGGGGAAAACACTCACCTCTAGGGGCTATCCAGATTTAAGTTATGGGTCGATTCTCTGGTCTTCTCCTCCTCCTCTTCTTCCTTCCTTTTCTTCTTCTTCTTCTTCTCTCTCTCTTCCTTCCTTCTCTTATAATTGTGTGTGTATGCGAGCTCTAGTGGGTCTCGACCCATTTAGGCCTTAGGATCCCATTTAGGGTCTTATTATCTTACCCAATAAATCTCAACAATAAGGTAATTATTATTAATACTTATGGGCATTCTAAACCATTAATTATATTCTCATTTCTATTGTCCCAAAATTAGGGATGTTACAAAGAGTGGTGGCTGGCTGTCGGTGACGTTGTTGGAGGGAGAGGGAGACGGTGTATTAACAATTAACTAAAAGGGACAATCGAGTAAAATACACAGAGGTTATTTTTGTCAACTACATATTCACTATTTTTTATATTAAAAAAAATAAATGTCTAAAAAGGTTGTAGGTATAAGATCTCCACTGTTGATTATTTTATCATTAAATCCAACACTCATAACATAGTGGTTCACCATGAACCACTTGCATCAATGGTCCACCTTAGACTTGTCCTAAAAATGAAGCTAAATTTTCATTGGATCATATGACAAAAAATAGAATATATTAAGAGCATGAGCATTAAACAAAATTAAATAATATTTTATAGGTTTTTTAGTTCCTATAATATACTTGTTTTGTGCTTTTAATCCTTATAAATTTTTTCTTGTGGTTTTGGTTATTTTAAAATTTTATTTTATGATCGTTCTTAATAGTATTTTTTAGTCCTTATAAAATTAAAAACGTTTGATATCAGTCCCTCTTATATTAGAAGGCATTCATTTAGTCCCCATTATTTTAAAAAAATATACATGTTCTCTAATAGATAGTTGTCACGTTATTAGTGAATAGTGATAGAGACTAAAACCATAAAAAGAAAGTTATAGGGACCAAAATAAAAAAAAATTATAAAGACTAAAACCATAAAACAAATATATTACAAAAACTAAAAATATATTTAATCCAATTTTATAAATATCCATCTTTTAACAAATTCAGGACACGTACAATCAATATTCAACGCTTTCTATTTGCATAATTTTGGAAAAATGAAAAAAGAGAAACCCACCTTCTAAACTTTAACTTTTTTTCACTTTACCCGTATTATTAGCTAAAAATCTAAAAAAGAAGAAGGCAAATTTCACTGATTCATCGTAGATTAACTTTTTTTATCTGCATCCTCTTTTGTCTCGTGGATCACCAAAATAAGATTAACTTTTTTATGGGAATATATTGTATAATATATTTTTTGAGTATAATAAATCCTAAATATAATGTGTTTCAAATAATTAAGAAGTTATAAATAGGTGGTAAAAACAAGTTACTTGACCGATGCAAGTTAACCTAATTTGAATTACAAGCTATTGCAGGCTGGGTTGAAAAAGGTCTAATTCAATTCAAACCTTTAAAATAAAGTTCAAGGTTGGTGAAAGCTCAATCTTTTTGGGTATTTAGCAGATTTTTACTAACTAAACTCGAACCAGGCCGTGATTAAATTGAGCTAAAAAGACTCATGTTTAATTTAGGCTCAAAATGACCAATGAGAGTTAGGTCTAGTAGAAAAGGCTAATCCCTCATAACATGACAAACTAAGGTTTGAATTCTTGTTGTGAGAGGTGCCTCACATTTAATGTCCAACTGTGTCTTGAGCAAGATTAGCTCTAAAGAAAAATACCTATAAAAAAAATTTATACTCAAAATTTAAAACACAAACTTTACATTTAATTGGACAGATTTGTTCTGAATTGAGTAACTTGACTTATTTCACCAACTCTATAAATACTAAGCCTTAAAAAGATAAGAGTATTATTGTGTGAGATTTTAACAAATTATAGGAGTATAGTATTTTTTTTTTCAATACAAATATCCTCCTTCAAAGTAATTTTTTGGGTATAATATTGTCCCAAAAAAATGCCCAAACTCAAAATGTTAAAAAAAAAATAAAAAAATACATGGTTGTTAGTACAAGAATCTTGCTCTTGCCACCTGCCTCCTTTGCAGAGGGAAATCATACATTCATACTCAAGTCATTCATGCCCGTAAAAAGCGTGCATTGTAGCCGTTACATTCACGCAAACACCACACAACTTTCCCATTTTGCCCCTACCGACTAATAAAAACGACCTTCTTCATCAACTTCACTTCAAAAAACACCTTCATTCCTCTTCCAACTCTATAAATATCAAGCGACCATCGCAATTCCCCTCCACATTCTTTCATCGTTTTTTTTCTCTCTCTTCTCTCTCATTCTCCCTCGCGAAAGGTAAGACCTAACTCCGAATATCCTTTGAATTCCCTTTCGATTTTCTCCTTCAGTTCGCGCTCCTTATCTCGATCTCTTCGATTCTCGCCGAGATCTGACCGCGCCTATCTCCGATCCGCGCCTTTTTTTCTTCTTTAATTTTTCGCTTTTCTGGATTCGCCGCGCATTGTTCGATTCCGTTAGGGAACCAGCGCTTTTTGGTTGTTGCCGCGTCTGAAATATGAAAATTAAGCTGAATTTTAACGGCGATTCGTGATCTTACTTTCAGTTGTGTGATATTTTTCGTTTCTTAGTTTTTCTATTTACTCGTTTTGGATTCTGTTCATGATGTAATGGTTCTGCTACTTTGTTTAGTTAAATATTTGTGCATGTTAGTGTTTGAGCTGTTATTTTGGCCTTTTTTCTATAGATCTAAGTTTTGATGCCAGTTTTGGTTAACGGTAATGCGTTGCATGAAATTGAGGAAAATGTTTAATGGAAAATTGAATAGGAGTATTGCATGTCTGCCTTGATCTGTTGAACAGTGAGTGAGACTTGTGAATCAGCTGAAATTTTGGTGAATGGATCAACTATGTAAGGAAGTGAGGATTTAGAATATTATTATATGTGAATGCATAATAAGATCAAATCACTATTTATTTATTTTGTAGCAGAAGTATATCCATAATTTTATGGATCAAATATGTTTTTTTATAAATTTAGAAATTGTCTATCAAGTATGTGCTTTGGCATTAGTGAAATGACTTCATTGCTATATGGAACTTTGGCTTGTTAATATGATGTTTTTCTGGAATACGTTAATGAGTAGTAAGACTGAATGAATATACGTGTATGGTACGTGCTTGATTCTTTGACGTAGATGACATCTCTCTGACTCATCTTTGTATTTACTTGTGAATTTTTTTTTATTTTTTTTTTATTTTTTTTTACAGATAAACACATTTTAGTTGCTACTAATGGGAACCGTTGAAGCTGCAAACAAGGTATTCATGGTTATTTCACATGTGGATTCACTTCTAGCACTTTTGTATCTTCACTGGTTATTTTGTAAATCTGATTAAAGTGAAATTTTTTCATGATTCTTTTACTTTCATTCAGAATTTGAAGGTTTGAACTTTGAGAATATGTTTTTCCTTCATTGGACAATGTTGGTACTATGTCCAGCAAAATATAGTTTTTTTTTCCCGGTAAACCAATATAAAGCTTTAAACTTTGTTTAGCCTTTTGTTGTGAGCCATTTTTTGTTGTGTTGCTGAGATCGTATCATTTTTTAATGCAGTGTATATTTTGACTTATTTTTTTAATCATTCATTGTAGGATGCAAATGGAAGCATCCTAGAGAAAAATCCTACAGTTGTTTTTGTGTTAGGTAAGCACTGATTGATTACATTCAAGTCAAGGATCTCCATAGTCATCTTCCCTCTAAATGAGCTTTCAATCAAATTCTGACGCATTTGAGTTTGTTTCACATCATTGATACCTTTTTTTTCCGGGAGGGGGAGGGTGTTGTGAACTTCTACTAAACAGGTTTTTTAAATCCCTTGAAATTCTTTCTTCATTGCTTCAGTTTGCACATGTTGAACTGGTTTGCAAAATGCAAATCTGCAGTTAATTGTGTTTGCGGTTCTCTGCAGAAAACTGTTACCTTCTAGACAAGAAAGTTGATTGAGAAGTTTGGAACTAGAAGTACATCACAAATTTGACTATTCAACATTATTATATTTTACTATTGAACTTTCACTTTGGAAAGGAAAATTTGAAAGAAATAGCATACTATTGTAAGACTTGTACGCTATAGTAATTCCTTTTAAAATGATAAATCACAGCCTAGGAATTTTGATGGTTTGACACTGATTTAACTTTTTATAGTTTCTTGCAATCACTAATTTATTGGCTTAGTTTTTATTGTTTAGCATATAATATAACACATCAATTTTTTTTGTTATGATCCTTTTCCTTTTGAAGAGTGAATTTATTTATCCATTTGTGTTTAATGTGTTTATTGGAATTTACAGTGGGTTTTTTTCTGACTTCTAAGTTGGTTATTGATCTGATAATGATATAGGTGGCCCAGGCAGTGGAAAGGGCACCCAATGTGCAAATATTGTCCAAAATTTTGGATATACTCACCTCAGCGCTGGTGATCTTCTGCGAGCAGAAATCAAATCTGGTTCTGAAAATGGGTACGTATTATATTCTTCATGTAATATATTGGTCATAGATTCACAAACCTGTTCTGAACTCACCATTTACAGTCCCTCATGGTCTCTATTAAATACATCAAGTGACTAGTTGTTCAATAGGTAGTGATTAGTGAACTTCTATTTTGTTTTTTCATACAAAATTATACTTGTATAGCAAAAACCTATTGTTACCATGCATGTATGATTGTAACATTCACTTATCTGAATAAATCTCATAAGAAATGAAGTAGCACACTAATAATGGGAAATTTCAGCAAAATTATGTTTTTGCAACTCTTTTGTACTGGGATTCTAAACTGGAAATAATTTCCATTGTACCAACATTTTTTTCCCACACTAGGTTTAATATTTTTCATAAATTCCAAAGGATTAATCTATTGTATTTTCTAGTAAATAAAAGTTATGGTGGAAATGTGAATTATACCATGGGTCATAATGGCAATTTTAAGCGTATTAGAAATTTTTTGGTTAGTGGAGGTAATTGCCCCCCCTAACCACTCCTTTTGGGGTTATTTGAGGGGTCACAAATTCAATAATTACATTGAAGATTTTTTCTTTATGTGAAGAAGGATTGGTGGATGTGTTTTGTTTGCATCATATTTTGATGCATCTAGCTAGAGATTTGAGTGTAATAGCAAGCTGGATATCTCATTAGCTGTTATGGGATGTGCTTTTCAGGAGGTTTCATCTTATAATGTTCTTTGATATTGCCCTATCTCTTTGTCTAGACCCCTCTTTTACATTTTTTGTTTTTCTGAGTAGGACTTATTTTCCTCCTCATACAATTATTTATGAGGACTTCATCTCTTATAAAATTTCAGTAATAAATGTATAAGTGAAAAGGGATATGAAGGAAGTGAATGCCAAAATTGAAAACTCGAAAACATCGCAATATTTTAGTTCCCCCTTTTATCTGGAAAAAGAAAACCAATAGTAGAAAATAATTCCTTCATTTCAACTTACTGTTGATGGATTAGAAATAATAACCTTTTCTTTTGTCGACGATAGTGTGTATGCTATATTGAGTATTTGTAATCTGTTATATTACTATACCTAACTAACTGACAACTGTCAATTAGTTAGAAGGCTTACTGAGCAAGCTTTAGCTTAGCTTCTTAAGTAAGCTACTACAACAGTATACTACTCTTGTACTTCAATCAAAATATAATAATAAAATTCACTTTTCAGACTTGTGATTCCTCTTTCTAGTTTAGATCTAGTTTCTTCATGGTATCCAGAGCTTGATTAAGCTTCATCAATGGCTACTGATCCAACTCCAATTAATTCGCACGCGCCACCATTCTCAACAGTGACAAATTCTTCTTCTTCTACTCTGATCACCTTTTCATACACCGTGGCGGAGAAATTAACCAATCAGAATTTCCTTCTTTGGAAACAACAGGTTGAACCTGTTCTAATCGGTCACAAGCTCATCCAATGTGTAGTCAATCCAAGATTCCTCGATCCAAGATTCCTCCTCGATTCTTCAGCGTTGAAGATTGCTGGATTTGATCCGACGTATTCCGTGTGGGAGCAACAAGACGCTCTTTGGCTTTCTTAGCTTCAATCGACCTTGTCTGCACCGATTATGACAAAGGTGTTTGGTTTGAAACACTCATGGAAAATGTGGGATAAACTCTGTAGCCACTTCAACACTCAGACCAAAGTCAAAGCTCGTCAACTTCGACTTGAGCTACGAAACACAAAGAAAGGTGAACAAACAATTGTTGAATACCTTCTACGTATTAAAGCCCTAATTCAATCGCTCATTTCAATTGGTGACCCAGTTACATTTCAAGATCAACTCGATGCTATTCTTGGTGGTTTACCTAGGGATTATGAATCCATTGTTTCGCTAATTGACAGTAGCAAACCGGAGCTGTTTAATTTTGATGAGATCGAGGCTCTTTTGTCGACGCATGAAGAGCCCTAGATAAATTCAATCAAGACTTAACTGACAGTGTTTCAGTCAACTTGACTCAATCTAATCCCAATAATTCAGGCTCATCTTCTGATACTGCTTCTACATCTCAAATTCAACTTACTCATTTTACTGTGTCTCATCACTTAGCAATTCCACTTATCACTCTCTTCCACAATGCTCCAAATTATTCCTTTATGAAGGTGTTTGGCTCTGCATGTTACCCTTTTCTGTATCTGTTCAATAAGCACAAACTGGATTTTCACTCACAAGGGTTGCAAGTGTTTACATCCTTTTGGCAAAATTTATACATCTCGGGATGTTCTCTTCAATGAAACTCACTTCCCTGGCTCACCAAGCTCTCGTGCCTCATATAAGTCACACCCTTCCTTGGCACCCTTGGGTGTTCTCTCATTTGCAACTAGTAATTCTTGCTCCTCATCACAGCTTCAGCCGACATCTCCAGCTACTCCCTCTCCTACACAACATGCCTCACCTCAGTATTCTTCTCCAGAACTTTCATCCTTTGCTTCTAGCACTATCAATCGTGATTCATCTTCTGCAACCACATCTAATGCACCATTGGTTAGTGCTCCTATTTCTCCTACTTAGTCTATTCACCCCAATGCAGACATGTTCCAAGTCTAGAATTGTTAAACCTCAACTTAATCCTACTCAACTACTCACGCATGCAGAATCAACTACTTTCAATCAAGGTTTGGCTATCCCTCACTGGAAACAGGTCATGCAGGCTGAATTTGATGCCTTGATAGCAAATTAGATATGGACTCTAGCACCCTTACTTGTTAACCGCTCTGCAATTGGTTGCAAATGGGTGTTCAGGGTTAAGGAGAACCTGATGGCTCTATTAATAAATATAAAGCCCACCTTGTGGCTAAAGGATTTCACCAAAGGCCTGGTTATGATTTTACAGAGACCTTTTCTCCGGTTGTAAAACCAGTAACTGTACACATCATCCTCACTCTTGCCCTGACAAATCAGTGGCCACTATAGCAGATTGACGTCAACAATGCATTTCTTAATGGTTACCTTGATGAAGACGTTTATATGATTCAGCCTTCTATCTATGGGTTGAAGCAGGCGCCTAGAGCTTGGTATGACAGGTGAACTCAGACCTTGATATCCTTTGGGTTCACTTGCAGCAAATGTGAGCCCTCCTTGCTCATCTTTAAATAAAGATGTTGTTTGCTGTCTCTATGTTCTTGTTTATGTTGATGATATTATCATCACTGGATCCTCTGCTCGTTTTGTTCAGCTTTTGATTACCAAACTCAGTAAAGTGTTTGCTCTCAAACAGTTGGGTGACTTAGACTACTTTCTTGGTATTGAGGTTAAGAGACTTCCCTTTGGTTCTCTTTGTCTATCCCAAGCCAAATACATTCGTGATTTGCTACACAAAACTAACATGTTTGATGCAAAGGGTATTTCCACCCCTATGCTTGGTGGTCAGAAGTTAACCCGGTTCCGAAGTGATTATGTTGAAGTTCAGCTATGTACAGGTCCATTGTTGGGGCCTTGCAGTACATTACAATCACACGACCTGAGATAGGCTCTAGTGTGAACAAAGTGTGCCGATTTATGGCACAGCCCCTTCAAGAACATTGGAAGGCAGTCAAAAGGATCCTCCATTACTTAAAAGGCACTCTGGAGTTTGGCCTGCAGCTTCTCATCTTCATTACACTCTTAAAGCCTACTGTGATGCAGATTGGGCTTCTGCTTGTGATGACCGTTGCTTCACCTTAGGTGCTTGTATTTTTCTCGGTCCAAATCTGATATCTTGGTGGTCCAAGAAGCAAACGTTGGTAGCTCGCTCCAGTGCTAAGGCTGAGTATAGAAGCCTTGCTGTTGCTGTTGCAGAACTTCTTTGGGTGCAATCTCTTCTAGCTGAACTTAAAGTTCAGCACTCAATCCCCACCATCTACTGTGACAATCGAAGTACTGTTGCATTAACTCATAATCCAGTTCTTCACTCTCACACCAAGCATATGGAGCTGGACATTTTCTTTGTTCACGAGAAGGTCATTGGCAAGTCCTTGCTGGTTGTTCATATTCCTGCCCCAGATCAGATTGCAGACATTTTAACCAAGCCTTTATCCTCAGCCCACTTCTGTGCACTGCGTGACAAGCTCAATGTTGTTTCCACCTTTCAGCTCAAATCCCCTTGAGCTTGAGGGGGGAATGATAGTGTGTATGATATATTGAGTGCTTGTAATCTGTTATATTACTGTTCCTAACTAACTGACAGCTGTCAGTTAGTTAGAAGGCTTGCTGAGCAAGCTTTAGCTTAGCTTCATAAGTAAGCTACTACAACAGTATAAATACTTAACACTTGTACTTCAATCAAAATATAATAATAAAACTTCACTTTTCAGACTTGTGATTTCTCTATCTAGTTTAGATCTAGTTTCTTCAGTCGAAATTGATAGATATGCATTTGGATTCAAATTTCACACTCTGCTTTTGACTTTCTTTGATTATATTACAGGGGCAAATTGCCCAGAGTTGTGGACGAGTAGTGTGTATACTATCAAAATATATGTCCTTTTGGGTTTCCCTTTTTAGTCAATAAAGATGCAGATTATCCCATAATATTGATACTAGATCATCTAGTCATGTTCATGTTCTGGGATATATCTAATTATATATAGTGTTTTCTTTCATATTGCTTACCAAATTCTGGTTTTATTTGGTAGAAATTACATGTATTTCCTTATATTCGTTTCCAACCTCAACTGCTGAGCAGTGAGCACTATTGACAGTCTACCATCTTGTATTGGGCTTAAATTAACCATATCTTTTAGCATTAACACATTTATTTCTGATGTTTGACAGTACAATGATTCAGAATATGATTAAAGAAGGAAAAATTGTTCCCTCTGAGGTAACAATTAAGCTCTTACAAAAAGCAATGCAGGAAAGTGGCAATGACAAATTTCTTATTGATGGTTTTCCCCGCAATGAGGAAAACCGTGCAGCATTTGAGAAAGTGGTAATTAATACTTTAACAAACTATTTCAATTCTGATTATTCCAGTATAGATAATTGTACTAACTTTGATTTCCAAAATGCATTATGGCTTTGCAGACAGGAATAGAGCCGGCATTCGTACTATTTTTTGATTGCCCTGAGGAAGAGATGGAGAGGCGACTTCTTAATAGGAACCAGGTTTAGGTTTATTTTTGTTTTTTTTTTTAAATTATTTGTATTTCCTTGTGCTTGTCAGCACTTGAGACTTTTTCTCAATTATAAAGGGTAGAGAAGATGACAATATTGAAACAATAAGGAAGCGGTTTAAGGTTTTCTTGGAGTCTAGTCTCCCCGTGATTAATTATTATGATGCAAAGGGAAAAGTTCGCAAGGTAATTGATAGTTGTGCTTCTACCATATCTTTGGTAAATTTCTTGGTTGCCTCTGGTACTAAGGACATCACATAAATTTTTCTTTCTTAGATTGAAGCTGCAAAGCCTATTGAAGAGGTATTTGAGTCAGTCAAAGCAATTTTTAGTCCAAAGAATGAGAAGGTAAATCACTATGTTCGCTTTGTGTCAAAACTTTACATGTATAAGTTCCATTTTGTATCGAAGACAAAATTTGGAAATCATTGTCTTCCTTGTTAATTGGTAAGATATTTGTCTTGATATTACAATATGTTGTATACTATAATTTAACTAGTGATTAACTCCTTCCTTGCATGGGTATTTTAAGAAATTTAATTTTATATGCATTATTATTTTTTTTCATATGCACATGTTGTAAAAATATAAATATTTAAATGAACTTTTTTTATCCTTTTCTTTATCAAATTTTATTTGTTTTACTATACATTAAGGATAGGATTCATATTTTTTTTTTTCAAAAAAATAAAGATATGGGTAACATGAATGAAAGGATAGATAGGAATATTAAGGTTCATAGTGAAGAAAATATTATTTAAAGATGTGTGCCATTCAAATAGAGATAGTAATATAACTCTCAACTCTCAAGTACTCAAATATGAATACGGTAACCCTGCTTGATAGCCATTTCAAGAAAACTTTTAATAGAGAACCAATTGCTGGCTCTCACAGCCTATATTTTGAGACAAGACAAAAGAAAAAATAATAATTATATGGAACATTCTTGAATGGTGAACTTGCCATTGTACGTTGAGAAAGTTGTATGAAGCCTTAACCCTCAAACATCCTTAACCCTCAAGTGCGATCTACTAACTGGTTTAATAAGGAAAGTGTACGTTAAGAAAAAAAAATTCGCAACTTTTTTAAATTGCAACGCCCAAGTTTAGACAGAAGTTCGAATAAAAATTTACTTTCCATGCGAGCCTTCTGTTCTACCATACACTTTGCCTCAATGCGGTGACTGCTTTTTCACTTGTGAGACGTATGAGAACTTCTTGAGAAGTATAAAGAGCATCTTGAAATTATAAATGATTGAATTTTCACGAGACAAATGATTATTGTCGTTATCAAACATCAATTCTATGATCATGCCATTCAAACTGCAAACTTTTCTAGGAATTGATGTTCATCTATGGTATTTGCAGGCTGATTGAGCATGTTCACCTTGACTTGACTCCATGATGGAAATTTAGAGGTAAAAGTTGCATCATGAATGGTAAAAGATGCCAAATATTTTATATTTTCGTATGATGCATTTTACTGTACCATTTGGTCTTGAAACCTTTGATCATGCTTTCTGACTAGCGGAAGCAGTAAAAGTTACTGAGTAAGGGCAATTGAATATTATAAGCTTTTTTAGAGTACGGAACAAATCTCTTGTATTGCAATTCTTCTATAGAGGTTTATCATTTTAAAATGTTTTGTTAGATATCCTTCTAAGTGGTAAGGCATCGATTCTTTTTGGATTTACTTTTCGGATCTGTCTAGACATTTTGTCTGGACAAGATAACATACTCAACCATCTTTTGTAATGCTTTTAGATATTATACATGTCGTATGGTTAGTGCTGAAAAGTAAAGAATATTCTCTCATTGAATCATCCAAGTTGTAGACTGTAATTTTGGTTATATTACTGGATGGATCATGTTTGTGCTCAATTGTTTTATAAGTTACTTGGTCTATAAAATAGCGTTGGCACATTTTAAAAGTTTTTTTTTTTCACCTCTCCTTTTTCCTATTGAATTTATATTTTCTTTTACGTAAAAAATAAAATAAAATATATATATATATATATATATATATATACTCAATCACGTTATGTTAAGGTGATAATTTCGCAGTAACAAAAAGGATCTGTGCTTTATATACGTGAAAAGTAATAATTTATTTATTTCATTCGTTTTATACGTTGAATAGAGTTTATAAATAGGTGTTTCCATATTTGCATTATTTACTCCGCTCAACCGCATATGAATTTCATTTATTTTTATATTGGGATGCAGGATGCTGATATCTTGTCCGTCGCATTAGTATTGGCTGCTTGTTCTATATTATATCACATTTTGTTGCTAAAATATAGAAAATTGTAGTTTATACCTGAGGGTTTTACCTCTGTATTCTAATGTTATATCTTGTTGACTCATTCATTAATTGCAATAAAGAATTTTGTGTGGGATTATTTCTACCAATCTTATCCCGTTTGTATTTTAGCTGCACTTTCAGAAGACGACAAAAATAATCTGCACCTGCAGAGAATCTTTAGTCAAAGAAATTAGAGCGGCTTTAAAATTTTCTGATTTGTTATATGAAAAATAAAATTTACACTATTCATGGGAAATGAATTACAATTCAGACACGAAGACTGCAATATTATAAGGGAAATCTTTCATTTATTTTAAAGGAAAAAATATGAGCCACTTAAGTTTACATTGATTTAAGACCATTTTCGTGAACTTTTAATTTTAAATGAAACTTCTAGATTTTCAAAGTCTACTTCGGACAGCTGAAATATTATCATTTCAGCTGTTTTTCTTTTCAGGAAAAAAGCTTCAACGGAAATAAAACTTCATTTCTTCACCCGCAAAACTTTAAACATCATTTCAAGTTGGCTGATACTTGTGACAGAAATTAAAGTAGTTCTAAAAAATCTGATTTATAAAAACTTAAAAAAAGAAAAGTTATGCCGCACTATTCATGAAAAAAAAATACAATCCAGAAACAAAGACTACTAAGTCTTTCATTAAATTTAAAGTTTTCATTAAATTTATATCATGGACGAGACTTTGAAAATTTTCAAAGTCCTCTAAATAGATCGTTGTTCAAAACTTCGACGGATTTTTTCGTGTGGTAGATATCTTCTTCAATGGAAATTAAACATCATGTGAATTATTCCCAAAATAAAAAATATCATGTGAACTGAATATGTTCACCAATGCACGTGACAATTTATCGTTTGTTTATATTGTTTATATATGTGGATGTGTTTCCACATGAGTCTTCAAATCAGATGTGAAAGGGGTTTGCTAATTATAAAGACTCTAATGCTTAAGTCAATGAGAATGTGAATCAAGAGATAGCTAGGGTTCAAATCGTACCTGGTATATGTTGTTAGGTTATTTTTATAGGCCTTTCTATTGATGTTGATAGGATAAGATAATTAGGAAAAGAGTTATGCTATTTTGTACGAAATAAACGAGTACGAAAAAGAATGAAGAGTGACTTTAACCAATCACAGACCCACTACCATACATGGTGGGGTCCAAATTAAAATTTTATATCTAATAAAAATTTTCCAACTAATATTTGTGCAATTCGTTGTTCCATGTGTTTTGTACCATTTATCGTTTTTGTTAGGAAAATTATTCCTAAGCAGAAAGATTGGGGGTGGGGGATTGAGCTATCTATCCCTAGCTTTTTGGAGACTCTTCACCTTTGTTTGCTCGATTCACAGATCTTAGGCAACTTGGGCTTGTTGGACCAAGTTGGACCTAGGCTAGGTCAACTTTGAAGCAGTTGAGTTATCTATTCATATTTATGCTTGTCTGGAATGACACCTTTATTTCAATGTGTTGCAATATGATCATGTTGTTCATGACATCTCAACAGCTATACAAGTCCCTTGTTATCTTGAAGAAATTTCTTCAACCTCCAAGGTACAAACTAAACCCTATTAATAAGTACAAAAGACCACATAACTTGCAATACCTTAATAAATATTTTCGTAAGTAATTATTCATATACAAGAATGCGCATACCTATTAGTTGTTGTATAGCCCAAGTGCATCACCCTATTTGTCTATATCGTAACAAATTTTCCTTGTAAGGAATCAACCATGTATATTTCACATAGTCACCAAATATAAGAAAAGATGAACAAACTTCTTCAAATTTTTTCAGAAGCTTTACAAACCCGCTCTCGTTGGGAGAATGTATAACATTATCCCATGCTAACATCACCATGTCCCACTCCTTTTTTCAATACACTATCAACCTATATTTAGCTTTACATTTTTAGTTATATGAAATTGACACAATAAATTGCTTGTAGTTAGAAAAACAATATTTACTGCATTCATCAAAGCAATGTCTCTGTCTGTGACAATAACGTGGGCTATTATATCATCTTTTAGAATTAATCCTCTTAAGTAACTTCTATAGTACCCAAATGAAGTCATCAATTCACAGAATCTATGTAAGTAAATGCCATGAAGAATGTCAAATATGTTGAAGTAACACCAACAATTTCAAATGACGATAACTAATATTTGTTGAGATGTGATACATGTATAACAATTCTTACAACAAGTTATACAATATCATTTTTTGTGTCTATATCTCTCTATCACATCATTTATTACATTTGAAACTTCTCTCTCTCTTTTCTCTCTTTCTCTCTCTTGGTTGTAAAATTTGTTGTAGAATTTGTTATATAAGTATCATTTGTCACATTTCTTTGTTTTATATGTGCTGTAAATGATCAACACAATGTGAAACACATTCAACAATTTTATGGCATCTAGATGTGCCCAAAATATATCTCTCACAACATCAGTAGTGTCAACCCTTCTATGTCATACACATATTGATCATGTTACATTAACTTCATTAGATATTACATTTTTATTTTGGTACCTTTTCGAGAGACTTAATATGATTGTCGAGCATTATAAACTTGCATGATACTATTGACATTATCATCACCATGATCTTTCAATGTTAGCAATACTCTTTTTGGCTTTACCATATTCTTTGTCATAGAACGAGAAAAGACTTCTCCTCATCAATTAGCTGACCAACATATGGATGATCCATCAATGATTCTACTAAGTCATGGTTGTGAAATTTATATATTAGATTAACTTTCCATCCTTCACCAATTTTTAAAGCCTTCCCTCTTACTCTAGAGGGACAATCACATTTTATAGTACCAATCGCATTGTGAGATAAAGCATTCTTGTATTGTATGTGTTTTCCATTCCTTTCACAGCACAATATCACAAATGACTTTCCTCTTACACCACTTGTTTTTGTGTCTGACAGCACAATGACAACAACAAAGTCATTTCCAAATGTGACTTTTCGAGCCCAATTAAACATATCATCACGAGTACGAAACACTTAAAAATTATAAAATAAAAAATAACATTATACTATTCACAATCTCATAAATTAACAACAATATTTTACCATTCTATTACCCATGCATCACTACAATGCACAATATTATTTTATAATAAAACATCATTACAAGCCACAATGTCTTCCTTTGTTACCAAGTTATTTGGCATGTCCACTTCCTCATCCAAGAGAAGAAGAGAATAAGATATTAGGGTATATGAAAGGAGTTAAAACTAACTACTTAGTTTTGGAAAAAAAATTTACAAAAAAAAAGGAGAGAAGGAATGTATAAGTTAAAAAGTAAAGGGTACAAATAGTAAGGTGTAACACCTGTGTTTTCTAATTTGTGATTAACAGTGATTGAAAATAATTACAAGAAAAAATTAAACTTTTACTCTTGAAAAATTTAATTAAATAACATGTGTGATTTTTTTATGAGTTTAAGCAGAAAGTTATACCAAAATTGGGACTTTGATGCAAATTGATAGTGTAAGAATTTATTGTCAAAGTGAGCAAACAGTCAGGAAGCCTAAGAAATTAATTATAATTAGCTGGTATTAATTATAATTAAGGTTTATAAGAAATTTTATAAATTTCTAATGCCGTTGATTAAAATAATTTTTATTTTAATCTTGTTTTCGACACAATTTCAAGAAGCTTTCTAGAAGCAAGAAAACTTCTCTAAGCTTTACAGAATCATGTCTAAACATCCCAATTTGTTAATGAGTCATAAATACATTAAATCAAGTCATTGACATTAAAATTCATGTTGACAAAAACTATTGTTCAAATCCTTTTCCTAAAATTTTCTAAGCTTTGTTTTTAAGCTAAAGTTTGAACAAAAAAATTCAAATTTAATTCTTGCTACCTAGACTACCCTTGGACATCCACCCCAGCTTTCCCAACCAAAGAAAAATTGTTTCCAGACCACTTAGTTAAAATGGAACTAAACTAGCTTAACTAAAAGTACTTTTGGTTTCTTTCACATAAAGTAACATTCTTACGCTTGTACCTTGTTGTCCCCTATTGTACACGATAAAAACACCTTGGGGAGACCATTATTGTGTGTTGGTTGTCCAGCCCTTTAGCCATACAAGGGGAAATTTCAAAATTTGAAACCTATTTTTAGTGCCAAAATGAGAATTATTCAAAAGACCTTAATGATACACCAACACATGCAGCCTAATATGGTAATTTCCACTCACCAAACCTTCCTAAATGGGTTGGGTGAACCCTACTCAACCATTCCCCTCTAAAAATTTTTTCTCCCTTTCAAGAACTTTCTTAAGGTCCCTAAGTGTGGTAGCTTCAAGTTGGTTTTCTCCCTCTCAATCATTCAAAAGGCACCATTCTTAGCTTGTTCGTAAGAAAAGCTCTCATCTTCCTCTCCCATTTTCTTCTCCCTTCCTTCATCTTCTTTACTTCCATCTTTCTAACTGTTGACTTTAATGTTTTGTCTATGAAAATATCTTTTTATGTTGGTATGTTCAATCAAAGAGAAACAACCAAGGCATCATTTTCCCACCATTTTCAAGCTTCTTCCTTGTTTCTTTATTTTGAGGTAAGGGAAGCTTACCTTATTTCTTTGTTTTTCATTGTATATAATATATTTTTAATATGTTGATAGAGACAGACGTACGTGTATAATTGGGGTTTTAGTTTTTTTTTTTTTAATATGTATGATCTTTTTAAATTTAAATAATTATTTTTATTTGGAAGTTTAATTGTAGAAATAATTTTATTTAACTGTTATTCATTTCATTTTTTTAAAATATTCAATTATTTTTTATAATCTCATCGTGAAAATAATGATATTAATTTTTGTAGACACACATTCTATTTTCTTTTTTATAGTCTTTGTTGTAGAGATATTATACTTTTTCTCTTTTTAAACAAAATATTTGAGTATCATTTATTTCTCTTTTAATAGTTTTTTTTCTTTTATAATTCATTATTACTAGTTTAAAGACGGTAAATGATTGCAAACTTTTGGTAACCACATTATTAAATTGCCTATAACATGGAAGCAAAATTAAAAAGACTATACAAAAAATATAATAGAAAATATATTTATATAGTCTTCTTTATAAATATATTTTCTATTATATATTCTTGAATTGTTTTGAAAAATACATAATTATAAATATCTTGTATAAAATTAATATTTATGTATTTATTAGATGAATTTTAAGTTTTATAGTTGGTCGGCTCCTCCTATAATTCAATTTTACGTCTATCCCTATGTTGGTGTTTGTTTTGAATGATAAGATATGTTGCTTGGATGCTTAATTAGGGTGAAAATTTTTGTCTAGCTTTATTATGATTTTTATTGACCGAATTATTGGGAATGTTTTTAGTTAAAAGTAGCTGCTGAAATTTTACTTAAATATGTTCTAATATTTATTTGGTTGTATGTTGAGGTTGAGCTTTAATTTGGAATGGTTTGGTGATGATTTAAGCACCAAATGACTTAATTGTTGAAGCCTTTAATACAAATTTTAAAGTGTCAAAACTGTTTTTGAGAGCCCAAAACTGTGGCTTCATGCTGGTAGGGGCTGGACCTTGGCAAAGAAAATTGGTCCCGTAACTTTAGTTGAAAACTCATGGGCCTAAGTAGTGTTTTAGGTCAAAAATCTTAATAAAATTTCATATTTTGATTAAAACAGTGAACAAATCTGAACTAGGTACTTAAAAACAGTGGTTCAATGTTAGGTTCAGGTCCCAAAATGGTTTAGAAAATTTATTACAAATTTTAGAGAACAAAATGGTTAGAAAAGAGCTTAATTTAGCACAATTTTGGCACAAAAATAAAAATTAAATCATAAACTTTAAATTCTGAAATTTAAAATTTAAAATTTAAAATATATTATTTTTGAACTAAAAATGATGAAAATTAAATTTTTAGGTGTTATTTGGTATTTTTAATAAATATGACAAGAAACTAGTAAAAATAACTATTTTAATGAAATAAATTGAAATAAGGATAAAATAGTATTTTCATACTTAGAAAATTATTTTCTACGTTAAAAATAATGTATTTTTGTGTAATTTAATGTAAAATTATAGAATTAGAGGTTTTTACAAAAGTTGAAGTATTTTTCCTCAATTTTAATTAAATAGTTAAGTATAGGGGTAAAAAGGTAATATTACCTTAAAATAAGCTTTAAAAATCTTGAAAAAATTTCTAAGAGTCTAAAATGAATTCAATAGATTAAATTAAAATTTTAGATTTAAATAGATTTATTTTAAAATTTTAAAGTTTAATAGTTTTAGGAAAAATTAAGGGTATTTTAGTAAATTCACAACTTTTTAAAATTTGTGATTAAATTATGTTTTAGAGGGGTAAGAATTAAGTGAATTAATTTAAATTAAAATATTTAAAATTTTCAAATGAAATTTAATTTAAATCCCTACATTAAATGTAATAACATGTTATTTGTTGTAGACGAAAAACATTGAAGTTAGAATAAAAGACCTTATGGGAATAAAGTTTGCTTGGTAGGATCTCTACCTGTTTAGTAGAGGTTTCTTGTCGGTACCCTTGCTTAGTAGAGGTTGCTTGGTGGGTCTCTGCTAGTTGTCTGTAAAGGTTGCTTGAGAGGACCTCTATAGTGTTGTCAAAAACTACAAGATGAATTATGAATGTTAATATTGTAATGATAGATACATGCATTCATGCATGACTCCACAATGATTGTTGTGTGTGAGTAGACATGTATGTTGGTGGTTGCTTGGTAGGACCTTCAACCTAGTGTCGGAAAGGTTATTAGAGGCTATCGAGAATGAGGCTTGAGGATAGGTAGACGAGCAATTCCACACTGAGGCCAAGGTCATTACATACCTTGTATTGTGATAAGCCACTGGCGTTGTGTATCTATCCCAACGATTGACTACATCATTTCCATTAATTAATTTATGATGGTGCTCCAATAATTTGTGGCACGTGCCACTTTTTGGATTTGTGAGGTCCATTATTATTATTTGTACTATGTTAAGGGACATGTCTGCATTGGTCACTCAAATTAGTGAAAATCTCCATGGAGTCAAGTTGCATACATTGCATGACTATTATTACTATCATAATTATTCTATATATGTTTATTGCTTGATAATGATTTTGTATGTATCCTTTATATGATGTAAAATTGATTATTTTTGTTTTTACCTTGTGATGCATGCACGTTCAATTGTGTCTATCTTTATTTTTGTGAGCTTACCCTCGAGTTTATGTGTTCATGCTTGTGATGATCGTGATATTACGTTTGTAGGAGTAGACTTTTCTCGTTCATTGTCAATGTCATTGTTTGGAAAAGATTGGTTGATACAGATAACATTGGGGATCAAACTAGATTGGTGCCTCTTATTCTTCAAGCTAAGTATAAGACTTGATATCCCCGCCTGGTGTATGGAGATTCGAAGGAAATTATTTATCACAGTTTGACTGAATGGGATCCTTAATTTCGTTCATGTTATAAAGATGTGTATAGGCCTACCTCTTTCAAAGAATGTCTTGGAGGCAACGACATATGAGAGTAGGATATCCCAAGGAAGACTTGAGTATTCCCAACTTTGGAAAATTGATGCTAAGATGACTATCCTTTTGTGACGTTACTAGCCCACTGGTTTGTGACGCTTGAGTGGTATTTACCCGAGTTAAAGAGTGCCCATCTATTGTGACCAACTTAGGGAGCAAGTCTATATATAGTCTCTCCCACCCTTTTTTGATGTATACATATTATAATGGGTACACTTCTTATAGTCACACATGTAAGACTTGTCTTTTTATAAATCTATGATTAAGTGATTAAAAATAATTAAAATAAAAAAATTAAATTTTTAAATCCATGTGAAAATTTAGTTAAAAATATGTGTTGATTCTCTAGTTGAATGACTGTGAAAAAGTTCTACAGAAATTAAGATTGCATTTCAAACTAATAATGTAGGAATTCATTGTAAAAATGAGTAGATAATCAGATGGTATGAGGAATTAATTGTATAATTAAGTCTTGTAAGGAATTATGAAAATTCATGTTTCCTTTGATTACAATAAATTGTTATTTTAATCGTGTTATTGATTCAACTTCAAACAGAAACTCAAAGCAAAAGAAATTTTCTGCACTTCATAAAAATATCCTAGAGACCTCCTAAAATATTTAAACAAGTCATATACTCATTTACTAAAAGTCCTGACGTCAAAAAAATTATTGGATTCAAGTTTGCTAAATTTCTTTATTTCCTTGAGAAAATTTCCTAAGTTTAGTTTGCATTGTCATTTAGCATTAAATTAAATTAAATTCTGCCTACCTATTATACATATATTACATGCCCAACATCTCCTTGTAACTGAAAGAAATTGATCTTAAATTTTTTAGTTGGAATTGAGTGTATGCATTTTTGTATGCATCAAGATACTAGTCTATCTTTCTTAGTACGCCACAAATCACCTTAGGGACCAAGTTTTGAGGAGTCTGGTTAGGGGAAGCTTGATTAATTTTAATTAGTGACTTGGGAATTAAGTTTTACACATTTTGCCAATTACCTATACTCTTACCTATACCATTAGTAAGCTGGTCCATTTAAGTAATTTAACAACCCAATAAACCCCTTCCCATTTAGCTAGCCAAAGCACACTCATACACCCTCATTTCTCATTTTTCTTCTCTCTTTCTCAGAGAAACCGAGAGCTAAGTTAGTGGTTTCTAGAGCAAAGTTCCATTTAGTAAGCTTCTCATTCTCAATCTATTTCTTCTATTCTTTTCTTCTTCCTTTCTCCATTCCCCTTTCCTTATTCTTTCATTCCCTCTTACTCTTTTATTTTGGGGGAAAAACTCTTCTTTGGTGTTGATTCCTGGGGATTCAAAGTTTTGAAACAAAGAGCTCAATTTCACCCTTTTCTCAAACCTTTTTTTGTCTAGTTAAGCTTAAGATCAAGTAAGGAAACTTTACCATTTTTCCACTATTTGATTGTGTATGAATATGTGGAAATGTTGTTTTATTGGATGGAAGCATGATTTTGATGGTGGATACATGAAATGTGTTGGTTGGTATGAGAATATGTAATGTGACTGATTTTATGCTTACTATTTGGACAAATATCGTATGAACATGCTTTACCATTTTTATCACATATTTCTATGTGGTGTATTGTTTGTTGGATTAGAAACTAGACTTGTGGGCTACAAAATAGCCATAAGAATTACTTACAAATATTAAGAAACAAGTTAGATATATATGTTCAAAGTTGGATGATGCTATTTGAAAAATGTGAATGGGCACAATGCCTTGTTTTTCAAATACTAAAAGTGGTTTTCAAACTGAGTGAAGTGTAGAGCATTAAATTGGTTTTTTAGTTTTGACATGCTTTAGAAAAAAAAATTGGTTCTCTTTGTGCAAATTGAATTAAAAAATTGCTTTACCTTTTTAGAAAATAGATTTCTAGGTCAATAATTTGAATTCAAAGTTTACTAAAATCCATTTTGATTTGAATGAGAAATGTGCTTTCGAAGTTAACTATTGTGTAGAGGTGCAATTCTGACCTTTGTTCACTTAACTATTTTAAACAAATTTTGTAGATTTTTGTTGGATGTAAGGCTTGATGTCCTAGAAAATAGACTCATAAAACTTTAAATCTATATATAGCTTACTTTGAACAAAAATTGTTTTACTATAAACTTTTGAATTGAATTCTATCTCAAAAACAACACATGTATACTGGTTTTCAAATTCCTTGTTTTCTTGTAATTTTAAGATCAAACTTAATTAATTTATGTTGATTTCACTTAGAAAAATACTTAAATGTTTAGAACTGTATCATAAGGTAAAAATGATATTTTTAAGATTTTTAGAATTTTTATATATTTTTAAGATTTAATGAAATAATAGGAGTTTATGGTAAATTTTAAAAGTTTCATAAAATTTACATAATGATGAGTAATTTAGGAATTGGATTACCTTTTTAAATTAATAAAAATATTTTGGAATTTATAAGGATAATAAATAATTTATTTAACATGATTAAAAAACTCAAGTGAAATTAAGATAAAAACCCTCATAAAACTTTTAAGTTCTTTTTTTGTCTAGCATGAGAAATAAGACATTGAGAAGAGTGTTAGAGGACAGTCTTGAGGGGATTTCTTGACATCATACCTTGGACTGGGGTGATGTGTTTGCTTAGTACCTCGTGGAAAGGCCATGGTGAGTTGATAGGCATAAAGGTTTATGTCTAGTCCATTAAATAGGGTCTAAGTGATGGGTTTTATTGAATTTTGTTGACTGAATGTTGTTGGTTGTCCTGAATCTATGCATGAGTCATAAGGGATGCTTTGATAAGCTTCAAGAAGGCTAGTGGAGGTACTCAGTATGCTTGAGGATATACGGATGCATGATTCCACAGGGCCAGGACTTTTACAAACCCATGTCATGGTAGCGAACACCATATATGTATATCCTAACGAAGCCATAATTACTCCATGATCAATATTAATGTCAACCCACTGATTTTTAGGCACATGCCACCTTTTGCCCTGTAAGGTGGTCATTATTGATTTTACCATGCTTAAAGGACATGTCTAACTGATTGCTCATAAAGCAAAGAGGAAATCTCCATGGAGTGTGTCTGCATGCATTGCATGATTGACATTCATGTTGCACTAAGATATGTTACTATTAATGTGACATTGATATGGACATCTGCATGATTATTGGTTGTTTTAATTCCTTAAGTATGACGATTTGATATAAATGATATATTACAAATGCATGCAATATTCTTGTTGTGTATGTTGAATTTGGTAAGTTTATCCTTGTATGTGTGTAATTATGATGATTGCAATGATTCATTGTTGTGGAAGCAGATGGCCAGCCATTGGTACATAAATCTTCTTAGCATTAAGATGATTCCTGCCATCCTTGGATGCTGTAGAGGGTGGCAAATGGATTGGGGGGCTCGTGAGATGTAGTTTGATAGTGTGTTAGTGATTTGTTATATCTTGAGGGGAGTCGTCGTGATGTTCATGCTCACGAGAGCACACAACTTGGAGGCAATTATATCTTTAAAGAAGATTCTTTATAAGAAGAGACCTTCTTTGATGGGAAGAACTTTGCTTAAAGACTTTGAAGACTCTATTTGGTATTATTGTTGTTTTGTGAAGTATATTAGTTATGACTAGCATTAGAAAGCTATGGGGCATTATTAAAGTTATTATTTTAACTATATTCAGGCATATATATATATATATATATATATATATATATATATATATATATATATATATATATATGTATGTATATATGTATGTATGTATATTTTTATACAAAGAAGTAATATTTCAAGCAATATTGTGTACTGTTCTATTTTGGATTCCATGGTGAGATTTGTATATGGATTTGAATTATTGATAAATACTGAATGAAGTTATATATGTTGTCTACTTTTTGATGAGAAAAATTTACATGTATTTTTATAAATAAATTAAAAGAATTTTATTAAAATTGAATTAATTTTGCAACTTCATAGAAAGATGTCATGTTGCAGCAATGAGACGTTACAACACACACATCTACTTTTTAGAGCTATCAGGCCCGATGGTTAGGCAAGCTAGACTGAGCTCTCAAATTTGAGGCCCAAATAAAATTAGGCCAATTTGGGCTAATTAGACAAGTCAAGCCGGGCCGATAAAATATAGGCCTAAGAATGCCTAGGCTTATTTGCCGATATGTTTTTTTTTTCTTTGTAAATTTTAAATAAAGTTAGGCAAAAAAAAAAAAAGTCAGCCAAGGACGAGCCAACAGGCCAGGCTAGGCAAACAAAAATGCAACCCATAAAGAATTCGGGCAAGGCTGGTCTAGCCTGCTTTGCAATCCTTGGCTCGTTGAGTCAGGTCAGGCGGTCTATTTTGCCACCTCTACTACTTTTGAGGAACTTGATCTTTTGATGTACATCTAGAAGGTAGTGCTACAGAGCACAGTGACGTATTTTGATATTGTTATGATGGATGTATGTCTCCCGTTATATATATGTGGGTGTACATGCATGCATGTATTTGCCTATGTTCAAAAGTTAAGTATATCTAGATATATTACATATAGCCATGTTGATAGCAAAAAATTTACACGTCCTTTTATAAATAAACATAAATATTTACTCAAAATTGAACTTTTTATAAGTACAATGAATGTAATTAGTCTCATGTACCAACAAGAAGTCATCACACAAGGCCTGATCTTAAATGGACTAGGTTGTTGGTCCCAACAAGTGACTTATTTCCACCTTTATGTGAAAGTCTACACGAGAGTTCACTCAATCAAATTGCCATTCATAATCATAAATATTCAAATTAAAAAAAAAACTGTAATTTTAATTTTAAATGTAAAACAATATAGTATATGGTCTCTCATAATGTACAACCTCGTCGGACAGCAAACAATAATTAGCTCCATCACTATTCCTACGATCACGAAAGGAATATAAAATAACTTTTTTTTTGTCAATGACTATAAAAAGGCTGAAGAATAAAATAATAGAGACCGTAAAAATGATATCTAGGTCTAGCCAACCTACAATCAATCGCTAACAGCTGTGTGTGTGTGTATATATATATATATATGTATATAATATAATACGAGGCATTGAAGACAGTCCAATGGCGACCAAGCTCATCGTGCCCAAGAAACAGAATCAATTTCATCCCTTGCTGCTTTATGTAGTTCAAGCCTTTTAGCACATTGTTGCCTCCTCTCCATCAAGGCAGGGTCTTCATCTAACAAATGTGATAGCTGTTTAGCCTGCACGAACATTAATAGCGGATAAAATCTCATGGATATACTTAAACCACCTAAAACATACAATAAGCATAAACGTGAATACATAAAATACATTCCATGTTTTCATAGATAGCCACTTGCCTAATTGGTGGAGTGAAGGGGGAGTTCCCGAGGTTATATAATTCAAATCTTAATATACCCCCCAAAAAATAGGAATGTAAAATGTGATTCAATCACAATCGTATGCGGATATTATGGTTTATATAAATAGAAATTACACACAATCACCCCTCGGCTAGCATATCACTTTGGAAGTATATCTAATGGAAACCCAAGGAACAATTATTCTTTCATGGTAAAGACATTTAGTCTGCATCATGTAGAAAAGACTGATGGTAATGTATTAGATTGATTCCAAGAGTATTCCACCGTTCCAAAAGTATAACATCTTCTTTACCAAAAAAAGGTAGACATTAAAGATAAAGCCAAAATTGTAATTGCAAAGATACGAAAGCGATGAGTTTTAACTGAAGGCGAGAGAGGGTACCGCTTTCTTCCCTATTTGTGTGTAGAAATGGTTTAGCAATGACAGTTTTGCTTCTCTGACCTGACAATAAACCACAGCCTTTGGAATAGTGTTCCTGAGAGTGTCTGATACCATACCGATATAGGAAGATACATTTGATCCAATCCTCCTGTAATGCCCTTCTCCATAGCGATCCACATTTGGGGTAGCTTGATTAGCTGGATTTCCAGCTTTCTCCATTTCTTGAGGAAGTCTACGGAAGAACTCCACAGTTAGATACGAAGCTTCCATATCCACAAGTCGAATAGCTGTCTTCTTACTCTCTTCACGGAACCTCTCTAAAGCCTCATTTGTAGCTGCAGCTATTTCGGCTTGAAGAGTTGGGAAACGTCTCAATTCCTATTCAATCACAAATTCATAGCTTATTATTGACTATTCTAATAACTTCATTAACAGAGTTACTATAAAATAAAAGACAAAACTTAAATGTAGTTCCTAAAGTATTTTAAGTGTTGTTCTCTAATCAGAATTAGAGTTTCACCTCGATAATTCACGTAATAAAAGCTTTCATTAAAGATCAACATAGATTACCGAGGTAAAATTTCAATTTTAATTAGAGAATAACATCAAAAACACCTATACGGAACTGTATGTCTATATCTAAGTTTTGTCCTAAAATAAATCCCCAAATATTACCTTAGTTTCAGCTATTGATTTCCTCACAAGTTCTTTTAAGACAGAGTGAACCTACATCCAAATCATAGAAATCCAGCTTTAACTCTTAATGCCAGCTTTAAAATAACCAAAAAAAAGAAAAAAAGAGTACAACCAGGTATACTTACTGCATCAACTGAAGCTTCGGCGGGGCCCCTAAAGTAGCTGAGAGCTCCCTCAATCAGGCGCCGGTAACCTAGCTCTGGGGCAATTAAGTGAGGCTGGTAACCATCTGCCTCTGATACCACTTTCCTTACATTTTGAAGAGATAGATGTCGGTCAAATGGAAGCTTCCGTAAAGCAGCAGGAAGCTGATTGTCAAAGACATTATATATCCTATCTCCTCCTGGCCGCCTATGACAATAAACAAAAGGGTGATTATGTAACCAAGGAGACCTGTCAACTGTCAATCAGACAACAAGCAGACTTCACAACTATCTTTCCAAATTGCTTTACCATATTCAGTGGTACAGTAAATCTTTGCCATGCCCTTGCATAGCAGTATACAGTGGTTTTTCCAGAAAAGAACCAGCACCAAAAACAAAACCAAGATATAAAGTAGGATTTAGCTAGTTCAAAACAAATAGAGCACTACTTAGACTTCAAATCTAATTCATGGCTGATGATAGTGGGCCAAAAAGTCATAACTAAGTTGAAACAAGTGCATGTTTAGTAACAATTTCTTCAAGAGAAATAATTGTCATTTCTTTTTCAAAAGCTCTCTCCAGAAATTAAAAAGAAAAAAAAAATCTTTATCCCAAATTAAGCTAACCCAAGTACGCACTATCAATCCCTTAAGGATGAATTGAAAATAGTCAAGTTACAATAACAAGAAGCTGTTCACCCAAAAAATTCAAATAAGCTAGTACGAAAGTAAAAATCGAACATCATAGCATATATTTACCCTCCATCTAAATGTTCCTTGAATATCCGATCAAATGCGCGGCAAAGTTCTAGGATAGTGTATAGTTGAGCCTGCAAGAGAAAGAATAGTTGAAATATTCTTCTGCAGGATATTATAGAAAGACTTCACACTTTCAGGAAATAATCACAAATGTAAACCACTCACCCCAGCATCAACAGCAATTGGTCTCCCCAGATGATCCATCTCTGATTCAAGTTCTTCAATGGTTTTGTTTATTGAAGATGTTATATTAGGTATCCGCGTCCTAATTACTGACTCCAAATGCTACAAAATAGTTAACATGATTAAAATAACACGTTATTTCATAAAAGAAGGGCAAAGAATAACTTCCTGAAAAACAAACCTGTGAGAGAAGTTTTGCAAGGTATTCGGAACCCATTTTATTGGCTAAGTGCCCATAGTCAGGACTGCTTTCAAAATACTCACGCTCCTTACGTCTAGCAACAATCATATCAACATTTTTATTGATATCTGCTTGGGATCGATTTACTATACCAACCCAGGGATGTTGCAGACGGTAAGATCTGCCTTCAAGGACCTTAAGGGAATAAATATGGGAAAGACAAACTAATTACATGGTTATACAGGCACTACTCAAACTTTTAGAACTTTAAAGTATATATATCATAACCACTACACGACAGGGAACATGCTAGAGGGAGAGAGAAAGATTACATCCAATGCATTAGTTCCTTTGTCCATTAAATCCAGCTTTGTCAACACTCCGAATGTCCTCTCACCTGGATTGTTTACAGAAGAGGATTTTAGTGACAAACAATGACTCAAGCAAAGGTAATAAATAAGTGATCATTCCACAGAAAATTTAAATACCTGCGGGATCCACCTCCCTTGAAAGTTTAATAGCATCAGAAGTAGCTATGTCTTGGTTGGCTGGAGATATCGCCAGTATAATACAATTAGGCTGTCAAAGAATCAAGTATTGGTTAAAGCAAATATGTATCTTGATGCCATCACCACTTGCTGACTAATTTATTATTAATAAACACTTCAACAAGGTAATAAAATGGTAATCAACTACCCATGACCAATACAAACAGAGAAATGAATTTTGTTTGGAAATAGGCAGATTATGACTGCAATCCTAATGAAATAAATAAAAAAGAAAAGAGCGTACCAAATGAAATTATGATGCATCATCCAATCAAATTATTCAATCGGAAGAGTGAAGAGAAATTAAAACAAAACAGAAAAAATTCTTTTACCTTCTCAACATAAGATCGAACCATATTTTCAATGTCTTGAACAATAGTCTCAGGCTGTCCCTCTGAAAATGACAGTTGTTAATCAGTAGAAACTAAAAACAAGTATCACATTATCCAAAATAAAATTATTTACAGTGAGCAATTGAATGCAAATCATACCTACAGCAACTTTAGTCAATCCAGGTAAATCAATCAAAGTTAGGTTGACAACTGCTCAAACAAAGAAATCGAATTAGGAAACACACATAACAATTGAATCATTAGTCTCATTTTATGCCACATAATTATACATAAAAGTAATACAAGTGAAATAAACTCAGATAATTAATAATGGAAAAAAATGTAAATTAAATTATAAAATTCAAAAACTTTGACTAGTGCTGTTTTAACGTTGAAACACATCAAATCTATAGAAACAGTCATGAGTCAAGTCAAGAGTAAATTGTAAACAAGGTAGCTGTAACCATCCAGAGAGCAGGTAGCCCTTACAATGTTCTAATCCTGCTCTATTGAACTGGAAGCAACTGCTGGGGAAGTAGGTTTTCAGCAAATCAGCCGCCTTTGTAGGAACAGGTGGAACCAAAGTAAAAGAAGGATGGCAAATTCATATAACAATTTTATGGGCCTTAATACTTGGAATTACATAAATAATGGGAAGTTAAGGTAAGAAGCATCTCTAGTCCTTGGTGAATTCATGCCACTCTAGTCTTCGGTAAATTCATTTCTTTAGGTTAATCTTCATTCTTATATTAGTTTAAGGACAGGAAATGGTTCCTGTATTAGGTTTTCAAAAATATGTTGATTGGTGATCCTCTTTTCTGGGTCTTTCCCCTTGCCATTCTGTATTTCTTTTTGAAGTCATCCCCTAATCACCCAGATTTATAGCATTTGGTAAAGTCTCCAGATTTCCCTAAATTATACACATAGGAAGGCTTCTGATTTGTTATCACTTTTGTCTTTACTTAACTCTGTTTGCTTATCTTCAAATGCAGATAAGAGAGTCTGGACCTTGGATTGCTCTGGTTCCTACAATTGTAGATACTTCTTCCAGATCCTTACTGCTATGTTTGATGGCAAGTAAGGAGGGAATAATAATGATTCAAGTGTTTAAAGATTTGGAAGGATGACAAAAGAAGAGGAAGGAGTGGAGATACCACCCATGGGTAGCCCCAACATTCTCCGCATATCCTCCCACCGCTCTCTTGGGGGCTCTTTCATTTTGAACAATGGGATTGTTGAATTCCTTATGGTATTCAGCCAATGATTATTTTGAGGGAGCTTACTTTGCAGACAAGCAAACAGATTATAGGAAACTGTTATATTGATTAGCACACTATTTGGGCCATTGCACTTTGTTTTCTTTCAAAATGGTATGAGAATACTATTCCCTCTGTTTTGCATTCTTTTCACTATTTCAACAACAATTTTCCTTTAATTCAAAAATAAACCACAGAAGTATCAAGCATGAGTTTACAGCAAACCATCTATCTAATAAAGATTTCAGAAAGTAAAAAACAATAACAATTGAAGCGCACCATATGGAGAATAAATGCTAAGATGAATTGGAACAGGAGATATTTGTTTTCCCCTTCCCGTTACTCTATCAGTTTCATTCTGAATTTCCTGGCGGACGAAGGCTGCAAAAGGAAAACCAAATTTTAAATTTAAAAAATGGAATGAAAACATTTGATAAATTATACAACAAAAGAAAAACAAGAAAAGGAAAAAGCAAATAGCACACAAATAACTGCACCACTAACCCAAGTAGGCAGCAGTAAATGATGACATGATGAACTGCTAGCAAACTATTACTCCAAGGATAATGACAAAAACAAATCTCTTGAAAGAGTACTGCCACGGACACAGTAAGTAACGTTTGTAACGAGTCTAACAGTAAAGCCTAAAATCTAACCCCACAACTATAGGGGACAGAGACACAAGCACGCAAAACAACTGAAACATAACGGCATGAGATAATGCCATTAATTACAAAACCCAACAAAATCAAAGCACAACATCGAAACCAGCATTAAAATTGTGCTACAAGCAACCTGAAACAGGGGAAACAAAAAAACCAGCCTATCCTATTCCTATAATTACCAAATAATATAATATATAATATATAATTTATACATTACAAAGCAAGCCTCAACTCAACTTATCAAAAGCATCAACGTGTAAACCGTTAAATAGATAATACTAATAGTAACATGAAATACAATATGCACCGAGCAAAATCGGTTACATTACCATAATCGGTTATCTTCCTCCCTGGCATGTGAAGAAACTCAGCATACTCCTTCGCTTCACCGTCAACCTTATGAAGCTGCAACACCAATGGACGCCTCGTCACAATCCCTGCAATTCAAACTCAAACTCAAACTCAAATTCAAATTCATTCCGTAAGTTAATTAACTAATTAACCAAATAAATAGCACACTCCACAAAAAGAAAAGAAAAAGAGCGAACCTGATCCTCTGGGAAGAAAGTCACGTCCAACGATGCTTTCCAAAACCGAAGATTTACCCGAACTCTGTATTCATTTCAATAAATAAATTCAGAAAAGGAAAAGGAAATTTTATTTATGGATGGTTCTACTTCTACGACATAACATGCTCATGTTTGAGAGAATGATGGTGATGATGATGATGATGGTGATGGTGGTGACCTGGCCGCCGACGACGGCGACGGAAGGAAGAGCTTCCCAGAGAGAAGAGAAAGCGTTGTTGTCGTTGCCGCCGTAGTCACCGAGCACGGTGCAGGCCTGCTGGATTCTGTTCACCAAGCCGATCAAGCTCTCCATGGTCGTCATCTAGTCGAAGAAGAAGAAGAAGAAGAAGAAGAAGATGAAGGTTTTAAGCTACCACAGAGGATTCAGAAACCTTAGATTTTCGCGGAGAGAAAGAAGAGTTCTAGAGAGATAGAGAGAGAGAGACTTCGTGGACAAGTTACAGACAGAGAGGGATGACAGAAGGAGGGAAGAGCGATGAAATAATGTGGAAGGAGCTCACCGGTGCTCTTTCTTTGAAGTTTGAACGAAGGATTTATTTATCTGTTTATTTATTCATGACTAAATAGTAAGCCGCGTTAATTACTGTCTTAAAAATTATTTATTAATGAGAATTTAATTTCTATATATTATGAGTGTAAAAAATTTTATACTATTAAACAGAAATCATGATCAGGTGGTTATTATTAAGAAAAAATAGTTCATTCGACAATGTAAAAAGATTTTACCTTCTCATTTAATTTAAACGACAAATTGACATATATAATAAATTTGTTAATTTTTATAATAATTACTTTAAAGATTATACCTATCATAATTTATAATTAATTAAAAATTGAGAAAAAAGACTATGTATTGATAGTGTAAAATAGTTTTACACTATCATCCAATTACAAATCACCATTTATTGTAAATTTGTTGACTTTTATAATAAATATTTTAAAAGTCATATTAACGGTAATTTTTGATTAGTTAATAGTGTAAAACTTTTCACACTGTACATGACCATTAAACTTTTAAAAATTTTATGGTGCCAATTCATAAAAATTGAACTCTATCATTCAAGTTAACAAAATTACTACATATAACAATTTGTAATTAGATGACAGTATAAAAATTTCTTACACTCCCAATACATACATGTCAATTAATTAAATAATATTTTGTATTTAAATTTTAAAATAATTATTATAAAATTTAAATTTTTTGAATGATATAAAAATTATGATTGGTTAATAATATAAAAAAATATATTATCAATATATTTTAATTAAAATTTATTAATAAATAAAAATTATTAAAATTATGATAAACTACATCAAAATTTATAAATTTAATTAAAATATACTGACAATATAAAATATATTTTGTACTATTATCTAATTATGAAATGTCATATATAATAAAATCGTTAAATTTTTAATAAAATTCAATTGTCATGCATTGTCAATATAAATCTTTTTAAATTATTAATTAATTAGAAATTATCTTTAAGATGATTTTTAAGATAATTATTATAAAATTTAATAAACTTATATTTATAGAGATTTGTGATTAAATAATAGTATAAAAAATCTTTATAGGTGTATTACAATAAATTTTTTATAAAAATTGTTTTAAAAATTATATCTAAGACAATTTTTAATTAATTAATAATCTAAAGTTTAAATGAGTTTGTTGGTAACAATTTTTTTTTTTTAAATCATCATGTAATTTTTTAACGCTTGATAGTATTTTTCACTATTTTGAAAATCAGATTGAACCGGATGGTTGGACCGAAAAATTAGTGAACCGATCAATCTAAAATATAATAATGAGTTTGTTAGTAACAATTTTTTTTTAAAATCAATATGCAATTTTTTAATGCTTGATAGTGTTTTTCATTGTTTTGAAAATCAGATTGAATCGGGCTGTCGAACCTGAAAATCGGTGAACTAGTTACCTGACTGGTTCAAATAAACCACAGAACTGGTCTGAAAAAAAACTAGTCAAAGAACTAGAAAACCAATCAAAAACCGACAAAACCAGTCAAAACAAAAAAAAAACGATTTACAACGAGTCAATAAAAAAAATTAATACAACATTATTTTTTTTCTTAAAAAAATGAAAATCAATATAAAATATTTGTCATTTTCTTTTTTTATTCTAAATATAAGCTTGTTTTTGTTAATAAATGGTGATATATATTATTAAAACTTAAACTTAAGTATTATGACATATTTAATTTAAACTTTTATATGTATTATAAATATTAAGAATCTATAAAATTATTTTTACTTTTACTTTTTAATATTATAAAATAATAATATTATATTTCTTTAATAATAATTTATATATTATTTAATTATTATTATTATTTTATCAATACAAATTCGACCACAATTTAACTATAATTGAAACCAATCTTAAACCAGTGCTTTGAATAACCGGTTTTAAAAACATCGGTATTTTTATTTCTTTCATTCCTTATTATTTTTTGTCGGTTAGGGGTTTGTTTTAGAGCAGCAATTGTTTGAACGTTGAACGTTGAAATTTCAAATTTTGGAGTCATTCATTTCTCATGATCTCAGTCTCAGGTCATATCTCTGTGTGCTGGCCCACATGTGCTTCAAGTACAATGGAGGCGGCGCCAATTTTCAACCGTTTCCAGGTTTCTTTCCAGGGTAAATGACTGTTTTGACAATGATTGAGAAATATTTTATGAGTATTTTTAATCATTTAAAATTATTATTATTATTATTATTATTATTATTATTATAATCTATCCTATAATTAAAACCCGAAAACATTGCTACAATGTTTGGACGAGAATAGTATATATATTCCTATTAGTTGCATTATCTCTTTCCTTCTACTATTATAATATAATCACTACTATAATACTATCATAAGATTATTATTATAACATTCTAACATAATAAATAATATAAAATTATATATGATTGTTAAAAATAGTAAAATAATAATAATAAAAATAAATATTTTATGAAAATCATTTTAATATTGCTTATATCAAATAATGTTGTTATTTTATTTACTACTAATCTATTATTGTTATTATTTTATTATACATTAGTATAAATTTAAAGCCCTTATAACGAATGTATACTTAATAGTCCTTTTTATAAAGATAAGAAAATGTATTTTTTCATAAATTTCGTATATTTGATATTCCTTTTATTTTATTTTGCGATTAATAAAAATAAAAAATATATTACATACAAAAAGTTCTGAATAACTTAAGCTTTAAATTTTAGCTCTTTCTAAAATTAAACTGTTAATTTAATCTTTAAATATCCCCTTGATATTAATATGCGAGGTAGCATATGTCAAAGGGAGACAAAGATATTTCTACTTTTTAGTTTCTAGAGTAATAAAAGCCATCGCCTTGCCAGTTGGCCATGGATTTTTATACTTGCAATGTTTCTAGAATAATAATTTTATTTTTTTTACCAATATAGCTTTTCAATTGAAAATCTTTTTCTCGTCAAGAAGAAATCAATGTTTTGTTTGAATAGAGACAAAAGATAAGGGGGAAAAAAGGATATAAAATAAAAAATAAGAAGAAAATTAATTTTAACACGATATGATATATTTAATATCTTATAAATTTAGCTTTTGTTTAGTTCTTGCCAGTACAAGTTGTCTCAGGGATTTGTCATATTGAGGATGTCGAGGGTTGCACCTATAGAGATTCAGTGTTTAAGTCAATGTTTGGACAGAGTAACAACTAATATTTATGAAAGTAACGTACTTGATGAAGGTGATGGTGGTGGTATTTATAAAAGTGTATAAGTGGTGTGTTTGGTGATTTAGCGATGTCATTATGTCGTGTCTTGTCAAAGTAGTGGTTGAAATTGAGCGTTATGGTGGGTGTGTTCCATACACAAGATTCATGCTTTTGTTAGATGTGTTTGAATGATTTCAAGATTGTACTTGATGATTCTCTAGGTAGATAGGCACATGATGATGGTCTTAGTCAAATTAAGGAGTTGAGTACTAATTTAAAGGGTGATTCAATAATTGATAGTTTGAATGTGGCGATTGGATTGAGGATTCCCAAGTGCAAGAGAAACATAGTCGATATAGCAGGGGTCGTCATCTCTTAGTTGGTTGGGGTCAGATCCTGGGCAGGGTTGTTCAGGTATAAGACCTACAAAACAATAGCCTCCTAATTTAACTACTCAAGGTGAGCCAAGGAGTTAGCTTAAAAGGCATTTCAACTATCATGTTGGTGTGGGTAACATTGTTTCTATCCCATGCCTTTCCAGCTTCTTTCATTTGTTTTTGGATTGGGTTGCTTGGGCTCGACCTAATGGTTCGAAAGGGCACCACATGCTAGCAATTTAGTGTGCATGCGACTATTCAATTTTTCAAAATTTCCCATTCTATACATAGGAGTGAAATGTCTTCTTCTTTTTTTTAATGTTTTCTTCTCATGTTTCTTCTTCGCTTCTTGTAAACATCTCTCATTACTCCAATTTGTTTGCACTTACGTTTGGATTTGTCTAACTTTCTGTTTTTAGAGATTTTATCGTATTCTTTTCTTCCGTTACTTTATCTTTTTTCCTTTGTTCTCATTATGGTTAGGGTTTAAGGGATTTTCTCTAGGGTATCAACATTTTATTTCAAGAATTGGGTGAGTTGTTCCTTTACTTTTGATGGCAGGTCTATGTGACACCTTTCACATTATCTAATTAACCAATCACCATATAATGTATTACTAATTAAGTGAATAATTGTAAATAGATTTGCAAATTCAATTAAAGAAGATTTAGTGAATTTTTTTATACTTAGTTACAATTATGGCATTTCAATAATTAAAAGATAATGCACAGCTTAAACTACAGTATACATATGTGAAATTAGAATGACAATGATTAAAAAGAAATATCACACAAACACACATATAAATAGATGAGTAGACATATTGTCATATATCATAATGTTTCAAAAAGTCGTACATTAGTCATAATATACAACCAAAACCAAAAGGTTCCCTATGTAAGAGCAGTAGTATTACCTAATATCTACCCATCCTTCCTACAACTATAAACCTAACACTAGTAATCATAGAAGTCACTTAAATGGATCCCCCTCTAGGTCCTTCTTAGTGTTAATGTTCTCATTGTTAGCATCCTCCTCAACATCAAAATCACCACGTATCAGATGGCACCTCAAAGTAGGGACACGTGATGAAGAAAAGCTCAAAAGCCTTACCTGTTTATCGGTCTGATATATGGATTTTATTTGGTCTTCCTCATAATCCTCATCGAGCACACAATCATATAAGGATGACAGTGATGATGATGGTATGACATAACGAAGAATACTGGGTACAGTAAGCATCAAGGGGAATAGTAAGAATAGCGGGCTACATCCAGATGTGAAGGTTGATGGACAAAAAGCAAAACTAAATAGACCTCAAGACGTGTCATCCTCAAATAAGTCATCATGAATCCAATAACCATAATCATGGAACTGCATAGAAAGTTCCCCCATGATCGATATGTCTGTCATTTCTCTTATTTGCTTTTGAAGAAGTCACAACACATATACATATAATGATAAATAAATAGGAAAGAATGGGGTGATTTAATCATTAAATTACAAATCATAAAATGCATTGTCAAGAATATACACAATTAGTGATCAACTGATATTATGTATGTAGAGGGATCCTATAACTTGACCTAAGCTATAGCGCAATGAATGTGGGCCCATTCGCACCTTGATGCTCTTCATCAAGTAAATAATACCTTAGGGAAGTGATTGAGAGTTTGCATTTCTTAGCCAATAACAGTACCCAATATATTTTCCCAAAAAATATAGTCACACCAAGGCTTTAAATTCAGAAATAATCAATCTTGGTGATGCTTAGCAATTGTCAAGGTTATCAAGTTGGTTTATGTGATTATCTTGGTTCAAGGTTGCTAGTCTAACCATTAAGACTTCACAACTTGATACCATACCCACAAGACCACCTAAGGGTCTCTGCCGCCATCCCTCAATGTACTAAACTGTAGCTTTTCAGATCTTTCATAACACATGCAAATGATGGATGACCACAATTTAATATTGAAGGCATTTATCTCTAGAGTTATAACACTTTCTCACAATTCTCTAAAAATTTTGACAGAGTCTCCTTTGTAATATGGTACTTTTCCATATACCTTACTCAAATCTATGACAATAGACATCAAGATCATCATCAATAAATAGTATGTATTTCAATATATCTCAATATTCATCATCTCAAATATCTTAATGAAATAATACTCATCAAATGAAGTTAAATCACATGTTACCACCCAATAGTCAAAATGAACAAAATATATAAGGTAATAGAAAACCTTCATTCAATTTTGTATCCATTCATAAGTTCATATTTTGGGTTAGGATATTTCCCTTACTTTTATTTATGTTGCCTTTAACTTATCATCTAGGCTTATGCATCTTTTCGCCTTGTCCATCAATTCTTCTCTCGTTTGAGCTTTTTGGCTAATGAATTATGGAAAGGGGTTCTGAAGAGAAGGTTGTCTTTAAGGAGCGGTGCATTTCTACCCTAGGGAGGGTAGATTGAACCTACCTAGCTTCGATAGTAAACCTATTAAGATAGTTCTAGTGGAACTCATTTTTAAGTTGCCTTATCTACATCAGGCTAGCTTCTGTCTTTGGCTAAGCTCGACTGATTGTGAAGTTGAGTAAAAACTTGTTGCATAGGTTGTCCACATGTGAATCAGTTGTGCTAGTAATGATTGAAACCACCAAAAAGCAACTTTTTTCAATGTTAAAGGGAAAACTCACCATAGAATAAGTTTGTTAGCTCCTTTTTAAGTTAGGATGGATTCAAATGCATCCATGTGTTGATATGGGTCCTCCATATCGTTGTGCTGCTTCTAACATAAGAAGTCTCTCCAACTTTTTGGGAATTAGGGATAACATTATCCTCTTTGAGAGTGGGAGGTTAACATGTAAAATGCCTTCCTTATTTGGGTCATAATGTTGAGAGAAGGCCTTTATTTGATGTTTAAGAGGTTTTCTTCAAAGTTCCTCCTTTGGATTTGTGGTAGGTGGTATGATGGTTCTAATGAGTCTATAAGGGTTCTCAATGATTATAGGAAGATTTCACCATGTGTTGGGTCAGGTTTTACCAATGGTCATTCTGTGTTGGGGAGTGTCGAGTTGTTTGCTTCTGACACTCAGCTTCTAGCTTTTTCAATCATTCATCATTCAACGAGGTCTTGCTAGTCTCACATCAATCTTGGGAGTTGGTCATGGTCTTTTAGGTAAATTGTGTGAGGTTGTGTCTTTACTTTACAAGTGGATTTTTGTTCCTTCATAATTGTTGTGGGATGGGAGTTTTGGGGAACTTTTTTTATGACGATCTACTAGTGTTTTTCTACTGGTTTGGGTATTTTATGGAGTTTTTGGGTTGATGAGTATTTGGTTGAGACTGTCTTTTGCAGCATGTTCTGTGTTTCTTGCCACGTTCTTCTTATTCTTCTCTGCATGTTCCATATCAATTGGTTAGTGTATAGTAAGAAACAACTTAAAAGTCATTTCTCGCAAATGATGCCAATGTTCAACTCTAGCCACTACAGGTTGCCTCAAGGGTGGAATGAATGGTCTTATCATGTTGAGGATGTCACTAAGCATCGATGGGTTGTACATGTAGAGACTTAAATGCTTAAGTCAATGTTTGGCAGAGTAACGATTAGTTTGTATGAAAGTAACGTACTTAATGAATGGGATGGTAGTGGTATTTATAAGAATATATAAGTGGTGTGTTTGGTGATTCAATGATGTCATTCCATCGTGTCTTGTTAGAGTAATGGATGAAACTAAGGTTACAATTGGTGTATTCTATATGTAAGGTCCATTCTTGTGTTAGAGGTGGTTGAGTAATTTTAGGAAGTGAGTACTTAATGATTGTTTGGCTAGATGGGCATGATGACGATCCAAGTTAGTTGGATTAGGGATATGAGTATTTATTTAAAGGGCGATTCAATAATTAATAGTCTAACGTAGTGACTAGACTGATGATTCCTGTATGTGATGGAAATTGAGTCGATATATCTTTGAGCAAGTCGTCATGTTTTGGCTAGATGGGTTGGATCCTAAGTGAGGTCATTCAAGAGCAAAACCTTTCTAGAATAGCTTTCTTTTACCATAAATCTTCAAGAAAATTTTAACTAAAATGCTTCTTCACATGAGGTATCCTACTTGCAATATATTTTGTTTCTACTCAAGATAATGCTATTGTTTTTTGCCTTTTAGATGATCATGAGATAATTTTTGTAGCTAAATGGAACACATTAGCAAAAGCACACTGTAATCATCAAGGGCACTAACCCAATAACTATTAGCATATTCAACTAGCTTGTTGTCTACTTCTTTGTAATATTCAATGCCAATTTTTTTCCTTAAAGGTAACAAAGAATTATTTTTGCCACTATATAATAAAGTTTGTACGACTCGTTTATAAGTTTGGAAATTAGACTTAACTGATACATAATATGTATTGTATTAGTGTAATAATTAAGGATCTAACTACACTTCTAAAAGTAATTTTTTTATGTTGTTATAAGTGGGACAAAAGGTTATTCCCTAATTTATTGTGTAGAGCATGTTTGATTCACTTTTCATTTTTTGGTTTTAAAAATGATTTCTAAAACAATTTCATGCTACTCACTAATTACTTTCTCACCCAAAATCTAGTCAAGTTTTAAAAATTATTTTTAAAACAAGTGTTTTGAAAAGCAAAAAATAGAAACAACTAAAAGATATCTTCTCTTCAACCTCGTTGAAACTTGAATTTCTCTCACAACAATCTCTTTGGATTATCTTTGCTACGTTTACCAAGCTAGATCGCTTCCACTGCTTTTCGTCTTAGCTGGACTTCTTTCAATGGTTCCATCCCTCCGTTTAATTCATCTTCTCTCAGAATCTTCGAGGTTGTTAGCGACAATCCCTCTAGGCCATTTTTATTACTATAATGTTGTTCCTTTTTTAGCCTTCTTCCTTTGGTTTTAACCTTGATCTTTGTGGCAAAATCATCTGTAAGGAATGTTGTCCGATTAGTCTTTCTTCGAACTTGCCTCGCCATCGACATCGATGCTCAACCAAAGTGCGTAACTTCAAGACTTCAACGGTTTGATTTGGCTACTATATGAGAAGAAGTGTTGTGACCGAGGGCACTGATAATTAGGTTGTCGGCTAGAGTATTCGTTCTGGTCAGTTTGTTAGCATGCTTCATGGAGGCAGTGAGGAATCTTAAAATATAGGTGGAGATGTCGTTCTTGGTGGTGCACAATATTGGTGAAGATGTGCTAGTCAAATAAATTTTTTAGTTTTTAATTTTGGAAAATTGAAAACTACTTTTAAAAGTAATGATCAAACAAGCCTTTAGACTTTTATTCCTTACTTCATCTTTTATTTTGTTTTGTCTCATAACCTTTTTTAAAATCATACATAAAACAAGTATTTTTCACACTATCCAATTCTCTTGTATTTTTAAAACAAATTAAATGCACCAATTAGGAAATGACTTTGAGTTTTGAAAGTTTAGAGTTCTTTTAACTTAAAATTTAACACTAAGTGAAAATGTGTTTCCTATAAATGCATCAATAATGGTAAACATAAATGTTGTACTCAATTGTAGACCTTAAATTAGGATCCAAAAACAGACACCTAGCTTCAACTGCTAATCTTAACTCTCAAGCGACTCCTTGACCTTGTTAAGATTGAGTTCCTCCCCAAGACGATGATGGTGCTTCCATTATAGTACTTGCATTTAATTAAGGTAAAGTTCAAAACCACTAGTAGATTAAGCTTCGTCTGTGATGTAAATTGTAGAGGTATTCATACAAAATGACCTTAAGAAAAAAAAAACTTTCGCTTATGGTGTTGGCTCAATAGTAGTGATGAGCCACGACATCATATAATATTGTCGATGTTAAAGCTTGGGCATGCATCTACAAACCAAAACATGAAAAATAAATGAAAAAGAATAAAGGAAAACTTGCAAACTTAAAAGAACAATATGTAGTTGATCAAACAATTTTAATACACTTATTATGACTTTGTATTTATTGGATGTTTGTTGTGCCTTAACGCAATTCTTGGTTAATTTTTGGATTTTAATGTATGATAACCTTTCCTCCTTGTTTAGCTCATAACTTGGACATAAAAAATGAGATTGTAACACCCATTTGTATTTAATACAATTCATATTAATTTAGTTATTAAGTTTAAGTAAATGAAAATGCGTGTATATATATTTTTTTCCACTAAAAGCAATTCCAAACTTAATAGAATTTGAAAACGGTAGTAAAAGATGAAAGATAAAACTGTATATGCATATATATTATAAAACTGTACATCATGGTTTGATAATAATAAAAAAAAAACTAAAAAAATACATCAAAAGATCCTATACAAAGCAGTGTTCATCTACCCTATCTCTTATAAATAAAATAAAATACTATAGGTCTTCGGGTCCTCCCCCGTTAACGTGTCTTCTAACTCGTACTCAGCATCACGGGGTGTTAATATCATCTTCAATAATCACGATTAATCATACACAAAAGAAAATAATGGAGTGAGGTGTTTTGTTCTAAATTCACTTTTACATGTATGGTAGGAATTCTACCATACAATACGGAAAAACACATTTGATAATAAATGAAGAACCTAAAGTTTATTCTATGTTATACAATTCTTGACTCGATATGGATCTATACTCTCCGTTAGTAGGTAATAGTTCTCAATAGAACCTGGGAAGTGACTGGGAGTACACATACCTCTCTCAACACCATAACATGGTACAATCCTCGTCATCATTGAGGAACAAAATCACAATTTAGGATATTCATTTATAGAGGTATACTCTCAAACCAATCTTGAAATGCTGAGCAGTTGTCGGAGTTATTGAGTTTGGTCAAGTGAATATCCTGGCTCAAGGGCGCTACCCTGGCCATTGGGACCTTCACCACTCGATGCCTACCCCCAAGACCTCCACAAGTGGGTTCCTGTCTTTCATTCCTTAGCGTACCAAACTGTGGCTTCCCTAGCAGGGTGCCATGCCATTGCATGTCACTTGCTTTACATTATTCACTAAACTATCAATTCCTAACTTCTCAAGTAAGGGTTTCCCTGGTCTCAATTAATTTGAGCACTAGTACAATCAACATTTCTACTTTATTTTGCAGAAATTACACAATACCAAAAAATAACAATTTAGTAATCATATAAAATTTTAGTAGAATAACAACATAGTAATTATAATTTAATTACTAAAATTTTGGCAAAATAACAAATAAATAAATACATTTTAATTTTCTAAGATTGAATAGAGTAACAGCTTAGCAAGTATAATTTAATAATTTAAAATTAAGCAGAGTAACAATTTAATAATCACGATTTAATAATCTAAATTTGGGCAGAGTAAAAACTTAGTAAAAATTAAAGTTTAACATTAAACAATAATAACAATACTAAAATTTAAGCCTAGACGAGTTTAGGGGAAAACCTTTCTTACCAACATGCAAAGTGACAGTAATTTAGAACCAACCTCACTCCCCCCATTACCTTTAAGATAATTGATAGAGAGGATGAAATTGTTGATGCAGAGCTCCTAGAAAGAGAATTTACTAGTTGTAGGAAAACTAGTCAAATTTTAACATAAAAACAAAATAAGAAAAATTTCTAGAGAGAGAAGATTTTAGAGAGAGAGGTTCTCTAGCTTATGGAGGAGATGAATGGTGAAAATCTTGTTCATGGATGGTGGTATTTATAGAGGAAGAGGGGGGCTTAAGTGTCCCACCATTATGTCATTATTATGTCATAAATCTAATTTTTATTTATTTATAATCCAATTTAGGGACACATACACCACTTAGGGTGGTGAATCAGCTATTCCTAGGTTGGGGACGTGCTCCCTTAACTGTCCACCTTCTAGATGTCAATTTTGTTTGCCGGTAAATTAACCGATAGCGATAAAATCGCTTAAACTTAAAAAAATTGACTTTTAATATAAAAAAATGAAATTAAATGTAAAACTTTACAAATAAATTATTTTTTATCAAAAATAAAATTCTGATAATTAATTTTAATTTTTATTAATTTATTTCAAATTATATGTATTTATTTTGTATTTTTAAGCTAGAAAATTCATAAAAATCTATTTAATTCAATAAATACAAAAATTTTATGAAAATTATAAAATTAAATATTTCAACTATAAATAAATTTAAATTACTGTTTTCATCAATTTTGTACGTTAAACCAATACCGGTTGGCTTATTAGACACCTAGGGGCATTTTGGTCATTTTACATAAAAATTCCAGAAAATTCCCAGAAAATTTATAAAATTATATTTTAATATATATAACATGCTTCTAAGCTCAAACTGACATTTTAATGTCAGTTTAATCTTTTTTCTCATGCCAGCCCTTACTGTTGAGAAGTAGGGACAAAATCGTCATTTTCTAGTTTTTCCATGCTTTGGCTCAGAAAAATTATTAAAAATCATGACTTGATAGCTCTTGAAATCTTGAGCATAAGGGTGGAATCAAAATTTTGAAATTTCTTCCCGATTTTTCAGAATTAATTAGTCAATTATTAGAATAATAGTTGAAAAGCTGAAATAAGAGTGTTACAATTTTCACTATTTCTCTTTCGAAATAAAATTTTTATAATTAAAACATACCTATTATAAAATTTTTAAAATACTTTAAAGTCAAAAAGTCTCTAGTCTGATCTCGTAGTTAACCAGGGGTATTTTGGTCATTTAACAAAAATTACCTCAATAAATTCCAATTTTTTTTCTAAAATTATTATTAATTGTTCTAAATGCATTGATGACTTCAAAAAAAATTTTAACATACAAAATAATTTAATATTCAAAAATAGGGTGTTACAAAGATTGAGGTGATATTGGTGTCTGTGGAATACTTAAAGAAATATCTACATTTCTCATGAAGAGATTATAAGCTAAATTGGCTTGGACCATAAATGAATTTGGGCTTGAAATTGGAATCACTGTTTTGTGCTCACAGTCTAACATAGGTGCAATATTTTGAGCATATGTCAAGATGTAGAGGTCAAAATGACATGGTACTAGTGCCAAAATTTCAAGGACAAATTTATTTACAAGTTTTATGTAGACACAAAAAGCCAATTTCGTCCATTTGGAGGATCGAATAAATCATGGACAGTAGCATACGTGTTTTACTCTACAACTTGACTATCTTTTATGCAATTAATTTGTAATTAGGCTAATTAACATCTAGTGTGCCCGCATTGTGAGCTTAGCCTTTAGTTAACCTATTTAAACATCTTTTTTATGACCTTAGAGGGAAAGCCTCTATATAGTTTTGAATTAACTTTGTTCCAGCTTAGGTTTTTATTTCTCTTAGCTTTCTTCCATTTTCTTTTTCCCTTTTTGATGGTTTTGTGTGAAGCCTCCTTGGAAGGGTAAACGTTTTTAGATCAATTCAATGGTTTTAGGTTTCTTTTATGGATCTTAAGGTTTGGTTTTAAGTTGCTTTTCAAATCTTGGTTTACTTTCTTTCTCTATTAATCTTTCTTCTCTCTTTGAATCTTGATTGTGAATTCTTTTTGGATTGGTGCGTCATCATTCAAATTTGAATTTACACTCTTGATGAAAATCTTAAATGATTGATTTGACATACTCCAATTGGGATTGATAGGATCATTGGTTTGATAAAGAATAAGTTTAGAGATTGATTTGGTGACTTAAAGGGCGCTTGACCATCTAACCCACATTAATTAAATTATGGACACTTATTTTAGTAGGTATTCTCTTGTGATGCATCATTAATTTCAGGGTCAAACAAGAATTAAGGTCATGTTTGGATAAACTTATCTATAAGCACTTATAGGTGAAGAAAATGAGAAGGTAAAATCATTGAACTTCTGCATAAGCTAAAATTAACTTATTCACCTTAGCTTTTGGAGAAGTTAAATGAAAAGAGCTTCTACTAAAGATAAGTGCATAAGTCAATTTTAGTTTATGTGAGAAATTCAATTCATTTTAAGTTCTTATTTCTTCTCTTATAAATACTTGTGGAGAAGTTTATTTAGACAGGACCTAAATCAAGAATAGAAATTAGATCTTTAGAAACCGGCAATATGTCCAATTAGAAAACTTAACCACTAGATTGGTTGCTTTTACGAATTGAATTTTCTCCCCTATATTACAATCTATTTTCGTTCTTAAGCTCAAGCCCCCTTTTAACGTTCCTAATTGGTTGGTAACAATCAAAGATCCTTGAGAGATGACTAAGGTTGTTTGCTTTGTACTATGATTTTACTTGTTATTTAACCCCTGTATGATTGCAAATCAATAATCAAACATTTATGAGATATGTAGTTGGCATGGATAACCTCAAGACTTGGTTTCATTGATGACCATGTACCTAAATAAGCCAAAACTGTTGCTTGAATTCCAAAGACTCACAGTCCCCTTAGAATCAAACTCAACACCAATTAATAGTCTCATCACTAACTTTTAAATATGTAACTTTAAATTGAATGTTATTGGTTGTGTACAACTTACCAACTTACAACAACCTTGTATTTTTTTTTTTCTATCAAGTATCTTCTTTTAGGTATGACCAAACACTAAATGTGGACACTTTTTTTTTTAGCAAAGATTCAAACATTAATTCACTACGTTGTGAAGACTAACCCTTTGTATTAGACCCAACCCCAATTAATTAGTGAGCTTGTATTTTAATCATTGTTTAAATATACTTTTAATTAGTTCTTAATATTTTAAAATTTGGTTTTAGTCTCAAAGTATTTTTTTTGTTTGGGTCCTTATTTTTCTAAAGAGCAATTCTATTTGATACGGAAATTTTAAGTAGGATTACATACGAATTAATGATTGTGACTTTTATTGGTTGATTAATAAATTAAATAACAATAAGAAAATTAAGGAATGAAACAAAAATAAAGTTAAAGTACATAAATTGATTTTAACTTATGAGAGAACTTTTTTTTTTGTTATAAGTGCTTATTGAGAAATTTATTCAAATATAACCTTTTTGCACTTCTCCCACCCTTGCATTTACCACACACTACTATATCTATATCACCCTCTTCTGAAATCTTTTCAATGCCTACTTTACTTTTTTTTTTTTTGTTAAATTGTATCCCCTTTTACTCTTGGTCACTACTACACATTAATAGAAGTTAACATTGGTAGTGAAAATAGTAACTTAATTAGCTATCTCAACATCAATATAAGTCATTTAACAACGGGATCAAAATCATTTACTTCTAAACAAAACAAAAATATTTCTAGGACTTAAACAAAATTAAAAAAATATTTACAGAAATAAAAAACATATTTAGGTAATAACTAAAATATACATGATAGTATTAAATTAGGTGTTATCCAATTCAACACTTAATAGAAATTACTTAAAGATTAGAACTAAAATCATTCACTCTTAAAAGATTAGTCACCAAACTTAACCATTTTTTCCTTAAAAACTAAAACTAAATTTTGAAAATTTTACAGAGATAAAAAAAATTATTTAAACAAACAAAATTTCAAAATATTTACTGAAATAAAAAATATATTTAAGTAATGAATAAGATATACATAAAAATATTAATTTGGGTTGCCGTTATTCAGTTTAACACCTAATAGAAATTACTTAAAGATTAGTACTAAGATCACTCACTCTTAAAAAATTAGTCACCAAACTTAACCATTTTTTTCCTTAAAAACTAAAACTAAACTTCAAAAATTTTACAAAGTTAAAAAATCTAGTCCTATACTATAAATCATAATCCTCATATTGAATGAGAGTGTTTTTAGGAGTTATTGTTAAACAAAATTGTTTTAGGAAGTCATTCTTAAATGAGAACATTTTTAGAAGTTATTATCACTCTCATTGAGTCATGCGTCTTATCCTAATCTCATCTATTACCCATATATTAAGCATTTTATTTTATTTTTTTAATTTTTTATTGGTTTCAAATATACTTATTAATTTTAATTTTAAATTTAATTTGATTTAATAACTAGCCGAAACTTTTTTCTTCTTGACTATCTTAGACCACTCACTTTTTATTTTTATTTGTATATTTAATTTTCTTAATTGCTTATCTTTTCAATCTATCCTTTTTCATCTTTATTTCTAATTTAAATTTTAATATTTTAAAAAATTTATTAATAGTTAAAAATAACCTTGTATTACAATATAAATTATTTATCGTAAATCTAAAATGTAATTTAGAGTAAACAATATATGTAGTGTATGCATTGACAGTGTAAAGAGTTTTTATACTGTTATCCAATCACAAATAGTCATATAAGATAAGTTAATTGAGTTTTATGATAACTACCTTAAAAGTTATACCAATATTGATTTCTATTTGGTTGTGTATAATTTTTTTTTACACTAACAGTACATAAAAATTAAATTCTATAATTTATGTGTTGAAATATATATTTATTACAAATTTTAATTATAATATAATTTATATATTAAAAAATATTTATTTATTATAAATTTTAATTATATAAAAATAAATATTTATCCACACATTCCACGTACTAAGATACAACTTCATTTTAACTTTAAAAATGCATTTCCTTAAAAAAAAAAAGCAAATGCATGAAAGAGGTTATGTCTACGTGTATAAAAACGGACTCGGATAGCTCTCCAGTCTTTTGCCCTTGAGGGAAGGTTCCATGGACCGCGTCTCTGTGATTAAAAGTCAAAAGTAAACTGTACGTCCAAATGGCAATATTACCAAACCAAGTTATGGAAAGGAACTTTTTTCAAAATAGTCTTCATTACTTAAAATTTATTAAAAATTACTAAATTTTATGAATATCATCTTTTAATTAATGATTTTTTTAAGTACAAAATATTTTATCAATTTTATTGATGATCAATTTTTATTAAAAAGTCCGACTAATCACTTTTAATCAAATTTTCTTTTCTAATCACGTTTCTTTTATACACAAGGCTCAAATCAAACCTTAAATGAGATTTGAATCTAGTGTTACCTAATGACTAACCTTAAACGAGATATTAGTTAATTAATGAATTTTATTTATAATTTTAAATATTTTTAAACAATACTAGAGTAGAGAGTGTGTGGGTAGCCCACCTCAGCTCTGAAATACTCTTCCCCTCCCCGACCGCGATGATGGAGTAAAATACTGCGTCCCCACACCCAACCTCCCGAAATCAATAGGAAACAAGCGTCATTGGTTGTTTTGCCCCCACTTCACAACGTTAATTCCGCACTAATAAGTGCGAGCGAGCGAGGCACCAAACCCAGAGCACTTAGATCTCATTCTCATAGAAAAATGGCGATGCTTTGGAAGCACGTGAGGGTGTCGTCGTCGCTGCTGAAGCGGCACGTGACCGGCGCGCACTTGCTGTCACGGCCTTTCACCACAACGGAAGGCCACCGCCCCACCATCGTCCACAAACGCAGCCTTGACATTCTCCACGATCCTTGGTTCAACAAAGTATTCCTCTCTTCCTTCTCTTCTTCTTCGATTACCTTAGTTTTTAGGATTTTTTTTTTCTTTTTGGAAACTCTCGATAAGATTTTGATTATATAAGTTAAAATCAACTTCAGATAAGTTAAACAAAAGAGCATCTAGAAATTAGCTTATGCATAAGTTAATTTTGACTTATGAAACAAGTTTAATTCACTTTACCTTCTTATTTCCTTCCAAACTGAGCATAAGTTGATCAAAACGCTCAACTCATTCTTTTTGTTTGGAAAAAACTTAGATACAGTACTTTAAGTATTGTTAGTGCTGTTTTCCAATTAGAATTGGAGGTTTGTCTCGGTAATCTGCATGCGTTAAATTATTTTGTAGATTACCAAGGTGAATCTCCAATTTTGATTGGAGAATAGCACCAACAGTATTTAAGGTACTGTATCTAAGTTTTGTCTTTTTTTTTTTTAATTGAAGAGGTGGTGACTAATTTTGCATTGTTTGGATGGATAGCTTAAACAAGTGATAATTTGAAGGTCGAACTATTTCCATAGGCTTCAATTTATAGGTCATGAAAATGCTCTGCGAGTGTTTATTATTATGGTCTTGTATTGATAAATTTTTCTATTAGTACTTGTCGGAGAAAAAAATAAGAAAGTAAAATGAATTGAGTTTCTCTTATAAATTAAAATCAACTTATGCACTTGACTTGTATAGAAGCTCTTTCATCTAACTTTTCTGAAAGTTGAAGTGCATAAAGTTGATTTTAGCTTATGGGAAAAGTTTAATTCATTTTACCTTATTATTTTTTTCTCTTATAAGTGCTTATGGAGAAGTTTATCAAAAGAAGACCTATAGAGAAGTTCAAATAAAGTGAAAATAAGCATAGCCAAACAGGGCCTTAGTCATGATAGTCTAGTTAAGGCTTCACTGGTTCAGTGATTCTATGTTGCTTTCATGTATGCTGTTGCTTACATTCACAAATGGTGTTTGCTTATTTGTGTTAGTTTGATCTTAATTTGAATTTTTTGAATTGTTTTATGCTTTGGGAAGGTGCTGTTGGTTGGAGCAAGTTAAAAATGGTTTTATTTATTTTTGTTAATTTGTTTTATAATTTTGTTAATACGAAGATGAAGTTTTTGTGTGGCAACAGAACATAGTTTGAAGCATCGTGTATGTTCTTGGTCATGGGTCTTTTTAGGTGGGTTTTCTTTTTGATATGTTCTCTGATAAATGAGTAGGTTATTTATTGGAAAAAAGTTTAAATTGTGGTTGCAGTTGCAGTTGTAGTTGGGTAGGGTTGCGAATAACCATATTGCAGGAATTGAAGATGAATGTGGTTGATGCAGCTGCAATTGCAATTGAAGATAGGCCCAACCCATTTCTTATAATTGGTTCCAAATTATTCTTTAGAGGCTACAATCCGTAGATAAATTATCCTTGTCTTCTGCTTGTTTTACATGATGCTAGAAAGCGCACTTGAAATTTCTGGCAAATTTCCTTCATTCTGATATTTCTGCCTAGTCTGTCTTTAAGTGCCAGATTGAAGATAAATGTATGCTTTTGCTATTAAGTTTTTGCATCACCTATTCTTCCACTGGTGGATATATATATTTTTTTTTAATTTCCTATAAACTTTCAATATGATTTAGTATTATATTAACTTTGATGTTTTAAAATTAGGGAACAGCTTTTTCCATGACAGAACGAGATCGTCTTGATCTACGAGGACTGCTTCCTCCAAATGTTATGTCTCCTGACCTACAGATTGAACGCTTCAGTATGTTTTTATATTTTCCATGGTCTCGGGCCAATGTTGAACATATCAAATCAGTGTTGTTGTGTTTGGTTGTAATTTTATTTTTGTATAATGGTGTCAGTGGTGTTAATGATTGAGATCCGCCATCCATTTGGCCTTTAAATGGGACTTAGGCCATTCAAGTTGGGGCTCTTGCCATGGTTCAATTATTTGTTTGGTCAGTGGTAGCTTTTGTAATAAATAATATGACTTTTTAAAATAATCTGACTTTTTTGTGTGTAATAATAACGCTTTGTCCTGTGATATCTTCTGTTTCGGGTGTTGGAACAGATTTGAAAAAGTAACAGACATTTGTTTTGCATGGTTCAGTGGCTTGAATGTGGTGTGTAGGTTGTCTACCCTCTCCATAGAAGGTTGGATTTTTCTTAAATGCTTGAAGAGCAATTGGTGATTAGTTTCAATAGTTTGCAAGAGAAAGGGAGTGTGCCGTGTGTTCCATAGTTTGGTTTATATGTATGGACTTGAATGTTGTACGGGGAAGATTTTAGACATTCCATTGGTCATACCTTTGTGATAGGTTCAGTTTCCTTCCCAGTGGTATTCAGCCTGATACCTTTTTAGTAGTTTATTCCTGATATTCAGAGGGATTAACAAATTGTTTTGAATTTTCTGACCTTGTGTTTTTTGTTGTTATATAATATTTCTTATGCAATAATCTTCTCTTTTAGAGTTAAGTACACAGAACTCTGAAATTTAATGAAACTACATAAAGAGATTGGATAGCTTTGCATTTTTGAAACACTTTGGTAGTTTGGTTTGCTTTTTGTTCTCTTTTAAAATTTTGGTATATGAAATAATTGAGAATGACATGATGTTATATTACTGCTTTGAACCATGTGAAACTATGCAAGGGAATCTCCTTCAATTGCTTTGTTTTTTTATTTTTTTTATTTTAATTTTTAAATTTTTGTTACCATAGTGCTTCTTAGAGTTTCTGCAATAAGTGCTCTAGTGGCTGGTGCTGAATATATTGCATACATTTGCCCATTTACACTGAAATTTGTTAGCATCTAGCTGAAATATGAATGGCAGGCAGCACATGCATAATCTCCAGTTGATGCTTTGGTGATGAAAAATAAGGACTCTGATTCTTTTTTTTCTTATATATTTTAACGTTTTCTGTTAGTACTCTACAGTTTAACTGTTGCTAAAATTCTTGTGTTGGTAGTGGTTGATCTGAAGAGGCTTGAAGTTCAAGCAAGAGATGGACCTTCTGATCCTAATGCATTGGCCAAGTGGCGGATACTTAACCGCTTGCATGACAGAAATGAGACTATGTACTATAAGGTATATGCATATCCGTAGTTTTCTATTGCACTCCTTTGCTAACCAACAATTCTATCCAGAAATAAACTTGACGATTTAGGTGTCAATCTCTGTCAGTGCCTCTAAGTTCTAACAAAGTGACCCTCTATAACTTACAGAATGTAAAATTGTGTAGATGATTCATGATTAAGACAAAATGATATAAGTGCAACTACCATATAAGTTTTTTTACTATTGACATTTCTGTTGCATTTTTAGAGTTCAGTGGCAAGTAAACTTTGATTCACCCTGCAACCCTTATGAACATTATGAATTTTTCTGGGAGCAGTGGAACAAGGTCTTCCATTTGAAGAGTAGTGGGTAATCACAGTTCCTTAAATTTTATGAAATTTTGTGCAACATTAGCACAATAACTATGTTGAAAGGGAGAAAACAGAGACATATTTGACTGAAACCGTGTGTCTGAATACACAACGGAAACGAGTTTATATAGGCTTATTACATTAATGATACATAAATAGAAAATATTTAGTTTCCTCTAAATCAATGATTACATGCCCATAAACTACAATAAATTCAGAATATTTTATTCTGATTTTCAACACTCCCCCTCAAGCTGGAGCATATAAATCATATGCACCCAGCTTGGTACATATATAGTCAACTCTTGGTCCCCTTAAAGACTTGGTGAAGATATCTGCTAGCTGGTCACTAGAGTTGATGAAGCTCGTGGTAATGTCCCCCGACTCGATCTTCTCCCTGATAAAATGGCAATCAACCTCAATATGTTTGGTTCGTTTGTGGAAGACAGGATTGGATGCAATATGCAAAGCCGCTTGATTGTCACAAATCAGCGTCATTTTCGTGGACTCTTCAAACTTGAGTTCCCTGAGAAGTTGCTTCAACCATATGAGTTCACAAGTTACTAAAGCCATGGCCCTGTATTCTGCTTCAGCACTAGATCTTGCTACAACATTTTGCTTCTTACTTTTCCAAGATATCAAGTTTCCTCCAACCAACACACAATACCCAGAGGTGGATCGCCTATCACTGGGTGAACCAGCCCAATCGGCATCTAAGTACCCAACTATCTGAGTGTGTCCCCTATCTTCATAAATGAGGCCTTTACCAGGAGCACTCTTAATGTATTTGAGTATTCGAATTACTGCATCCCAATGATCCTGACAAGGAGAGTTTAAGAACTGGCTTACCATGCTGACAGCAAAGGCAATATCTGGACGAGTGACTGTGAGATAGTTTAGCTTTCCCACCAATCTCCTATATCTCCCAGGATCTGATAAGGGCTCCCCCTGATTTGGTAGCAGTTTGGCATTAGGATCCATAGGAGTGTCTATTGGCTTGGCATTTAATAGGCCAGTTTCTTCTAGGATATCAAGAGCGTATTTCCTTTGAGAGATCACCAAACCATCCTTGGATTGAGCGACTTCGATGCCTAGGAAATACCGAAGCTTACCAAGGTCTTTAGTCTGGAATTGTTGGAGAGGTACTGTTTTAAACGGAGAATGCCACGCTGATCACTGCCCGTAATGACGATGTCGTCCACATAAACAATAAGATATATGCATCCCTGAGGTGAATGGCGATAAAAGACAGAGTGGTCGGCTTCACTGCGAGTCAAACCGAACTTCTGTACAACGGTACGAAAGCGGCCAAACCACGCTCGAGGGGACTGCTTAAGTCCATATAGGGATCTACGAAGCCGGCACACCATAGTAGAGGACTCCCCCTGAGCAACAAACCCGGGAGGTTGCTCCATGTAGACTTCTTCATCAAGATCGCCATGCAGAAAGGCATTTTTGATATCAAGTTGGAAGAGGGGCCAATGGCGAATGGCAGCCATAGAGAATAAGAGGCGGACAGACGTCATTTTGGCGACCGGAGAGAAAGTATCAGTGTAGTCCTGCCCATACACCTGTGTGTATCCTTTAGCCACCAGACGGGCCTTGAAACGATCAATGGTTCCGTCAGGGCCAACCTTAAGAGTGTATAGCCAACGACACCCAACAGCGGACTTGCCAGTGGGAAGAGGAACCAAATCCCAGGTACCACTGCTTTGAAGAGTCTGTGTAGATCGGCGGACGGCGATTCGGACCCAGTGGTCGGTTGCCGGAAAGTAGCCGGAGAAGCGGCGGCGACCGGAAAAGTCGTCGGAACAGCGGCGGCGGCCGGCGGCAGTGGCAGGAGAAGACACCGGAAAAATAGACGACGGCGCTGGAACAGGGGGCGAACCGGAGACGTACACGGTTCGCCAAAAAAAAAATTTTATTTTTGTCTCCGGGGACAGTGGGTCCACCGGGTAGGCACGGTCCTTGAGATGTCTCTGTTAGGCTCTGATACCATGTTGAAAGGGAGAAAACAGAGACATATTTGACTGAAACCGTGTGTCTGAATACACAACGGAAACGAGTTTATATAGGCTTATTACATTAATGATACATAAATAGAGAATATTTAGTTTCCTCTAAATCAATGATTACATGCCCATAAACTACAATAAATTCAGAATATTTTATTCTGATTTTCAACAAACTACATATAATTCAAAGATAGGATAAAGTAAAACCATTTTCTACAAGCAGTTATTAGATGGTGTAAGGTAGTGTTTGGCCCGACTTATTTTTGACTTTTCTTCTTCTTAAAAGGAGAAGCTGGGCAAAACACTCTTTATATAAAAGCTTTTAAAAAATTAAGTAGCTTATTTTTTAGAAGAAATCATGAGAATAAGGAGCTTTGAGGAGATTTTGGGGAGCTTGTGTGGAGTTTTTTTGTGCTAGACCTCACTGCAAATGTTGTATATCTATATTTTATGATATTTTTTTATTACTTTGTAGTATGCCTATATTGTGCCGCATACCTATATTTTTTTATTAATTTTTTATTTTTTTGGGGAGATTTTTTTATTGTGTGGTTCCCTATACCTTCTTGAACATGGTCTCAAAGCTGCTTTCTTTATTATTTTATTTTATTTTTTGTAATTAATGCTTGATTTTAATGAAATTCTTATTTTTTATTCATTTAAAATATTATTAAACCACAATCTTGAATAAAAAGTTAAAAACTTTTTATCATTTGTAATCAATATTTAAATTTCATTCATTGATATTTTATATATATATATATATATACATAAAATTTGCAAATCATCACTAAAATAAATTATTATTAAAATAATTTTTGACATTTTTAGAAATTAAAAGTTTTAAATATATGATTTTAATATTTTTATTATCATTAAACTAATTTTACTAATATTTTTTATGTTATGAATGTACTTTTTATTGGATGGGATAACTATTTTAAACAAAATGAAAGTTTTTAAATTTTTTTACCAAATAACTTTATCTTAAAAAGTGCTTTTAAGCTGAAAAAATGAAAACTGACAAATAGGTTCTACTTTTTTAAGCTCTTATTTTTAGCTTTAAAGTAACTTTTACATAAAATAAAAGCTGGGCCAAACATACCCTAAGTGTGCTAATTCTTACAACACAGATCGTTACCATATGTGTGTCACTGTGTGTATAATGGGGAGGTGCTTCCCTCCCAATTTATGGTTTGGGTGGAGGGAGGGTACGCTAAAAGGAAAAGTGACCTCTATGGGATTTGTCCTGTGTTTGAGTTTGCCCCAGGACTTGGTGCCACTTGAGCTAAGGCTCTCAGGTAGGGGGGGTGTTTCTGTATTGAACGGTAATTGGAGGGATCTCCTGGGTTCATTGTGTTCATGCATTTTTTTTTCTCTTTCTTTGTAGTATACATGTTATATGATGATTTTTATCCTCTAATTCTGTACTGTTCTTCTCTATATACCCTGAGATATTTCTGCAATTAATTCTAGTTGTGTAATTATTCTGTTTCCCTGTATAGTTAGTAATTATTCTGTTTCCTTTTTAGTTTAGCCTAGTTTAGGTAATTCTTTATTCTCATATTTTCTTTACCTAATTTAGGATGCGGACCTCCTTGTTTTTAGGCAATCACCTGATGTAATTCCCTCTATAAAAAGGAGGAATCACTGTACAGTTAATTATCAATAACATTTCATAATTTCTACTTTATTTTATCAGGAAGAAGAGGAAAAGAAGCCATTTTTACATGAGATTGTAAGTGAAATTATTTTGGGGAACAAATGTAAAACCAGTGAAATAACTAATTTTAATGTGGCTTAGATAAATTGACACCGCCATGGATGTGAAGAGATATTTCCCTATTATTTATAGCAAAAGAAATTGCAAGGCATGGACGCATGTGATTTGCTTCAAGATATGGACACAGTTCTCAGATCCAATACTTGCATTTATAATATGTCTTCTCTGGTGCTCACATGTATTAGTCCAAAGTCAAATGTAGATGGTTTGGTCATTTGTTGTTCTAGCGTCATGGTAGGGTGGGTGGTGGTGGCCACCTGCAGATACTCCGATGCCCAAGTTAGGAACCAGCAGATTAAAAGTGTAAGTGTATACTTGGAGAAGTAGCGCATTGGTGTATATATAGGTGTTTGGGAGGTGGCATGTTTGGTGGTTCTCCTAAGTCCTAAATCAGCCATTTGTCTGTTGTTAGGAGAGCTATATTGAGAATAGTCGATAGGTGAGTGGCTCACGGCCTCACGCTATGCCAGGCATCATTGGGACGTGAGACCCATGTCTGTCTCAGAAATGTACTCAAGTGGTTCGAGGCTGTGATGTGTAGCCGGATACTGGCCATGTTCATGATCTGGGCTAGGATGTCTGTGCTAAGGTGGCTAGGTGGGCGGGTTGTAGACCGAGGCTGGTCAGGCTTAGGTAGGGATGGCCATGCGTAGGTCATGTTCGGAATAGAATGTTGTACAGATGAAATACCAAATACTGAATTCTACATATAATTTTTTTTTGAAATTTGTGGCTGTTAGGACTGACATTTGTGTCAAAACTACTGTTTTTGGTTGGAATTCACATAACTTATGATGAGTAGGAGTTTTATACTGCATCATACTTTTTGTGTATGTGTGTGTGTGTGTGTTTGTGTATTGTATATTCAAGTCATGCATTGGAAAATTAAACTTACCTTGGTTAGTGCATATGCATATTGTAAATAATTGAAGATGTTCCCATGTATCTTCCAAATCTTCCCCCCCCCCCCCCCAAAATGATGTTAACTTCAATGACATGTCTTATATTTTCAGGTTTTGATTGCCAAAATTGAGGAATATGCTCCAGTAGTGTATACTCCAACAGTGGGTCTTGTATGTCAGAATTATAGTGGACTGTTTAGAAGACCAAGAGGAATGTATTTCAGTGCTGAGGATCGTGGAGAAATGATGTCTATGGTGTATAACTGGCCAGCTGAGCAGGTTGTTAACTATCCATATCATAGTTTCCTGTATACATTTTTAGCTTGTACTTTTATGTGTATCCTAAATGTCATTGCTTCATCAGTTTGTATTAACGGATTTTAAATGTGTGAACTGTTTTTTCTGCTGGACATAATTCTTTTCTGACAATTGGCCTGGAATTAGGCTTGTGCTGATTTTAGATTTCATGTATACATTTGATAGACATTTATTAATGGATTTTAATAGCATGTATTGTTTTGACTGCTCTACTTGTTTGTTCTTTGACAATTAGCCTGTAATTAGGCCTGCTCTTATTTTATTCTGCTTCCAATGTAGTTTGGTTAATTCTAGAATAAAGTTTCATTTTGTGTATTTTTACCTCCTACATACATGTAACATTATCTACTTACAAGGTTAACTTAAATATAAAATGAATTTCATGTACTGAATGATGTTTGATGTCTTATTTCATATTTGCTAAAATTCAAAGTTTATTGATTTGTTCTAGTGTTTCTGATAGAGTACTAGTGATAAATTGATAGAAATTTTATGAACTCACAGAAATACGGCAATTTGTCTTGCTGTCCTAGAGTCGTACGACTCCAATAGAGAATATTCTGTGTCCAGAATGCAGAATTACAACCCACATAACTTCCCTATCACACACTACTCCCATATTAAACAAATACAATAGCTGGCACAAGGCATAACTACCCATAACTGCCCCTGTTACATATTATTCCAATATTAAACAAACACACTTCCAATATTAAGCAGACAGAATACATAGCATAACTGTCACAAAGGCATAACTGACTTTCAGTTTCACACAACCCCTGTAACCCTTCCAAATTGTAGGTTTCTGATTATGTATATCGAAAGAGAGAATTAGAGAGAAATTGTGTTAATGTTTTTGGCTTGGCACATACATTGTTGATTGATGTAGCAAGGTATCACTGTTGGTTCCTATTTCATTTGATGGTGCTGTTTGCAATATTTTGACAAATTAATTGATACATGGAACGATTTATTTTTTAATTAAATTTGAATGATTAAAATTCTGTCATTAGCATGTGAATTTGCTCTGAAAATGTGGTGCTCAATTTTCATCTTTCATTGTATTTGTTTCCAAATTATGACCAATGTCTCTGTATAATATTTTGATATATACTAGTTTAAGTATCAATCATTTGATATTCTTCTCAGGTTGATATGATTGTAGTTACTGATGGGAGCAGAATCCTGGGACTTGGAGATCTTGGAGTTCAAGGAATTGGCATTGCCATTGGGAAGCTTGATCTATATGTTGCTGCTGCTGGGATAAATCCTCAAAGGGTACACTGTTGCTCAATGTTTCATTATTTTTCCTTTCAAACTGTTCACATTTTTTATAACGTTAATATCTTTATGTTGTTGGTAAGGAAATATTCCAATTTGATAAATGCTGTGATCAGTTATGCTTAAACAGCCTTATTGGGTCAGTCAAAAAAACTTTTTCCTCGAATGCTTATTGTCTTTTGGCTATGCCTTATTCAAACCAGCCCATTAATTTTCTTCTTTTATACTGAAGGACACTATCAATTATGGAAAAAATTCCTTCATTCTACTAAATGGTTCTTCCATTGGAGTATGATTATTTTGTGCTTGATTTAACAATAATTTTGTCATGGCTTGTGGTAGTTTTTTTTCACCTTTTATTCTCTCTTGAAACTGTTCCTTTCTAGTTTGGCTAGCTTGTCTTCTAACTACGCTACTATTCCTCTTGAGAGTATTACTATTACTATGTATTACATCCTTTTTCTATTGTTACCTCTCCATACAAGTCTTTCACAATTCTGAGAAGCTTTTCTTTTTCTTGCAATAGGTACTTCCTGTGATGATTGATGTTGGCACTAACAATGAGAAGTTACTTGAAGATCCTTTATGTAAGTGTTAATTCTACTTTCATTCAGTGCAAGTATTGTACAGGACTTATATAGAAGTGACATCATTGCATTAAAATATTTTCCATCTGATGGGAATTGAGATCCAGGTTAGGAGTGTATGTGATAGAAAATAACTGATTCTGTATTAGCAATTCTATATTAGAAAACAATTCTGTATTAGAATCTGCATGATGGCAGTTAGGCGTAGAAAATAACTGCTTACATATATGTACTAGGAGTATATACATTCAGCACAGGAGGAACCGAATTGGGACCTGTCATTGTTTCAAGTTTTGTAATTGTAACTACCTCACCTAAAGAGAGCAGCAACTTGGATGGAGGTAAAAATTAGAACTTTGGACTGGGTACGTTTGGAAATTCAACAACAACAAAAGCCTTATCCTACTAGGTGAGGTCGGCTATATGGATCACATGACATTATTGGGCTTGGTTAAAGACCAAATCCTTAGAAATATTATTCACCATGAGATCTCCCTTAACAAATTCCTCAAATGTGCTTCTTGGTTTTCCTCTCCCCCTTTTCACAGGTGACAGGACAAAAAACCATTCAATCTACTCTCTTCACTGGTGCTTCCAGTGGCCTTCTTTGTAGTGTCCAAACCACGTTAACCGATTTCCGTTAGGAAATTCATATGACAGAATTTTTCTTTCAAGTTCAGCATTTTTTGGGAAAAAAATGAATGGAGATAGTCGTAATTTTGGTGTGAAAAGAAGACACTTGTGCCATTTAAGATAGCAAGAATTGATGGAAAGGAAAAACAAGGGTTTATGCTTTAGGTGTGGAGAATAATTCCACCCCTTACATCAATGTGCAGATAATGAAGCCCTAAATGAAGATGGAGAAATAATTGGTATTGAAGTGGATAAAGATAATGATAGAAAATAACTGAGATCCAAGTTAGTTAGGAAAGGGTCCATTAATGGATTGGAGGTAATTAATTATTAGGAGTATATGTGATAGAAAATATCTGATTCTGTATTAGCAATTTTATATTAGAAAGCAATTCTGTATTCAAAACTGCATTATGGCAGTTAGGCTTAGAAAATAACTGTTGACATTTATGTAGTAGGAGTATATATTTGATAATTGGCTGTGTAATTAGGAAGTGTGTAGTTATTTGCAGTTTGCAGATAGAGAATATCCTTTGTAGGAGACTTTTGTATCTGGGACAGCAAGTGATTGCTGTATTGTATGTGATTTCTGGGTTCAATATTATAGTTTATTAGTTTATCAATTGGTGTTCTATCACCATCACTATTTCTTCATTGACTCAAGGTTTACTCTTGTCAAAGACCAACTTTCCTTCTTAGAATGGGGGTTTGGGCCTAACTCAACCTTACAAAAACCGGCTTGTAAGATAAGAGTTGCCCCACACTTATATACACTCGTTTGGCCATATCACTAGTCGATGTGGGATCTCCAACACCCCCCCCCCCCTCACACCGAGGACTGGACATATTGAACGTGAAGTTTGCAGGACTGGACATCTGCAGGTGGTCAAATAACGGCCCGATAGGCCCAACAACAATCGTCAGGATAGACTCTGATACCATCTTAGAATGTGGGTTTGGGCCTAACTCAATCTTACAAAACCAGCTTGTAAGGTGAGGGTTGCCCCCCACTTAAATATACTTGTTTGGTCATATCACTAGTCGATGTGGGATCTCCAACATTCCTAATAGCTTAAGCTATTAGTTAGAAAGCCTATGAATGGTTTTATATGTCTAACATGCTCCCTCATGCAAAAGCCTTTTGAGCTTGTAATGTGAACAATGTAGAGACTTGTTACCTTATGCTGAAATTCTTTATTTAGAAGAATGGGAGTGGTAACTGGTAAGGATTGAGCTCCTAACCATGTGGTCAAAGAGGCTCTAACAGCAGGTCAAGGACCAACATTCCCCAATGCTTAAGCTATTTGTTTGAAGCCCATGAGTGGTTTAATATCTCTAACTCTTGTTGTGTAGCTCAGTGGACCAAAAGAACAATATGGCATATACCTCTTGTTTCACTTATATATATAATCAGCATTCGTCTTAAACTTTCTAAATGAGCTGAGTTGAGTTGACTCTATGAAACATGATTGTTTTTTTCTTATATCAGATTTGGGATTGCAGCAGCATCGTCTTGATGGGGATGACTATCTTGCTGTGGTTGATGAATTTATGGAGGCTGTCTTTACTCGCTGGCCAAATGTGATTGTGCAGGTATTAATAGTAAGGTTTAAAATAAAATTAGCAGCTTGAATCCATTTGCATTTTATTCATAGAGCTCATATTTTTTATTATAAGGCCATTAATTTTTTGTGCCAACACAGTTTGAAGATTTCCAAAGCAAATGGGCATTTAAGTTATTACAGCGGTATAGAAATACCTACAGAATGTTCAATGATGATGTACAGGTAGAATTTCTTTTATATAGGATAATATAACATCAGTTGTTTTTGCAGGAAGCTATTAGTGCTCTTAGGAAATATTGTTAATTCTTAATTGTACTTGTGAATTTCATATATGGTATTTTTGAATCACTTTCACTTTTAATAACTGAGACTATAAAAGTATTTCATTACTGTATAAATTGATATATGAAAACCATTGATCATATTATCCAAAAAAAAAAGAAAGGAAAAGAGAAAGCATTGGCTAGCTGTTTTAGACATTAACATCTTAAGCTTTTTGGTCAACATATTCTTCAATAGGCTCTAATTTATTTGATGCTTGCTGCTTGGCTGGTATTTGTCTCATTTCTGTTTATAGTAGTAGACTAATAATGAGTTAATTTTTCACTTGAGTGATAGGCTTGCTACACCTTGTTTTGACAAACAAAAATTCTTTGCTTGTACCCATTGTATGCTGGCATCTCATTTAATTCCTACAAGAGAGATTTCTTATCTAGCATCTCATGCAATGTTGGTTTTTTAGATCTTAAAAGCCAAGGTTTGAGAGAACTAAAGGCTCTATTTTCTACAACCATTTTTCTTTCAAATTTTATGATCCATTTGATTGTAGATGAATTATACCATAATTTTAAATTTTTGAAGAGGATGGTCCTAAAGTATATTCTAAAACACTATGGTGATTGTTTCACTTTCTTAATGCTGCAAAGTATCTGAATTTTTATTGATATATTGATAGCTATGTATGTATAGATCTTGTGCCATTTCATTGCTTGACGTGTGTAAAATTCTCCACGCAGGGAACAGCCGGTGTTGCAATTGCTGGACTTCTAGGTGCTGTAAGGGCGCAAGGAAGACCAATGATTGACTTCCCAAAGCAGAAGATTGTTGTTGCTGGTGCTGGAAGGTTTGTTAGTTTATCTTGTCTTTTGAAAGAATTACCAAACATTTATGATTTAATATATAAGTTTTTTGCTCACAGAATTATTTAGATACCTTTCAAATGTGAAAGGTATGTTAGAATATCTAGAAAATATCTCATGATTTGTTGTGTCACTTGAAAATAGAGGAAATATCTCTGAATTGCTTGAGGAAATACTCAGCATGGTTGAATATATACATGATTTACAATCTCTAATATCAGGAGACTAGGAAACAAGAAAACTAGGAAATTAGGAAAAAAATACAAATCAAATTCTAATTGTTAATAACACATATACAGCACCTAAATAGGAGATATTAACCATAAATAACAGATACTTTTCATCGCTTCCCTTCATGTTGTAACATACAAATCATATGCATTGATCTTGTTACTGATAAAGTGGCTTTGTCTGAAGAGATTACAACAACCAAGCCTTTTCCCACTAGTTGGGATCAACTCCATGAATCAAATGATGCCATAATGTTCTGTTGTAGATCTTGAATTTGAGGACCTCAAAGAGACTATGAAAGGATATTTGCAAGTTGGTCACTAGATTTAACTAACAAAATGATGATTTCCTTGGCTAATATGGCACCTCATTAAAGATCAATGGCATCATTTGATCTATGTGATCAATCCCACCTAGTGGGACACAGCTTGGTGGTGGTGGTCGTTGTTGATTTCTTGTATTTTTTTTAGTTGTATGGTTTTGATAGGAAAATAAAATTCTTTAGATGAGCAGCTCTTTTGTGATAATATTAGGTGTTTGGCTTCTCCTTGGTAGAAAACAAGTGCTCTTTTTACTGGAGTTTCTCCAACAGATATTATGTTGAGGGATTGGGTAGCTTTTCTTCATTGATATTTTCTGTTTTCTGTTTTCTTTGTTAAGGCGGATCTCTTATCTCCTAACTCTTTCTGGAGGACAAGATATCCTTCATAATGAAAAACTAAACATGAACAAAGAAAAGAATTGAGAATGGGATGAGGCTTCCCATTCTCAGTGCATATTAAAAATGGAAAAACTTCAAAACAGCCTTGAGACAAGCACTAGGGAGAAGTCACAAACACGATAGTAGTTCAAAACAAATGTAACGTAAGGAAGGGGCATTCTGCTCAATATACACCAGAAAACTGCAAAAGGCATGTTGCCAAATTTTTTTGCTTCCTTGTTTCTATCAAAATCCCTAAACTGGAGTGAAGGGACCAAACATGATAATTGTAAGGTAAGAAACGTGGGGTTTGGGTAAAAATAATAATTTTGATCCTGTCTAGACCAAAATGTAAAAGGAAAGTAGCCATACTATGAGAGGACTTGACTAGTCATTAGGAAGGTGTATGAGAGGCGAAAGAGGGAGTTATAGGGAATGAATCCCTTGGGGATTATAATTAGATTTAGTGAATTGTATTCCTAACTAACTACCAAAACAGATGTAGTAAGTTCGGACAGTGGTGGGCTGAGTAAACAAATACGCTGGGAAGTCTAAAGGGGAGGGGGTCACTTTTTAAAAAAAAAAAACAGAATTTGGGAGTAGGCTGAGCTACTCGAATCATCTTAGCAACAGAACAGATCATTGTAATTCTGCCGCAGTTCTGATCTTCTCTGTATTGGAGAGGGTTAGAACCAGAGAATTGTAATAAAGATTCATTCTTTTCCTATTCTTGGGTGCTGGTCCTATCATACTAAAATATGAAGTGGTCCACTATTTACAAACTTGTGCTGCGCATAACAGAAATATGAAGAGCTGTTTGAGGCCTCTTCAACATGGCATTTGTATTAATCTTTTTCTGTACCATTGCTCAAAAAAAAGGATTAAGCTTAGTGGACATTTTGGATTTCTAGACGGGCTTGTCAACAAAAAACCTCCTTAGGCTTATGGGTAATAGGACTTCAAAATTTAAATAACTCAATTAAAGAACCAATTGTCATATTGATAGGGTAATTTGTGACAAGAATCAAGAAGAAAGATCTAATTTTATTGCTTCCCTATCATTCAGGTTCCTACTAAAGCGAAAACCTGAAAAAGGATTAGAACCTTGAATAGAACAAAATTTTACAATGGAAGAAAACAGGAATATGCCTGATACAGGAGCATGATCCTGTATTAGCTGGCTTTCAGACACGGAACTCCTGTTTAAAGTTGAGAATCTTCCCTCTTATTAGCCTAGCTTTTAGGAGTGAGCTTTCCTCTATATCAACTATCAAGTGGGTATCACAGAATCTACTTTCTACAGCCCCATGTGGATGGAGTATTCTTTTCAATATATTGCGGTTAATGCGTGATTGGGATCACATATTAGCTGAATGTGTGACACAAACACCCATCTGAAGTGGGGGCTCTCCCCTCTTATAATCTTGGATTTTAGGATTGCACTCTCCTCTACATCAAGGCACACCCAAACATTTTCCCGAAATTTCCTGTGAGAAGCATCAGTGTGATAAGAAAGAGATATAACCCTGGGAAATTTCCAGTTACTCATGAGTATTATTAGCACTGACCTGGTTAGCATCCATTCCTGTGCTTTTGGGTGTAAGTTTAAATCATACAACCGTTGAATTTCTTAATTACATAATAAATTAATAATTGATTCCTTTATTAAATTAATTTAAAAATTGAGTTTATTTTATGTTTGTTACATAATCTTGTACGGTAGATGTCTGTACATTTGCTTGTGTGATTCTTGCTTTAATTGAAAAGTGCTGTTGGTTTCATTTAGAAGACCTTTGGTTTAAATGAAAGCTGAGTGGAATGGTTGTCTCAATTGAAATTGTATATTGAATCCACTAGCACCAAGGAAACTCATATTCAAGGCATTGTTTTGTGGCTTCTTTGGTTATATTTGTACTACTGCAGTGCTGGAATTGGGGTTCTTAATGCAGCGAGAAAAACAATGGCAAGGATGTTGGGTAATAATGAAGTGGCTTTTAAGAGTGCGAAGAGTCAGTTCTGGCTTGTTGATGCAAAGGTATTGTATAGTTTGATCTAGATGTCCTTTTTGTAGTAATTAAATTAAATTTTATTTCTGATAGAAAGGATGACTTGTTATGCATTTTATATATAATTGCATACTTATATATGTATTTCTGGGGGTTGACTTTCATAACCTTGTCCAGCAGCAGTCTATGAAGCATTGATACAAAATACTGCTAGAAATGTGTTTTTAAAAATTTTGAAACTCCAGAAAATGTTGAAAACATAAATAAAATTTCTTTCAATGTTATCATAATATGGCAAAATGGATTCAAACTAACTGACTGAAACAGTTAAGGGTGTGTTTTCACACTTCCAAAATGTAAAATTGAGAAGCAAAAAATTGTGTCTTTTGTTGAATGGCCGTTTACATGAATGTAACTGGTATCCAAACACACTAAAACATTTGATTTTGTTAAACTTTATTAATTTTTTAAATGAATCTATATTGTTTAATTGTTTTAATAAATATTTGTTTATGCATATAATGCGCAATACATGTATCATAGGTTTTCAAAGTCTTCTTATTCCTTCTATATCCACATGGCTTTATCTCTGTGACTTGGGCTGCAATTTATGGTAAATGGTTTGAGACTTTGAGCCATGTACTCTGAATGCACTGTTGGAGACTCCTGAACAACTTAGCATCAGTGTTATCAATTGCGGATTGTGGAAGATGGTGGAAAGCCAATAATCTGCTATATCAATATCAAATAGTGGATAGTGTCGCAGGCAAATAGCGGAAGTCGCATAGCTGTTGAAATATATGATATATATCAATTTTATAATGCAAATCAAAATAAAATGCATAAAAATTGGCACAATATTAACTCAAAAGTTCAATTAGTCGGAGACTTGCAAAAGATGACAAGAGGATGCAGGACGCATGCCGCAACCATGACACCCATAGCTGCTGCAATAGTGGACAGAGTGGCAACCGCAGATCAGAGGATTTCTGCAACGCAACAGCGCTGTAGCGCCGCTATAGTGGCTATTTAATGGCACTTCTTAGCATATAATTCTTAACGACTTAACCCTTCATTAACATCATAATTTATAAATCATCATACCATGTAAAAGGATGAGTTGGTAAGAACCATATTGTTTGCCTGGATAGGTAGGGAACTGTTCTTTTGTCTTTGCATCACAATTAGTTTATGAACAAAATGGGAGATCTATCAGTTATTCGTAATTGTTATAGGTAAAGATGGATTCTCTCTAATTTGTGCATCTATTGTATGTGTTATGTTTCAAATCACTGTTCAAATGCTCAGCCAGATTGAATGTTGAGTTTGATCTTTGATCATCAAAGTTAGCTTCTCTCTTCTCTTTCTCTTTTTGTTGGTGCACAGCCTTAACAAAAGACTTCCTGATTGAATGAATTTCATGTTTCAATGCTTAATTTGATTTATCATATGGATGGGCTTTGAACCTGATTAAGTCTTCAATTTTGCTGCTTGATCACTATTTTGTGTTTTGAAGGCTTACTAACCAAACCGATATTGTGAATGTATGAATCTTGTTCTGCCTTTTCACTTCAATGAAAAGGTTTCTATTGTTTTTTCACAGACCTTGTTTCAGATTCCAGTTTTGGTATGCCCATTATTCACTATTATATATCTTGACTTGACCATCACCAAATATCATCCACTAACCGTTGTTATGAACCACAATAATTTCAACTAAAGCTAGAATTGTTATGGCTTTAATTTTATTTATAATATAATTATTTGCTTTTGTAATTTATGGTGACTGTCAAACTCATTGCATGAAGGTGAATTTTATGCTTTACTAATGATTATTTCCAAATATTTTGATCACAATGTGATATTCAATTTTCTTATTGTTATTGCAAATACAGGGATTAATCACAGAAGGACGTGAAAATATTGATCCAGATGCCCTTCCTTTCGCAAGAAATTTGAAAGAAATGGATCGCCAAGGACTGAGGGAAGGAGCAAGCCTTGTGGAAGTGGTTCGTGAAAATATTGCTTTAGATGCTAATACGAATTATGAAAGTCATGATATGGAATAAATCAAAATTTAAAAAAAAATCATTGCTTTTGTTATTTCTTCGGTTATTATTGAATTTTCTAAGGACAAATTCTTAGCACTTTGAATATAAACTTAATGAACTGTCCCGACTGATGACTCACCCTAGATGCCTGACAGTTGAAGAATAGAATTTAAAATATTCTTGTTAGATTGCATATTAATATTTTACCATAGGAATTACTAACTTATAGCCATTTTATGATAAAATTTTATTAAAAAAATGTATATTTATCAAATACAGATAATATGCCCGAGAGAAATTCTTATGGAAAAACTTGTATACCTTTTCTTAGAATATCTTTCTTGATATTTTTTTTTTCTTATTTTAATACTGTTAGAGATTATGTAAATAGGGAAATATTGTAAATGGAAATATTATGAGCTATATGTAATTATGGTAATCAGGGTAACAGTCATTACTTGTATTTATGTCTCTTATTATGGATAACAGCTATATTTAATTATGTAAATAGGGATATTATGAACTATATGTAAATTAGGGTAATGGTTATTCTTTTTATTTATATTACAATAAGACCTTCCATTGTGTAATTCAAGAAACACACATTCATTTACTTGTTTTCTCATTTCTCTCTCAACAAATATGATTTAGTCGTATTGTTAATGCCAATGGCTTATGTTAGGCTTACTAGTAGTACTAGTACTTGACATAATTAGTAATATAAAAAGGAGAATCAGGTTAATGTACCAGACAACATTGTATCCATTAATAAAATTTTCTGTTTAAAACTTGAGCCATCTCTCTCTTTTCTCTCTTCCCTAATCCTAAACTCAACACTTAATCTAAGTTTCTCAGGCTTCTCTTTGTTATAGTTAATAGTTACACTAACACACACACACATACAAACACATGTTAGTTAAAACTTTTAATAACAGTCAGATTTTTCTTTCTTGAATAAAATAAGATGAAGAGACCAATTTAAAAAGATATTTTGGAGGATGAAGAATTCTGTATGATATAAAAGTAAAGCATGATATAGAGAAAAATTGATATAACAAAGCTCTTCAATCTCTCGTCTCGTCTTATCTATTAGGGAAATCCCCTTGTTTAATATTTTACAATCCACTTTAGTTCTCTGAATTTTTCTGTTTTTTAGATGATTAACTGCTGCCTGAACTGCTTGCTTCATACATCCTTACTGAACTTTGGTAACAGGTCAAGCAAGTGAAGCCAGATGTCCTCCTAGGATTATCTGCTGTTGGAGGATTGTTCTCAAATGAGGTATATAGTCTGATGCTTTGATTTGATTATTCTTTACACACTTATTTCACTAAAATTATTGAATTAATATGGCTTCTATCTATTTGACATTCAAAGGAGTTACGTCATATAGACCATGTTCATAATTTTCTTGTATGTACATGTTGAGAAAGAGAAAAAGACAAGGGAACATCAGAGAGAATCCGTGTGTTTGAATTACACACTGGGAGATATTATATATAGAGAGACATGAATACAATGATTTATAGATATCCTTAATTACTGTAATGGCGTAATTACATAAAGACAATCCCTAACTATCCTCTTTACATTAAGTCTAACACTCCTCCTCATGTTAGAGCATATAAATCATATATACCAAGCTTGTTACATATATAATCCATCTGAGGACCTCTCAATAACTAAGTAAAGACATCTACCAATTGATCATTTGAATTTACAAAGGTAGTTGCAATCATAGTTATCAATCCCGGATAGTGGTGTGGGACAGCCAGTCCCAAAACTGCTATATTTTCATTTTTAGTTTGGTTTGCTTTTTGTTTTCATTTTTAGTTGATATATTTTCGTTAGTAATTACTGTTAAAATGTACCACGTTGGCAAGGAATATGTTGAGAATATTCCTTCTAAAACTTGGACAATCCCCCCCTCTTGAGCTAACTTTTAAGGTTGAGTTAGGTACAATCCATTTCTAATAATTACTTTTAATGTCACCTTGTTTTCATTTTTTTTTCCTATTTCCAATAATTTGCAATGAAATTGGTGAAAACAATTTCTTGTGAGGGTTTTCTTGTCCTTTCTTTGTACTCTTCTCTTCTTCCTTAATATTTTTTTATAAAATAAAAAAATAAAAACAATTTGTTAAGTCTACACTTTTAAGATTGGAAAATATATTATAAGAGAGTCAATTTGCGAAGCACTGGCTCTTCAAAAAATGAATTTGAAAAGCACTGAAAATCTATTTTCTAGAGACTACAATAGCTATTTATAATAATTTTATCTAGCTTTTATTTTATACCTCATAACCACACTTGGCTGTCCAACGTGAGACTGGACTTCCCATGTTTGTATGAAAAAACAAGAGAACTTTGAAAGGGGAAGAACAATCCCCCGATCAAAGAGAACCGTTATGTATTTTCTGTTTAATGGTGCTTCCATCAATTTCTTGGCCAATGTTGGGTGCCTTTTGTTGAGCTTTTAAAGTCTTTATCCCTTTCATAGCATTTATATCTCATTTCATATTTGTATCAATGTGACTATAAAATCTAGAAATGATCTTTTGTTAAATTTATGTGACCCCATTCCCCCAGGAAAAAATCAGACGATTACCTTCTATGCATTAACAGCACAACCACATGCTTTCACTGTATAAGCTGAATGAAAATTCTAGTGAAAAATTGCATGTTACTTTATGCTTTCATAGACATAATTATTTTTGTTGTATTTCTTTCTTTGATATACTGATGATGACATCCTGTCCTCCAGGTATTAGAGGCCCTTAAGGGTTCAACATCAACGAGACCAGCCATATTTGCCATGTCAAATCCAACAAAGAATGGTATTTTTTTTTCCTTTTTCTTAATTGGTATGTGCTATGGCAGTGGAAAACATGGATTCATAATAGTTTGTATGTCACTTCCCTCATTTTTTGACAGCTGAATGCACCCCTGAAGAAGCATTCTCCATTTTGGGTGAAAACATTATATTTGCAAGTGGAAGTCCATTCAGTAATGTGGATCTCGGTATAAGTTTACGAATCCCCACAGATTAATCTTTGTATATTAAATGTTTATAAGTTAGTGATGGTGGCATGAAAAGTGATAATGTAATTATTTTGGTTATTGCTTGCTGGAAACTTAAGAACCATCATGATTGTCTACAAACTCATTTCATATGGGCAGACTAGGATTCCTACTGTTATTAGAACAGTATCCTTTCTTTTCTTACTGAATTGTAGGGAATCCAAATTCCATATAGGTGCGTACTTAAATTATTTGTTAACATTTGTTCTGTATGGAATCTTTTGCATTTTGAATTACACATATATTCAGTATTATTAACTATATTCTAAATTAAGATTCAGCTGTTCTAGTTCAGAAAAGACTAGCCTACTTTTTTACCTTACCCAGCCCCTGCTTCTAATACCTTGAGAACAAATGGACGAAAAATGCTCTAGACTCTAGAGTAGGTGACTTGCAATCTCCATCTATAGATAGAGGTGACTTGCAAATTTCAATTTTCTGTAGAGTGAGATGAATTTCCTGGAATATGAAAGCAATCTGCAGCATCCATGTACAATACATTAATAATCTGATAGGATCCAATTGGAAGGTATGGGACTTGTGTTCCAAATTGGAAGTATGGGATTCTAGTGTTGGATTTTTAAGGTCTTGGGCTCTCCAATTACAACAGCTAGCTTTTGTGGTGTGATTCTCTCAAGGTTCTTATCAATTGGTATTAGAGTTTTGCACCATGTCTATCGGCTGCAAATGAATGGAGCGGTAGTGATGTTGGCATTGCAGTATTCGTCTTGGACTAATCAAAGTACTAATGCACAGCTAGCCTGCGAGGGCATTGGGGTTGGGGTTGCGGGGTGGAGTTAGGATCCGTTGTAAGGCATGAGACTTGAGTCCTACATGGAAAGTATGAGATTATAGTATAGGGTTTATAAGGTCTTGGGCTCTCCAATTATAACGGCTAGCTTTTGTGGTATGGTTCTCCCAATGTTCTTAATTACAAAATGATTATTATCCTTTCAATTTGTGACATTCTTATTTATCCTAATTATTTTGGCTTATGTCTTTTGTCCCATGTCTTCTGTTAGGAACCCAAATTAGAAAATAGAAGAAAGAAAAGAAAGATTGCATTTCTTGATTGCAAAAGAATGGAAAATTGGAGATCTAACTCTCCTCCAAGGGTTTCCCTTTCACATGGGATTTCTCCTTTCACAAAGAGCTAATGCTCAATCTACAAATGGACAAATTCGAATGAATTCCCTCCCCTTTAGTCCTCCTATTTATTTATGTCACTGACTCACTATAACTATAACTAATGTTCTAACTTTCCTAACTAATTCCCTCTTCCCAAAGTCCTTACAATACCACCCATCCTAAAATCAACCTTGTCCTCAAGGTTGAAAGCAGCCAACTGATAACAGATAGATTTCATGTAACTGTTTCTCCAAAATCTACTTGTGCAGTACCCCCATCTTCATTCCAATTTGCATCTTTTGATAAAAAACTTTCATTGGCTGTTGCAGTCAGCTGAATTCCACTGCAGCCACCTGTTGGTTTTCCCTTGTTTGCATTATGTGTTTGGCCAAATGTGTTCTTGATTGGGATCAATGCGGTTTGACCATGACTTGAGCTGGGTGAAGTTGTTCCAATTGAGTGCTGTATGAGGCTCACTGCTAGTGTTCGAAACAAATATCCAATTTGAGCCCATGGGAGGTTTCCATCTTGAGACTTTGGGTGGTCTTTGATTGGGGACTCTTCAACAACCAGCTCCGAATCTCCAGTGCCTTTGACACCAATGTCTACCTTTGAAAATTTTGTGTTCAGTGGTTCCAGTGATGGTGGACTGACTGGCTCTTCCTCCAAAAAAACAAGCTTCTTCTTTGGCTTCAAGGATTCTGATGATCACCCTGTCTTAAACTCGTTCAACACTTTCATTGTATTGTTTTGTTTCTAGTTCTTGATCTATCAAATAGATGGGGTGTTCCCTTTTTGTTTCTCCCCTTGTACAACCCTCAAAGGTGGGCTACCTCCACCTTTCTTGTCCAAGAATGAACCTTTGTATTATCACAACATTCTGACCCACTCCCTTCCATGCTCTTCTTGACATTCTTGGTTGAATGGGGATCGACCTCCTCTTGAATGCTTTGCTCATTTATGACCTTGTCCTCCAGCATGATGTCTTGCTTTTGCACCCACCTTTCCAGTCACTACTTGATCTCTTTTATTTCCTCAACCTTCTTGATTTCAAAGGGATGCGTCTCCACCCTTTTCTCCCCAAGAATGATTTCTTGACTCTTTTGTATCTTGTGCAGTTTATGCTTCAATTTTGAAATGATGGCCTTGCAAGAATGATGTTGCAGCCCATGAGAATTGGTTGCCTTCCTCACAAACACCTCCTTTAATGACCCATCTAATTTTGGTTTGATTTCTTACTTCTTCACTAGCTACTACAACATTCACTTAACCTCACATAGATCACTGGTACTCTCTTTCAAGAACACCGTGGAAATAGTCTCCATTTCTTCTCAGCAATAGATTAGGCAGTTTCTTCTCCCTGGAATTCGAATTGATCTGACAAGATAGACCAATTTGTTAGGAACCCAAATTAGAAAATAGAAGAAAGAAAAGAGAGATTGGATTTCTTGATTGCAAAAGAATGGGAAACAGGAGAATAACTTTCCTCCAAGGGTTTTTGTTAGGCCTTAAGTACAAGAGGAGAGCCCAACCCAAAAGACTAGTCCATTAGGTAGGAGAACCTCTTGACTTAAGTAGCACATCAACCTTCGTATTCCACTCAATGTGGGACTCCTAACATTGTCACGCCCTTTAAGAGCTGACGTCCACGGCGACTTCACTTTATCGACACTGACTTGATGGTAACTTTTTTCACTTTTGATGGCTTTCACTCACCTATCAGTATTTGGTACATTACACCTTAATCTAACCTATAGGTAGCCCTTTCCGTAGCCAACTCTTAATGAAAGCACCAGTTGTTAGGACTTGAGCACAAGAGGAGAGTCCAACCCAAAAGACTAGTCCATTAGGTGGGAGAACCTCTTGACTTAAGTACCACATCAAGCTTCTTATTCCACTCAATGTGGGACTCCTAACATCTTCATCCATGAAAGATATTCAACTTGAAGCATTTTGCATTGATGTTGCAAAATTTAACATCAATTATTGTCTTTTTGTTCACATACATTCCATGTGAATGAAAGGTGATTAAGGTAGAAAATAGGGAAAGAACACTTGGCCTCTACTCTACTTGTTCTAGTCACTTGCAAATAAGAAAAAAATTGTCTGAATGTCTTTAGGAAATCTCCTTAGGCGCTGTTTGTTTGTATGAGTTAGAGAATTATATCCCTTGATAGAAGGAAACTGTTCAAAGGGAAAGAAACAAAGACATGTTGCCAGAAAACTGTGTGTTCAAAGACACAACTGAGATTTGAATTTATAGACTTATTACTATAAATGTACATAATTAGAGGATATTTTGTTTCCTCTAAATTAGATACTACTTACCTATAATCTTCTATACAATAAATATATAATATTTTATTTTGATTCTCAACACTTCCCCTCAAGTTGGAGCATATAAATCAAATGCACCAAGCTTGTTACATATGTGGCTAATTCTCGAACCTCTTGAGGATTTGGTGAAGACATCTACCAACTAGTCACTTGAGTTGACGAAGCTAGTGGTGATGTTTCCTGACTCGATCTTCTCCCTGATGAAGTGGCAGTCTACCTTAATGTGTTTGGTCCTCTCATGAAAAACTGGATTAAATGCAATATGCAAAGCGCTTGATTGCTGCAGATCAACGTCATTTGCATAGACTCTTCAAATTGGACCTCTCTGAGAAGCTGCTTCAACCAAATGAGCTCACATGTGACTAAAGCAATGGCCTTGTATTCTGCTTCAACGCTGGATATTGCTACGACATTTTTTTCCTTACTCTTCCAGGATATCAAGTTTCCTTTAACCAGTACACAATACCCAAAAGTGGACTGCCTATCACTGGGTGAACTAGCCCAATCGGCGTCTGAGTAACCAACTATCTGAGCATGTCCTCTGTCGTCATAAATGAGTCCTTTACCAGGGGCACTTTTAATGTATTTTAGGATCCATAATACTGCATCCCAATGATTTGGCAAGGAGAGTTCAAGAACTGGCTTACCACACTGACTGCAAAGGCGATGTCTGGACATGTGATTGTGAGGTAGTTAAGTTTTCCAACCAACCTCCTATATTTCCCTAGATCCAATAAGGGCTCCCCCTGATTAGGTATCAATTTGACATTAGGGTCCATAGGAATGTCTACAGGTTTGGCATTCAATAGGCCAGTTTCTTCAAGGATGTCAAGAGCATATTTCCTTTGAGAGATCACTAGACCATCCTTGGATTGACCTACCTCAATACCTAAGAAATATCAAAGCTTACCAAGGTTTTTAGTTTGGAACTGACGTGAGAGGTATTGTTTCAGATGGAGTATGCCATGCTGATCACTTTCTGTTATGACAATGTCGTCCACATACACAATGAGGTAGATGCATCCTTGAGGTGAATGGCGATAAAATATAGAGTGGTTTGCTTCATTGCGGATCATACCAAACTGTTGTACTATAGTACGGAATCGGCCAAACCTGGCTCAGGGAGACTGTTTTAGTTTGTACGGGGACCTGTGAAGCCCATAAACCATGGTAGAGGACTCCCCCTGAACAATAAACATAGGTGGTTGCTCCATGTAGACTTCCTTCTCTAGATCGCCATGCAAGAATGCATTTTTAATATCTAGCTAAAACAGGGGCCTGTGTCGAATGGTTGCAATGGAGAGTAAGAGTTTGATAGACGCCATTTTGGCAACAGGAGAGGATGTGTCAGTGTAGTCCTACCTAAACACTTGAGTGTAACCTTTTGCCACCAGACGAGCTTTAAAATGATTAATCTTGCCATTAGGGCCAACTTTGAGGGTGTAAAGCCAACGACACCCCATGGTAGATTTCCCAGTGGGAAGAGGCACTAGGTCCCAGGTTACACTGCTTTGGAGAGCACACATCTTGTCAATCATTGCTTGTCGCCACTTGGGGTAGGATAAAGCTTCACTTGGAGAGTTAGGAATAGACATAGAGGACAAAGAAGAGAGACACATATAATGCAAAGGGGAAAGACGATGATAACTCAAGGTAATGTAATGAGGGGATGGATTACGAGTAGAACGAGTTCCTTTTCACAGAGCAATGGGCAAATTAAGGTTAGATTGCAGGTCCGGATCCAGTAAAGGAGTTGGTGTCGGGGAGGAGTTTGGCATGGCCATACTAGTGGAATTGTGAGCTAGGGTAGGCACCTTGGCAGGGCGTTGGCGACATTGATATGTCTGAAGTGATCACACAGCCGGTGGATCCTTTGTTGAAACATCATGTCAGGCATAGGGCAAAGGGACAGAAGAAGCGGTATGAGGAGTAACAAGAGACCACAGATTGGTAGTGGAGGAAACAGACTCAGAGTAAGGAACAAACTCAAAGAAAGTAACATCTGCAGATATGAAATACTAGTTAAGAGTAGGGGAGAAGCAACAATAAACTTTCTACGACCGATAATAACCTAAGAAGACACACTTGAGGGATTGGGCGGATAGTTTGTCAAGTCCTGGTGATGGATTGTGAACTAAGCATGTGGATCCAAAGATGTAGGGAGGAACCAGGTAAAGCGGTGAATGAGGAAAAAGAACTGAGTGGGCAACTTGATCGTTGAGGATAGAGGATGGCATGCGATTGATGAGATAACATCATCCTAGAGGCAAGGTGGAACATTGCCATGGAGAAGTGGAGTTCGAGTGGTCGTAATGAGATGCTGAATTTTGCGTTCGGCAACACCGTTCTGTTGAGGGGTGTGGGCACAGGATGTTTGGTGAAGAATGTCCTTAGATGCCATAAATTGCTAAAATGGATGAGGTAACTGTTAAAAGGGAGAAAATGAGAGAATATATTGACTGAAACCGTGTGTCTGAATACACAACGGAAACGAGTTTATATAGGCTTATTACATTAATGATACATAAATAGAGAATATTTAGTTTCCTCTAAATCAATGATTACATGCCTATAAACTACAATAAATTCAGAATATTTTATTATGATTTTCAACACTCCCCCTCAAGTTGGAGCATATAAATCATATGCACCCAGCTTGGTACATATATAGTCAACTCTTGGTCCCCTTAAAGACTTGGTGAAGATATCTGCTAGCTGGTCACTAGAGTTGATGAAGCTCGTGGTAATGTCCCCCGACTCAATCTTCTCCCTGATAAAATGGCAATCAACCTCAATATGTTTGGTTCGTTCGTGGAAGACAGGATTGGATGCAATATGCAAAGCCGCTTGATTGTCACAAATCAGCGTCATTTTCGTGGACTCTTCAAACTTGAGTTCCCTGAGAAGTTGCTTCAACCATATGAGTTCACAAGTTACTAAAGCCATGGCCCTGTATTCTGCTTCAGCACTAGATCTTGCTACAACATTTTGCTTCTTACTTTTCCAAGATATCAAGTTTCTTCCAACTAACACACAATACCAGAGGTAGATCGCCTATCACTGGGTGAACCAGCCCAATCGGCATCTGAGTACCCAACTATCTGAGTGTGTCCCCTATCTTCATAAATGAGGCCTTTACCAGGAGCACTCTTAATGTATTTGAGTATTCGAATTACTGCATCCCAATGATCCTGACAAGGAGAGTTTAAGAACTGGCTTACCATGCTGACAGCAAAGGCAATATCTGGACGAGTGACTGTGAGATAGTTCAGCTTTCCAACCAATCTCCTATATCTCCCAGGATCTGATAAGGGCTCCCCCTGATTTGGTAGCAGTCTGGCATTAGGATCCATAGGAGTGTCTATTGGCTTGGCATTTAATAGTCCAGTTTCTTCTAGGATATCAAGAGCGTATTTCCTTTGAGAGATCACCAAACCATCCTTGGATTGAGCAACTTCGATGCCTAGGAAATACCGAAGCTTACCAAGGTCTTTAGTCTGGAATTGTTGGGAGAGGTACTGTTTCAAACGGAGAATGCCATGCTGATCACTGCCCGTAATGACGATGTCGTCCACATAAACAATAAGATATATGCATCCCTGAGGTGAATGGCGATAAAAGACAGAGTGGTCGGCTTCACTGCGAGTCAAACCGAACTGCTGTACAACGGTACGAAAGCGGCCAAACCTCGCTCGAGGGGACTGCTTAAGTCCATATAGGGATCTACGAAGCCGGCACACCATAGTAGAGGACTCCCCCTGAGCAACAAACCCGGGAGGTTGTTCCATGTAGACTTCTTCATCAAGATCGCCATGCAGGAAGGCATTTTTGATATCAAGTTGGAAGAGGGGCCAATGGCGAATGGTCAGCCATAGAGAATAAGAGGCGGACGGACACCATTTTGGCGACCGGAGAGAAAGTATCAGTGTAGTCCTGCCCATACACTTGTGTGTATCCTTTAGCCACTAGACGAGCCTTGAAACGATCAATGGTCCCGTCAGGGCCAACCTTAAGAATGTATAGCCAACGACACCTAACAGCGGACTTGCCCGTGGGAAGAGGAACCAAATCCCAGGTACCACTGCTCTGAAGAGCACACATCTCGTCAATCATTGCTTGCCGCCAGTCAGGGTGAGATAAGGCTTCACCTGGAGAGTGAGGAATAGACACAGAAGACAAAGAAGAGAGGCAGGTATAATGCAAAGGAGAAAGACGGTGATAACTAAGGTTAACATAATGGGGAGACGGGTTGCGAGTAGAACGAATACCTTTTCGTAGAGCAATGGGCCAATTAATGGCAGGGGGCAAGCCCAGATTCGGTAGAGAAGATGGCGCCGGGGAAGGGTCTGACAGGGCCTCTATTATATCTGTGGAAGCAGGTGCAGGTGCAGGTGCAGGCGGAGGAATGGCAATAGGTCGTTGGCGACGGTGATATGTCTGAAGAGGTTGCACGGCCGGAGGCTCCGCTGGAACATCGTGATTCACCACAGGGGCATCCAAAGAGACAGACGGAAGGGGGACACGAGTAGGGGTACCAGGAGGAGCAGATAGACACGTATCGAGAGGGAAGGAAGCAGACTCAAAATAAAGGATAGACTCAAAAAAGGAGACATCGGCGGAAAGAAAATACCGTTGAAGGGTAGGAGAGTAGCAACGATATCCTTTCTGCGAGCGATGGTAACCCAAGAAGACACATTTGATGGCCTTGGCGGAGAGTTTGTCGAGACCTGGAGTTAGGTTATGGACAAAACAGGTAGAGCCGAAGATCCGAGGAGGAAGAGCATGAAGGGGTGAGTGAGGAAAAAGGATCGAATGGGGAACCTGGTCATTCAGGACAGAGGATAGCATGCGATTGATGAGATAGCAGGCTGTGAGTACAGCATCACTCCAAAAGCGTGGGGGAACATGACCATGGAGGAGAAGAGTCTGAGTAGTTTCAATAAGATGTCTATTTTTGCGTTCAGCCACTCCATTTTGTTGAGGAGTGTAGGCACAGGATGTTTGATGGAGAATGCCCTTGGATGTCATAAAGTGCTGAAACTGATGAGACAAATATTCACGAGCATTATCACTATGAATAGAGCGTATAGGAATACCAAATTGGGTTTTGATCTCATGATAAAACTTCTCAAAAAGGGAAAAGAGTTTGGATCTGGTTTTCATTAGACATAACCAAGTACAACGGGAAAAATCATCAATAAAGGTTACAAAATACCTAAAACTAGAGGGGGTAACAATACGAGAGGGGCCCCAAACATCAGAATGGATTAAGGCAAATGGGGACATAGCTCGTTTATTGACTCTATCATGGAATGTAGCACGAGTGTGTTTTCCTAATTGACAAGACTCACAGTGCAGACTAGAAATTTTAGAGAGACTGGGTACCATCTTTTGAAGCTTTGGCAAACCAGGATGTCCCAGCTGAGCGTGGATGGTCGCCGGAGAGACAGTGGTTGAGCATGCTTGCGGAGGCGTAGAGAGATAATAGAGGCCATGAGACTTACATCTGACACCAATCATCCGTCCCGAAGTCCGGTCCTTGCAAGGTAACAGAATTTTTAGTAAAGGTAATGACAAAGTCATGGGATTGGGTAAGACGATGAACAGAAAGTAGGTTAAAAGGACAATCAGAGACATATAACACAGACTCGACAGTTAGGGAGGGTAGGGGATGTGCGATGCCAATACCACTGGACTTTGTTTGAGAACCATTGGCAGATGTAATCGTGGGTAAATAACCAGATGTAGACAGAGAAGAGAAAAGGGAGCGATTACCAGAAATATGGTCAGACGCACCAGAGTCAAGCACCCAAGGACCCAGGGAAGGAGATGTGGAGATGTAAGCAATAGAATTACCGGTTTGTGCAACAGAAGCAGTGGTGCCAGGGGTCTGGCGAGTCTCAAACCATTTGACAAAATCCTCATAAGTCGCCGTGGTAGCCCGGGGTTGATCAGCAAGCTGAGTAGTTTCTGCTTTAGGTGGAATGGAGGAGCCAGAAGACGCCATGGCGATGGGTAAAAATTGTCAAAATAGCCAACAGATGAACAGTACCGGACTTGCGGGTAGAGAACAGGGGGCGGTCCAAAACTAATCGGATGGAGATGAAACTCGGAGGGTGAGGTCGGCTGGGTCTGGCGACGCTAGGCGCCGAAGTCGCGGTCGGAAAGGAGCCTCCACGCGCCGGCAAGAAGCGCTGTTTGGCGCAAAGAAGAAGGGCGCGTGAGCGCGCGTGGATCGTCGGATGCCGGCGCCGTCAACGGATCTGTGTAGATCGGCGGACGGCGATCCGGACCCAGTGGTCGGTTGCCGGAGAAGCGGCGGCGGCCGGAAAAGTCGTCGGAACAGCGGCGGCGATCGGCGGCGGTGGCAGGAGAAGACACCGGAAAAATAGACGACGGCGTTGGAATAGGGGGCGAATCGGAGACGTACACGGTTCGCCAAAAAAAAAAATTATTTTGGTCTCCGGGGACAGTGGGTCCACCGGGTAGGCACGGTCCTTGAGATGCCTCTGTTAGGCTCTGATACCATGTTAAAAGGGAGAAAATGAGAGAATATATTGACTGAAACCGTGTGTCTGAATACACAACGGAAACGAGTTTATATAGGCTTATTACATTAATGATACATAAATAGAGAATATTTAGTTTCCTTTAAATCAATGATTACATGCCTATAAACTACAATAAATTCAGAATATTTTATTCTGATTTTCAACAGTAACTATTCACAAGCATTGTTGCCACGCAGAGAGCGAATAGGGACACCAAACTAAGTTTTTATTTCATCATAAAATTTCTCAAAGAGGGAAAACACTTAAGATTTTCTTTTCATTAAACATAACCATGTGCAACATGTAAAGTCATCAATAAACGTAACAAAATACCTAAAACCGGAATGGGTAACAATACGGGAAGGCCCTTGAACATCTAAATGTACTAAAGCAAAAAAGGATGTGGCCCGTTTTTTAACATGATCAGGAAATGAATTATGAGTGTGTTTCCCTAACTGACATGACTCACAATGTAAACTAGACAACTTGACGAGGCTGGGAACCAACTTCTGAAGTTTCGAAAGACCAAGATGTCCCAATTGAGCATGTATGTAGACCGAGGTTGTGGTATGTCAAATTGTGGCGTCTGGGCAACATTTGCAGGGCGTGGAGGTTTGTCGTGCAATTTCCAGCAACGATCAATGGTATGACCAGTACGACGGCAATGTTCACACTTGTGATGATTCTTGGAGTGGGATGTGCCACCCTGAGATCGCCCTTGATAGCTGCTTTGGGAGGCAAGAGCAAAGGTGTCACCAATGGGAGGAGCAGTAGTAGGGGCCTCAGTAGTCGCCATTGGTGGGATTTGGAGAAGAGCGAAGGATGTCGTCGTCCTACGATTTGATCACGGGTGATAGAGTACCTTGGAGGCAAGCCATACAGGGCAAAGGTCATGAAGAAGGTGCTATGATTTTCCAGTTCCTTCTTAGCTTTCGCTGGATTAGTGACAGAGGGAGGTAAGAGCTCATTGAAATCATGAAGGGTAGCATGGATACAACCAAGATAGGCTGCCATAGGGCCATCAAACTGTTGTGGTGCTATAAGGGTCATCAAATCCTAACATACGGCATAGAGACGCTGAGTATCATTTGTGTAGAGTGCGCGGGCCCCAGACCAACCGACTCACAAGTATTATGCGGGCGAAAAATTGGCTTGATGGACAGATGGAGGGTGGACTTGATGACAGTACATAGTCAGGCATCAATCTTCTCTCATTTGGCACGATCTATTGCTGCCATGGAATCAGCGGTAGTAGTGAGGTGGTCTTTATAGCCTTGATCATTAATCCATAATGTTATGTCGAAGGCCCCAGGTGGCGTAATTGGACCCATCCAATTTCTCAGTTGAAAGGGTGAAATTGGAGAGAAGGGGAGCATCTGTCTTTGGGGGATCTATATGACTAGAAGCAGCCATGGTAAAAAAAAAAAAAAAAACAAAAAACAGATGCGTCACTGAAAAGAAAGTACCTAAAACAAACAGGTCACAACATGACGGCCACGGAAGGCACAAAGCCAGGTGGGATAGGTTGGGTTTTGCTGCACAAGGAGGGGCAACCACCACGTTGGAAGAATTGGCCGAAGATGGGGTGCCTCGCACTGACAGCAAAGGCTGTTTGGGGCAGACCAGAAATGCGTGTGAAGGGGCGTGAGTGGGCCAAACCTGCCGCTATTTGCGGTGTTGGACAGATCGATGGACGGCAAACATGGGGGTGTGGTTCATAGCTGGAAATGGTGCCGGAGGTAGGGTGGCAGAAGGCAGTGGTTGTCGGAAGAAGTCACTGGAACAGAGAGACGGAAAAAAAAAAGGTCACCAGGAACAGTGGGTCCACCAGGTCCGGCATGGTTTCAAAGGTGCCTTTTGGCTCTTGATACCATGTTCAAAGGGAAAGAAATAGAGACATGTTGCCAGAAAACCGTGTGTTCAAAGACATGATGGATATTTGATTATATAGGCTTATTACATTAAATGTACATAATTAGAGGATATTTTGTTTCCTCTAAATCAGATACTACTTGCCTATAATCCTCTATACAATAAATATAGAATCTCAACAGAAACAAATAAAAACCAGATGTTTAATTTATATCTGCACACTAAATACAGAAAGTGTGACATAAACTATACAATCCTCAATTCACAGGGATACAATAATCTTGACACAGTCTGACAGTCATTAAACTTATTAAGCTAACCGCAGCTAGTAAGTATGAAGTTAGCTTTTCTTTTTCTTACTTCTTCAATACCTTCAGATTCTGAATATAGTTTGTTTCTTTGGGTATAAATCAAGCCTTATACTTTATTTAAACTTGTTAAAATAGATATTTGTTCTACAATGTGCTTGAAGTATATAAATCTTCTTTACATTGGTAAAGTACTAGTTTGGTACAAAAACAATCTTTTATTATCCTTTTTCTCTGTGTCTCAGTTAAGGGGAACTTACAACTGCAATTTCCTGTAATTATGCAGGATATGGTCGTATTGGCCACTGCAACCAGGGAAACAACATGTACCTCTTTCCAGGGTTAGTTGGCAGTTTCATACTTTAGTTTATGGTATACAGTTCATTTTATTTTAAATATACGTTTTTGTTCCAGCATTGGTCTTGGAACTCTTCTGTCAGGCGCTAGGATAATCTCTGATGGCATGCTACAGGCTGCGGCTGAGCGGTATGTTTTACTGGATTTATTAATTCTGAAAATACTGCTATGATGAATTACTTAAAGGCCAAAATAGGTTTTAAGCTGGAAAGTGTCAAACAAACTGCAATGATATAGTTAAATATGAGGGTACTTGAAATGTCTTTCAAGAACTAACTATCCAAAAACTTTGTGGTGAAGGCACATGAATGGTTTTTATATTTCTACCATGCTCGCTCATGCAAAGTCCTTTGCGCATAGCATGAACAATGTACAAGCCTACCTTTTTAAAGTTGAAACATGGGTGGTAAGGATTGAACTTCAGACCAATTGGTCATATAGATGTTCAGGTACCATGTCATGAACCATCACTCCCTAAAGTTTAAGATGTTGAGTGAAGGAACACGACTGACAGGAGTGGTTTTATTTCTAACTCCCCTGCATGTAAGAGTTCTTTGGGCTTTAAGCGTGAACAATACATAGGCCCACCTAATTTTGCATTGAAATTTAACTTATATTTATAAGAACAAGGGGTCAACAAGGATCAACTTCTAGACCACATGGTCATACAGTGATGGCACATGAATGGTTTTTATATTTCTAACACCATCTTTGGAATAGAGTAACATTTCATCTTGATAAATAAACCTCATTGGAAGTTGAAAGCTCCCTCTACGGTTAAGTCCTGTATCTGTACGGCAATATCAATACAAATGACGTACTGCATGTTTGTAGGCCACACAAGGCCATTTCTCTTTGTATGTATGTTATGAGTGGAGGTGCAAGCTTGGAATCAGTTCCTCATTTGTTCTTACATTGTTGCTTTGTTGTTTCTTTATGGAATTCTTTGTTTGGCATGATCGGAGAATGTTACCAATTTTCGATGAGTATCGTTAATGTTGTGGTAGTAGTAAATAAATTTTTGTGGCAATGCACAATTTATGCTACACTTAAATGCATTTAGTTGGAACATTATTTTTGCATCTTTAAGGAGATTTCTTTGGACAAGTAGCTACTTTGAATAATATTCCGTGGTTGGCTTTTACTTGGTGTAAAACACATGATCATTTTGAAGGGTTTTTCCTCCTTTACAGTTATGTTGTAGCTTTGCTTCATTGAAATGTCCTTTGTTCTTTGTTGTTTGTTTTTCTTTATAATTTAAAGTAGGATCTCATGTCCTTCTTACTCTTATGTAAGCGTCTCCTCTTTGTTTAAATGAATTTATTCTTTTCAAAAAATTAAAGCACCATACCAAAAGGGTTTATCCCCTTCTTTGAGTGACAAAGAAAGATAAAGCAGATGCATATGCTTATGTTGTCTTTTGACGGTCAGATTAAATTTAAGATTTAAATGATTATTTTTCAAGCTTGAGAATTATGTTATGTTGGTATGCAAGTGTGAGTAAAAAGTCCCAAATTAGATAGAGATGGGTATGTTGAGCAACATATAAGTGACAAAGATCCACAAACTTGATACCTTAAGGCTTTGAGTTGAATATGGTGTCAAGTTCACTTGTGTGGTTAGTTCGTGACCCATTGATGGAGTTCTCTCTAGTGTTTTACTCCCCTCGTATTCCCAACATGTTAGAAATACTGATTTAGGCATCATAACATTTTCCATGTCATTTGTAATTATTGATTTGTGCATCAGATTATTCATCCCGAAATGCTGCTGTTTTTCATTGATTTTGATTGTTTTTTTGTTCTGCCTGATAATTGGAAACTGAAGTCTGGCTGCATATATGAGTGAAGAGGAGGTCCTCCAAGGGATTATTTTCCCTTCAACATCCAGGTATAAATGAGCTTTTTCTTTGCGCTGTGTGGGCTATAAGAGATGGTTTTAAAGGAGTAGCATCTTTCTCAAAACTAATACATATTTGCAGAATTCGAGATATTACAAAGGAGGTAGCCGCAGCTGTTATAAAAGAAGCTGTGGAGGAAGACCTAGCTGAAGGATATCATGGAATGGATGCTCGGGAGCTGCAGAAACTTAGTGAGGTAGGTTTTGCTTGCTTGGGAATATTAAACATTTTCGTAATAACTGTAAGATGACACAGCATTGTAATCTTTACTATAATGTGGTTGGAATCAATTTTTCATGAGAACACACTTGCAAGCTGTCTGTCAGACTGAACTTATATGTTATGAAAATAAATGAGTAACTATCTTGTCTAGTATATGCGAGATTGATTTGTCTGCATTGTGACTTGCCACCTAGTAACACAAATGGGAAGCTTCACTAACCCAAATTTTGTAGTCCTCAACCTTTCTCCTTAAGTGACCCCTATGACCTCGATCTTGTTTACAAATCATTGAGTCGGGTATCATACCACCTGATAACCCAAATTGGGACCTTTACTATTTCTAAATCCTTCATCTGCCAATCCTCAAAGAAGCAATCCATGGTCAATAATCTTCAAATAACACAAACCACCCAAAAGTTACTCCAAATCCAAAGTCTCAAACAGAACAAGACAGGCTCCGACTAACAGGCTATGGCTGGCACTCAAAACTTCATTGATATTTTAGATTTTGAAGATTTATGTCTTTGCACTCTCAAGGTAATCTTCCCCAATTCATTTGCGGTTCGCTAGTCCTTAGTTTATATTAGCATTTTTTGTGGAATAGGATGGCTTCCTTAAGAGTTTAAGCTCGTGGCTTATTCAAGGGTTTCTTTTCTTTGAAACATGTAAAGGTTTCCAAAGCTCGTTTGATATAATGTACTTTTCATTGTTTTGGCTACTCTGAATGTTTTGGTTCTTGGGGGACTTCTTATCGTCCATTGTTTTTGAGGCTCGTGAACTTTCCATAGGCTTCTTTTCTGAATTTTGGTTGAGTTTACTATTTACTATTTATTTCTTTGGTTTCCATCTTTCGGTATTCATCATATTTGTTTCATACTTTCTTCAAAATTCAAATGCATCAATGTTCCCTTACCGTAGTATGAATTGAGCTGAAAGTTTTGCATACATGTACAAATCATCATAGAGTAGTTCATTCTCATTTTACATCAAATGCAAGTATTTATATATCAAAACATTAAAGTTATGGATGCTTCTTTATGGGAGTTGCAGGATGAAATCGTGGAATATGTGAAGAATAACATGTGGAGTCCGGAGTACCCTACATTAGTTTACAAGAAAGAGTAAACTTCGGGGTTGATAACTACAATTCGCGATGCATGTATACTTCGATCAGGTTCACAAAATACTGGATAGGGTGGAATCAACCATGCAGGATTAGTTAATTTACACTCTTAAACATTATCTCATAGCTTATTTCTAAAAGTCTAGCAAACTTTATTTTTATGTATATGATTCTTCTTTTAAATAAAATGAAAAGCTAAGTTTAGTTCTTAATTTACTTTTATTTCTGTCGTCTTATACTTCTGTATCACATGGGTTTATAACTATGTTGTTGGAGTGATTGTTTGCTAACTTATTCGAAGTGATTTATGTTTAAAAACTTCTATTTCAAATGTAAATTTATAATAAAATTTAGTGTTAAATTTTTATTTAACATAAAAGTTATATTTTATTTCAACTTCTACTCAAATATGTTTTAAGAAAACTTGATTTTAGTTAAAAACAACTAATAATTATCTTGCAGTTTCACATAGCACAACCAAACGTGTGTTGGGAGGCGTCTAACGCAGAAACACAGTTACGTGAGTGATGTTTGAGGCGTAGGCTAGGGTGGGAGACTTAAACAAGTCTTCCATCGTGAGAAAATGTTTTTTTATCCGTTAGATGTTATGTATTTTAAATCAATGGCTTAAATTTTTTTACTTTCTTTTTTCTCTTTTATTCTTTTTCTCCCTTTCTTTCCCAAATTGTCCTTGGTTGCCCACCCTTCTACCCCCAATTCTCACTCCTCTGCCTCTCCTTCAACTAGGATTCCGGTGCTTCGTCGTCATTGACCATGGCTTCCGGTTCAATGCCGCAAGACGAGATTTTCCAGTTTGACTTCGGTCTCGGCGGTGGAATCAGCCTTGCCCACATGCTCTTCCACTGCAACATTCGCAGATCTGAAGGTGCTCCATCAAATTGAAACCATCATGGGCCTCTGCAACCTCTCCCATGAACCAAAAAAAAAAAAAAAGGAAACAAAAAAAAGAGTAATAACACAATAAGGCAAACCACAAAACTCAGATTTGCTTCCTTTTCCTGATTTAGACTATTCTCTCTCAGTGTTTCACTTTCATTATTTTCAACTCTTCCAACCACTCTTTTTCTTCTTACCACTGTGATTGTTTAATTATTGTTTTCGTTATGAAACGCTCCAAATTTGAGTTTCCTGGAATTGTTTTTTCCTGCATTGTCCCCATTGATGTCATTTTTTGCAGCAAAGTCATAACGCGCTGAACGGAACCCGGTCTAGTGCCCACAAGACGAGAGCGAAAATTGGGTTCTGTTGAGGTGGTCTTCGGGTTGGAACAACAGGTTTGTGGCTTGACTCCAGTCGCTATCCGGGAGAGAGATCGGTGCCGGAGGAGTGACAGTTGTTGCAGGCATTATAATGGGCTTGTGGCCTAATGGATCTGTGGGGGAATGGAGATAAAGGGGGAGCAGTGGAGGATGAAGAGGGAGGGGTAAATAGGGAAAGATAGGGAGAGAAAGAAAAAAAAAAGGAAAAGAAATTAACCATTGATCTAAAAATAAAGAAATCCAACAGTCTGAAAACTCTTTCCCATGGTGGGAGACTTATTTAAGTCTTCCACCCTAGCCTACACCGATGTTGGTAGGTACACGTGTTTGTAGAGGCTGCAACAATACATTGATGTCCAACAATTCAAAATTTTTGGTCCTACAATATGTGGAAGACGTGAATTCTAAATTTCCTCCCATTCTACGTTAGAGGAGGACATCAACTTTGTTCAGCTTGGCCATAGTACAACTACTCGTGCACTTGTCACGTCAATATCATTACGTCCTAGCTATTTTGTAGAGTTGTGCATACTGTATTTGGGTTAAATGTTTTTAGTCCCTTCAAATACGGAAAGGATGGTTTTTAGTATCAAAATAATAATTCTCCTTTTGGTTTCATTTATGAATGTGTCATGTGATATTTATTTTCATAAACGATGAGTCACAAGGAGACAATTTTGTTTGAAGGATAAAAATTACACCTGGCATATTTTGTTAGGACTCAAGCATAAGAGGAGAGCCTAACCCAAAAGACTAGTCCATTAGGTGGGAGAACCTTTTGACTTGAATACCACATCAAGTTTCTTATTCTACTCAATGTGGAACTCCTAACATTGTCACGCCCTTTAAGAGCCAACGTTCACGGTGGCTTCATTCTATCGACACTGACCTAATGGTAGCCTTTTTTGCTTTGACGACTTCACTCACTTATTAGTATTTAGTACATTGCACCTTAATCCAGCCTATAGGTAGCCCTTTCCGTAGCCCAACTTTCAATAAAAGCACCAATTGTTAGGATTTAAGCACAAGAGGAGAGTCCAACTCAAAAGACTAGTCCATTAGGTGGGAGAGCCTCTTAACTTAAGTACCACACCAAGCTTCTTATTTTATTCAATGTGGGACTCCTAGCATTTTTTTTTTATAAATGAGGAACTAAAATGAAACAAATTTTTTAAGGACTAAAAGGGAACATTATTTTTATGAGTTTAATGGGTATGTGTTGTTAGTGTAAAAGATTTCACATTGTTAACTATTTGAAAATTAGTTTTGGTGTAATTTTTAAGTTGATTATTATCAAAGTTAACGAACTTACTATATATGATAGTTTGTGATTAAATGACTATAAAAAGGCTTTACAGTATTAATATATGTACTATTTTTTTTATTTACAAGACTAAACATATTTAACTCATTATATTGTTAGCTTAATCTCATAGACCAACCCATTAAATTAAAAAAATGGTCGATATTTTTTCTTGTCTAACTTCTTGAAAGTAATTGGCTAGTATAAATTAGACTTGCTGGTCTTGTAGGACTAGTTACTCCCAACCCACCCTTCAACTTGTATATTGATTTTCGTCCCAATTGGGATTCCCAGGCTTTTGACTTCATTCCATCTTTTTTTTATAGGCTTTTGACTTGTTGTAGTTTGGGACCACCAATGGCCTATGGTCCTCTTTGTTTTGATTGTTTAACGAATTGTTTTCATATTTATTTAATATTTTAAAATTTCACATTATCGCGTCCAACTGTTCCTGATGCTTGATCATTGAAACCCTTACCTATAATCCAAAGATGGTTTTTGGGCATTTGTGAGGACAATAAGGTCTTATACATATTATTTTATTTTAAATATGGGAGGGCTAAGACAATGGGATGTTGAAGCCAAGATCTACAACCTCACCTTGGAGGAATTGGGTTTGCTCTTTTGTTTTAGCCTCTTGGAACGCTAGATAATCTGCTTTGGACATTTTTGGTTAAATAATCATTAGGTCTTTGAATTATTTGAGAATTTTTAATTAGATCCTTAAATTAAAAAAAAATTGTAATTGGATCATTGATTTTGTAAATTTTTTGTTATTGGGTCTTTGTAGTTAATTTATGACAGCTTGAAACTACTTTAGCTTTGTAATTGTTTTATAATATTTGATGATTTATTTCTAAAAAATCGGGAAGTAATCTCATGACTCTGTTCTCCAGCATTGTGTTCAGAATTTTAAGAACTACCTAATCTAGATTTTTAATAATTTTTTTGAGCCAGAGCCCATAAAAATGAGAAAATGACGATTTTGCTTTTATTTCTCAACATTAAGGGTTGACACGAAAAAAATATTTAACTGATACTAAAATGTCAATTTGAGTTTAGAATCATGTCATATATATTAAAATATAATTTAAATTTTTTCTAGAAATTTTCTGAAATTCTTGTGTAAAATAACCAAAATGTCCCTTATTATCTACTAAGCTAAATTAGTATTGGTTTGACATCCAAAAATAGTAAAAATAATGATCTTAGTTCATTTTTAGGTAAATTATTTAATTTTATAATTTTTATAAAATTTTTTATATTTATTGAATTAAAATGAATTTAATATGAATTTTTAACTTAAAAATAATAAATAAATAAATTTTGAAAAAATTAATAAAAATAATTTTTTATTTTTGGAAATTAATTTTAAATATAAAATAATGTGTGTGACAAGGTTCACTCTAAAATTCATTAATTTGATATTACAAGCTAATTTACTAAAGTTTAGGTAATTTTATCGATTTTGGTCAATTTAACTTGCAGAGAAAATAAAACGCTGAGATTGTGGGACACCTCAGCTGGACATGTCATAGCCCTAGCCTAGGTGACTCACCACTTTAATTTTACACTTGTCAAGCTAACAAATTATAAAGAAATTAAAAGGGGAATTATGACATCATTTAGGTGGTGTCATATATAAACACTCACCTCTCCCTTCTTTTATATATAGGACTAAGTGGACAACATTTTCTTCAAACCTTTCCCCTCTCCCTTAATAACTAGATGCTCTCTCCCTTGCTCCCTTCACCATAAATTTTTTTAGCTTCTATAGTCCTTCATCATTCACCACCTAGGAGGCTTTCATTGTTGGAGCTTGGAGATAACCATCTTCTTCATCTTTCCTCCTCATCTTCACCAACTATCATTGAGGTAATGAGGGGAGTGGGGTGGGTTCTTATGTTGTTGCTTTCACATAGTTGTTGGGTGGGTTTTCTCCTAAAACCCATTAGTCTTTCATCTTGAAGCTTATACATATGTGATTATTGTGATTGTGTTTCTAGATGAAGTTTCAGATCTAACACTCGAACTTGTTTTGCTTATGACTTGAGCTATGGTTATTATTTTGGAGTGCTTGTTTTTTTGTATGAAACTAGATAAAATTTTCTTCATAATGGAATAAAGAATCACTTGAAGAAGTTAAGAAACAAAGAAGTTATACCTATTGAAAATTGAGGTTATTGTCTAGAAAACACAAAACTAGCAGTGTATGTTTTTTCGTGATTATGAAATTTCTGGTTGGTTATTTGGTAAACCTACTTAAACTACTAAAAAGTAGACTTCTTAAGCTTTCCAGTGATATATAATATGCTTATATTTATGGCCACTTACTATTTTTTTTCAAATTTTGGAAATTGTTGGTCATGCATTGATTCTAGCCAAAATCATTTTCTAGAACTGCCACATTTCAAAAATAATTGTAAATTGTTTAAATATTTTTTTTTGAATGATCTTTATCAATTTAAAAATCTTATTGAATTTACTTTTGAGAAAAAATTTACTTTGCTGCTAAATGTTCTATGTAACACTCTTTAATTTTAAATATAATTCATATTAATTTAATTATTACTTTAAGTTGATGAAAATGTGAGTAATTTTTTTTTTTTAACAATAGAAAAACAAAATCTAGAAATAGAGTGAAATGATAAAAACTGCTTATGTATATATATATATATATATATATATATATCCAACTGTACATCATGGTTTGAGTAATACATAATAGTTAAAGAGAAAACAAAAGTACATCAAAAGACATATATTACCTAACCAAATATATACATAAAAAAAAAAAGATCTTATACAGAGGAGTATTTATCTACCCTATCCCTTAAGAAAATATTATAAACTAGGTCTTCAAATCTGGAGAAGTATCCTCTGGCTCTTCCTTAGTATCATTAGGCATTGTTATCATCTTCAATAATCACGATTCAACATAATGGAGTGAGGTGATTGTTCTAAATCACTTTCACATGTATGGTAGGAATTTAAATACAATTAATGAAGGGAACCTAGGGTTTATTCTAAGTTATACTACACTACCCTTGACTTGGTATGGATCCATGCTTCCCATCAGTGAGTAATAGTTCTTAACAGAACCTGGGAAGTGACTGAGATTACATATATCTCTCTTAATATCATCACGTGGTACAGTCCTCATTATCATTGAGGAAAATAACAGTCAAGATATATATTTATAAAGGTATACTCTCAAACCAATCCTGGAATGCTGAGCAGTTGTCGGGGTTATCGAGCTTGGTTAGGTGAATATCCCAGCTCACGGGTGCTACCCTGGCTATTAGGACTTTCACCACTCGATGCCTACCCCTAAGACCTCCCCAAATGGGTCCCTGCCTTTCATTCCTTAGCGTACCAAACTGTAGCTTCCCTAACAGGGTGTCATGCCACTGCATGTCCCTTGTTTTACATTACTCATTAATATATTAATTTCTAAAGGTTCATTCTGGTCTCAAGTATTTGAGTACCAGTATAATTTCTACTAATATCTCTACCTTATATTACAGAGATTTGATCCATACATATCATTCACATAATTCATAATTCAAATTAAAGAACATAAGCAATAATTCAATAAAAATAAAGATATACAAATTTAAATAAAGACTGATAATTAAGAAATAAATCATAGAATGGTCAAAAATAATTAGAATTTTATCATGAATTTTTAGAATTTTTTTGAAAATTTTTAAAATTTAGTATTTCTAAGAAAAATGTGTCCACAGACACTTATAGAGCACAATTAGAAGTACTAAATAAGCTTTAAAATTTATGAAATTTTTACAGATGGTCTATTGGTGTGTCTAGACCTTACCTGGACGATAAAAACTTAAACTGAAATTTCTACAGTAGTTTTCTAAAAATAAATTCATAAATAGCTCATAAAATAATTTTTGTACCCAGTCTCATATTATGAGATTTATAATTTATTTCTTCTACTAATTTTACTAAAATAATTGAGTATTACTAACATTTGACAATATGACAATTTAATTATATATTATAACAGCTAAAAATATTTTATTTAAATTTGGATAGCATAACAACTTAATAATTGTACTATAGTTGTTTGAATTTGAGCAGTATAACAATTTAATAATTATACTATAGTTGTCTAAAATTGAGCAGCATAACTACTTAATAAGAGTATTTTAATTATCTAAAATTGAGCAGAGTAACATCTTAGCAAATGTATTTTTATTTTCTAAAAGTGAGCAGAGTAACAGCTTAGCAAGTGCATTTTAATTTTCTAAAATTGAGCAAAGTAACAGCTTGGTATAATTTAATAATTTAAATTTGAGCAAAATAATAACTTAGCAAAAATTAAAGTTTAACATCAAACAATATAACAATAATATTAATAATAAAACTAAAGCCTAAACGGGTTTAGGGGAAAAACCCTTCCTATCAACATGCAAAGTAATTGAAAATTAGAACCAACCCCACTCCCCCCATTACCTCAAAGAGTTGGTCAAGTTGTTGGTGCAGAGCTCCTAGGAAGAGGATTTTTACTAGTTATTGGAAAACTAGTAGAATTTTAGCATAAAAACAAAGTAAAAGAAATTTTTTCTAGAGAGAGAGAGACTCTCTATGGAGACTTACGGAAGAGAAGAGGAGTGAAGAGCTTGGTTCATGTTTCATGGCTATTTATAGGAAAAAAATGGCCTTAGGTGTCCATTGATGAGATCATCCATGATGTCAAAAATACAATTTTTGATTTATGTTTAATTGAAAATTAGGGACACATATATAAGTAGGTGGTGAATCACCTCTTGGTAGATCAGAAACGTGGGATAGCAGTTGTACCAACATTTCTCAGTGTAAATTTTACCTGTAATTAGATTAGTCGGTACCGATAAAATTGCCTAAACTTGAAAAAAATAACTTTTAATACCAAAATAATTAATTTAGATATAAATATGAGAAAATGTAATATTTTTCATCAAAAATAATTTCTAAAAATAAATTTAATTTTTTTCGAATTATAAATATATATATTATATATTTTAAGCTTAGAAAATTCATATTAAATTCATTTTAATTCAATAAATGCTCAAATTTTTATGAAAATTCTAAAATTACATATTTTACCTAGAAATGTGCTGAAAATATCATTTTCATCATTTTTGGATGTCAAACCAATACTAAGTTGGTTATTTGACAACTAGGGATATTTTGGTCATTTTATACAGGAATTTCAGAAAATTCCCAGAAAATTTCCAAAATTATATTTTAATATATATGACATGATTTTAAACTCAATTTGACATTTTAACATCAATTGAATCTTTTTCTCATGTCAGTCGTTAATATTGACAAATAAGGACAAATTCGTCATTTTCTAATTTCTCCGAACTTTGGTTTGGAAAAATTATTAAAAATCACAATTAGATAGTTTTTGATATTCTGAGTTTAATCGTGGGGATCAGAATTTTTAGATTCCTTCCTGATTTTTCAGAATTAAATATAGAATAAATAAATAAATAAAACAATTAATTAAGTAAAAGTGAGGGTGTTACATTCTAAGACAAACGAGAAAAAGCTAAAAACAGTTTGCTAGTCATCTAGTGGTTCTGTCTGACCTCACTAGCTTTTTATTTTTGTATCTTTTTTTTGTAGATTTTTGTTTAATGTGATCCTGAATGTTTTAGAAAATATACAAAATTATCTTTCCAACAAGCTATGGATTATATATTATAAAAAGCATTTAATTGTTCAAACTTGATGATCAAATCGAGCCACTGGATCTAGAAAAATAAAGAAATTTTGCTTATAATTTTAGATAAAGTTTTCAACCTCTTTCATTAAAATTTTTATTGGCTTCAAATTAGTTTTTGAATTTTATCTAAAGTATTTCCCTAAAACTGATCAATTAAAGTTTAATTAGGTACTTAAGGTAGTGAATAATATGTATTAGTAAATTACTAATGTGATTAATTGTTTTCATTGATGCATGGCTTATAGATTATGAATTGTTCAATTATAATTTTGTAGATATTTTGTACAAGTATGTAGACCATAATTTGTTATACTATGAGATGAATAGAGACCAAATCTCTGCAATGAGAAGCACAGACATCAAAGAGAAAATAAATTGGTGCTCAAATAAGTTGAGACCAGGAAAAATCTCGGCCCAAAGTTAAAAAGTAATAAGTTAGGAGATGTTAGTTAGTGAATAATGTGATGTGAAGGACATGCAGTGGCATGACACCTTGCATGAGAAACCACAATTTGGTACACTAAAGAATGAAAGACAGGGACTCACTTGTGGAGATCTTGGGGGTAAGGTATCGAGCGGAGAAGGTCCTAATATTCAGGATAGCGCCATTGAGCTAGGATATTTGCCTTACCAAACTTGATAACCTCGACAATAGCTCAGCATTCTAGGATTGGTGTGAAAATATAACTCTATATGGAAAATGGATGTCCTGAACTGTTATTTTGTACCTCAATGATGATTAGGACTATACCATGTGATGATGAGAAAAGGTATACGTACTCCCAATCACTTCTCAGTTCCATTGAGAACTATTACTCACAAATGGAAGTATGGATCCATACTTGCTACTATATATTTTGCTTCAATCATTGAATCAACTAACTTAGGGCTTGTTTGGAGTGGGTTTTAGTTCCGAGTTTCAAAAATTTCAAAAACTGCGATAAGATTTTTGTTTTTAAAAATTAGTTTTAGTTATTTGTTCTAATTTTTGATTTCAAAATAAACTCATTTTTAAATTTTTTATTATGTTAAAATTAGTTTAATGATATGTTTATGTGGTGGTGGTGATGGCGACAACGACAGTGGTGACGGCGGCAGTGTCAATGACGATAGTTGTGGTGGTGCCAGTGGTGTCGATAGTGGTGGTGGTGCTGATGCCGGTGGTGATGGCAGTGCCAGTGGTGGTTGCGGTGGTGATAGTGCTGGTGGTGGTCATGGTGGTGGAAATGACCATTGTCAAATATAGTGATGTGTGATTTTTTAAAAACTAAACCATATTCACAACTTTTTTTTTAGTTTTGAAAATGAATGTAAAAGTGTTTTGAAATTGAGTTAAAAACCATTTCAGCTTTATTTTAGCCAAACGCTTTTTGTTTTGAAAATTGTATTTGAAAACCACAAACTTACAACTACCCTCAAATGGGCCCTTAGGCTCTATCTGGGATGGTTGTAGGTATTCAAATTTAAATTTAAAAACAAAATTTGTTTGGATAAAAAAAGGTTGAAATAGTTTTGAAATCAATTTTAAAATCATTTTAACTCATTTTTAAAATCAGAAAAAATATTTCTAATTATAGTTTTAAGTTTTAAGAAATTGTGTCATCACTTTCAATACTTTCCTTCCCCACTTCTATGTCCTTTCCTCCTCTCAGGCTCCTACTTTGATCCCCTATGTCACTAGCTCTAGGACACCTTCCTTAGAAGGAAACTTCAAATCCGTCATTTCTTAATGTAGCGCGTTGCATTGTGTTTGAGTAATATGATTGCTCACATCACATAACATTGATTCAAATTATCAGATTAGACTTAATTTCCTTCCAGCAAATCCGTGTCTGAAAGCGATGAAGCACAAAAAGGAAAGAAAACCTAGTGTCGCATCTCAAGTGAAATCATTGCATTACATGAATTCACATTGGAGATTATTATATAGTTCAAGCAAGAAATGAAGGATGAGAATTGGCTTCTAATTAACCATGTGCTGGGGTAATTGATTTTTTTTTGTCGAATAGAATTATCGAAGGAAGCATATGAAGAAGGAGGTGTAGATGAAGATCGAAAAAAATATGAGATTAAAACTAAAAAGCTAAATTCTAGAATACTCGAAAACAAGATTTCGAGTTTATCGAAATGGTATGTTTGAGGAAACTTTATTGCATACATGAAGAGGGTTAAATCATACTCGAAAGAGAAGTCACAGTTAGAAGCAGTTTACAAAAGAATACAGTTTCAAACAGGTGGCAACATCTTAATTAGGTTTATTCAAATTATTGTACACGTGTCGAGATCATAGAGAATCGACCGTTATCTAAATTATTTATAAATAAGCAACTGCATAGTCATTTTTCTTTGGTTCTGACATTTACACAAACTCTATACACCACACACGCCGCATGAATGACTATCGGTTCAAAGGAGAATGTGCATGTTCTAACCCAACTTTTATTTCAATGCATTATTCTTTTCTCATCTCGAATTCTACTACTTCCTATGACCCTTTCTTCTATGATAACTCTTTCCTTGTAATTTAATTTCAATCTTTCTATGACCTTTTCTTCTGTCTATGACTTTTTCTTTTGCCTGTAACCTTTTCTGGTAGCATTCGTATAATATAATGTATGTTTCGATTCGTATGTTAATAGCCATTTATTCAAAATCAAATCTAAAACCAAATGTTCATATATGTGTTATTGTTAATCAATTCGAATGAGCATGTAGTTATAATTTGGATTTGTTATGTAAAATCATCATTTGATGTCTATATCAAAATTGAAATAATAATGTTAAACCACTAATAAAAATTTTCTCAAGTTGAAAACTTAAAATTGCTAGTTCAAATAAAAAGAATCCATACAAAGAAATAGATTCTAAGTCCCATTTTTAATAATATCTTTATTTGTTGGTTAGAATCTTTGTGAGAATTTATCCTTTGAGAATTAAAATGATTTTGATTCTCAAAACAAATTTCCACCATCAACACCATGATAACAAGAACAAAAAAGGAAACCATTACATTACCTAAATTCGGATTGTAGAGTTCTCGTAAGTTTCTCACCTTTCTCTCTCTCTCTGTTGATTTGGTTATACAATGTAAATTCATTTTGATGCGTTTTGTTTTGTACAGGAAATGGAGGAAAGGGAAAAAAATTAAAATTAAAAACTAAAAAGCGGTTTTGATTTTAAAAAATTAAAAATTAAAAACTACTCCAAACGAAGCCTTAACTTGTTTGGAACTTTTTCAACCCACTTTACCACCATTTGAGGTGAAAACATAACTTGAACTTGATTTGGCTTCATTTTTGTCTGAAGCAAAATGTACATTAATATAACCTATAAGTTTTTATTTAAAATTTCCATAAATGAAGAATTGGTCTTAAATTTTTCTTAAATATTTAAGAATGATCTATATTAGCTAGTTGTTTGTAATTTTATGGAAAAGAAATGTGTAGAGGTTCTTATAAATAGCAATATTAATTCTCTTGGTGGAGGGAACATATTATCATTGTTGTGCCAGCAATGCCTCCAGGAAAAGGTTTGTTTTTTGCCCCCAAATTTTGAAGCATGAAGAGTTTGAAGGTGCATATGCTAATTCGAATTAAAAGCAAGGGTTTGAGTCTATTCATATTTATTATGACAATGCGAGGGAGGATCCGCAAGAATGTCATTGACACCTAGTAGAGATTGAGGTTTATTTTGGCAGTGTCTGCTTGTGATTTTTATCTCGAATTGTTGCACCAACTTCAACTTATATCATGGCGTTTTGTTCTGGTGTTCCTACAAATTTTGAAAGTCCTATATCAGCGATTTTAATTGCGTGTATAACTGTAAATAAAGTACCACCAAGAAAGCCCATTCTTAACTTTACTCAAAAGGTTAATTAAAACATTATATTGCATGGAGACGTTCAAATAGGTAAAAAAAAAAATTGATATAATTTGTGATAAATTTATTATATTTTGTCTAAATTGATATGCAAGATTAATCTATAATTTATAAATATTGTAAACATTATGTATTCTTATTTATATTTTTAAATAAAAATAAATAAGCAACAAGATAAGCTAAATAAGTTTTTTTCTTTTTTAAAAGGTTATGCTACTTTAACTTAGTGATAAGGTCCTTTTAAATGTCTAAATGGAAGGGGCTTTAGCTTCTTAAGCATATACTCCTAGGTTTATAATTGAGCGGTAAAATTAGATAGTATTAGATTGTTCTAACTTAATCAATAGTTTCAAGTTTAAAGTTTAGGAATGCAAGTGTGTTAAAACTTGGTATAAAGAGTTTTGTTGTTCATTGTATTTCTTGAACTAGGTTAATTGAAAGCCCAACGTAGTGTTTGAATACTAGGGTCTTAGATCCAGAAAAAAAATAAAATTATAGTATCAGGTCTACTCTTAAAATTTGTGTGTATGAAAAAAAATATCATTATAATAAATTCCTACACTTTACATGTAACCTACCAAATGATAAATCAAAATAAATTAAGTTGTAGGCTTAGTATCATGAGAAAGCAAATTAAGCTAAGTCATAAGTCTTTAATAGGCCATTTGAACTTTTGTCATTGCTGCTTTTTTTGAATAAAACACTAATTTAGTCCTTAAAATTGATATTTTTGTTCTATCAATCTAATCTTTAAAATTGCAAAAAATAAAAAATAAAAAATGATTTGGCCTCTCAAATTACCAATTGACACTACCTATCAATTAAGTCATTGGCATTATGAAAAAGTAAATTCAATAACTAACTAACTTTAGCAAGTGTTAGTCACTTTGGTCTACGTCAGTTAATTTGATCTCACACATTAGTATGCATCAAGGACTAAATTAAGTGAGTCAAAAGTCAAGAATTAAATTCGGAATAATTAAAATTAAACTGACCTGTAATATCAATTTCAAGTATCAAATTAACTAATGATTGTTAAAATTAAAAATTAAATTTATATTTATGTAACATTAGAAACAAATTAATTACTGATGACAAGTTTAAGTACTAAATTTATACTCTATTCCTAATAAGAGAGTATTGTTAGTTTTTTCTTTCTTTTAAAGTAGCAAGAAGATAGTTCAGAAATTTGAATTCAAACTTTATGAGGAAAGTTCTTCCCTATAAGCTTTTCTGTACTAGAAAGTAAGGGGATTAATTTCACTTTTTTTTTTAATCCATGGTACCCTGCTCTAATATTCTTTTTGGGCACCTTTCTGAATATCTTCAGAGCTTCTTGATTTTTTTTTTTATTATTATTATCATCATTGTTAATCCTTTGTTCTCCTTTCTTTATACCAAGATATTTCGAGCTTGGAAGCAAAGTTTAGATTTTTGTTGGTATTTCATAACATGAATGGCCATGATAGAAAGCTTTGAGAGCACTAAACGGAAGCCAACCACCAACATGTACCACTAACCTAAAGCAGGTCAACGTGGGGTAAAGGAAATGTTATTATTACAAATATAACACATAGTTTGGTGACTCTCCTTAGTGGCATTTTAATTTTAATTAAAAATTAAGGTTACGTTGAAATTCACGAAAGCAATTTAAAATTGATGATTTTTTTCTTTAATTGTTCACTATTCCATCTTATTCATGTAATAAATACTTGTTTAAATACATTATTGCTTTGTTGACTCACCAACCCAATAGAGATGATAGATTAAAAAAAATGAGTAAATTATAGTTTAATCCTTTTACAATTTATATTAATTTTGATTTTTGGTTTTATGGTTTTATGGGAGGTGCATTTTCCCTTCCAACTTCATTCTCAAGTTTGTTAAGTCCTTATGAGTAGTCTTTTTCAAAGGCTTTAGTTGCCTTAAATTGTCTTCTCTTCAAGTTGGTTGGTCAGTGTTGGGGAGGCCCTTTGGGGATGTTAGCTACCTTGCATTGGTCTTGTTGGATTGTTGGCTTTCTCTTCTAAAGAGAGACCATGCTTTTTGTAAAGACCATTCACTTCCCACAAGTCACTCTTGGACTAGTTCTTTGGCCTGTTCCAGGGTAGGGGTGTTTTTTCTCAAGTGGGAAGTTAAGGGGAGGAGGATTGCACATGGGTTAGTAATGGTGTCCTCAATCGATGAACTCAGGATGGGGCATCAAAGGTTTTGGAGGACCAATTTTCGTCAATTGTCTGATGCTTCAATCACCTTTTCAAGGAAAGGCTTGCTATTTGGGATCATCTTGTTCATTTACGGTCACCATGCTTGCTTGTAGTTGTAGGTTGAGGATGGTTGGTCCCCTTACCCTTGTTCACACATGTTCCTCTAGCATCCAAGGGGGTAATTTGCTCAATTCCATTCATTCCTATGATGTTAGTGGTGACGGTGCAAGCTTTCCCACTTGGGAATACTTTTTGTCTCCCACAGGTGAGTGATGGCTCTAATTGGGTGCAATTCTCCATTTTCGCACCATGGGGTGTAAGCCATGATCATGCCCATAGATGGTGGTGTTCCGTCTACCGACTCTCATAAACGGTGCCAATGTTTGATTTGTAACTTCTCTTGAGGAGGCCCAATGGACGACAGTGAAGATGTGATCATGATCCAATATGAATTGCACTTCATTTAGGGCCTTGGCTAGAGTTGTGGGACTTGTGTGAGAACCATTGGATTTTAAGTGATAGTAATGCTTTGATGGTTCTCATATGTTCATTTGATCGGAAGCGGGTGACCATTTACATGGTCTTTGACAATCAAGTTGGTATATATGAATTTAATTAGATTTGTGAGGGTTGGTTGAGTTACTTAGATAGAAGTTCACTAATCACTTGGCAAGTATACTAAGTCGCACAAGTAGCAAGAGTAAGTAAGAGTATCATTCTCTTAGAGACTTAACTCAGTGCCTAGCAAGTCACAAATTTTCCATGATTTAGATGATCGAGTTGGATTTTCAATCTACTTCTACACATGTAAATTTTAATTTTCAATAATAAAATTATAAAACTAACAATTTTTCTCTTTTTGCTTTGAAATTTTATAAGACTAGATAATTAAAAAGGGTTCTTATGAATTTAAAATTTGTTGGGGTTCAATTAGCCTAAATATATAACTCATGCTCACAAAGAATATGTATTCAATTCCAAGTTTAGTGTTAAGAGGAGATCACAAAAATACTTATGATTTAATTCCTCAAACTAGAAACCTAATTTTTATAATCAACCCTCAATTCCTTAGGTGATTCTATCACAAAAATTGCATTAAGAATAAAATCTCAATTTTTCTCTAATGAAACAAATCTCATTCCTAAAAAGTGTCCCATTAAGTATTTGATTTCAGTTTAGAGTCCAATTAAGATTTTCCAATCATAAACCAAACTCAATTGTCCATTCTAAGGTTGATCAATCCAAAGAAAGTGTTAAGGTCAGAAATCAAATATTAACATAGAAACTTTGGAATTTAAATAAAAATAGAGTATAACATTTACATATAACATTTCAATTTGGCTAACCTAAACTCCAACAACTATGAATTTAGCTATACATATTCATTATCTTACAATCCCCAATGGTAATTTGAATTCTTGATCTTTAAAGTATAATCGAAGTACTCTCCTAGCTCTCAAGCTGCTTTTTTCTTCATAGAGTCCACCTTAGGAAAATGATTAGTCCCTTTTCATACTAAAAAGTCACTTTAAATAATGGAGGATTACATTAACTCACGCTGAGTGTCGAGTTGTGCACGTTGAATGCCTCCTAATGATCAATTCAAAGAGTCTTAAGTAGTCTAGGGCTAAGTTGCCACCATGCGTGCCCAGCGTGTCTTAACCATCATCTCTGTATACTGTGCACCAAGTGCCTATCTTGTGAGCTAAGTGTCATACTTCACTTTGATTTTCCTTATCAAAAATTTGAGTTGAACTTCCAATTTGGGCTCTCATCCTGGGCTGTGCTTAATGCTTTTGTTAGGCTTTCAGTCTACACATAATAACACAAAAAAGTAAGTAAAAACTATTTATATCACAAACTAGAGAAGACTCACTTTTATTCAATTAATTAGCCTAAAATATAACTCAAACTAAAAATATTATGAAATCTTAATCACAAAAACTTAAGAATTATAAGCAATTTTTAACAACTAACAAATCTCCTTAAACCTTGTGCTTGTCCCCAAGCAAGATTTTAGAAATTGACGCAAACACCCACAATTTTAAATATTTACAATCAATGATCAAGCTGAAGATAACAATGCTCCTCTCACACTTACTCAGTAATTAGTATTAAAGCTAACTGAAGACGTTGGTTTACTTCATAGTGCTATCAAAAGGAACTACAACCAGTTGCACAATGGAAACCATAGAATGAAGTAAACATGGTAACCAAAATTATGAATCCAATCATAAACACATAGCTCCTCACAGATGTGTTTCACACTAGCATACAAAAGTTTTAAGCAAGCGTTTTTCTCATAGCTAATCAAAGAGAACAATGCAGCCTAACTCTGCTCTTCATCTCAACATGCACAATAATTACACGCCACGTAGATCCTTAGGGACTTTATTCAAATTGTAATGTGGCTAGGCTAGAAAAACATTTTTGGTTTTTCTTTGGATAACAACATAACACTTAGAATAATAGAGCATTCATTTGATATTTTAAAACTATACAACTTTTATTCTATACAAGCAACAAAACAAGTTTCACAACAAGCAAACATATATATTTTTTATTTTGATGATTTTTATTTTCTTTTCATTTTTGTGCTTTTCTTTCTTCTTTTTTTCTCTTTCTCTTTTCTTTTCTTCTTCTTTTTTTTAACAGCAAGAAACTTTATACTTGCAATTGAACATTTTTACATCATTTCACTGGTTCAACCCTTTGACTTCCTTTTTGGTAACCCCCCTCCCCCAAGACCTATGCAATTCCTTACTCACAAATGTTCTCCCATCTAAGCAAAAGTTAATCATGGTTTTTTTTCCAGGCTTAAGGAACAAGAACAAAAATCATATTCAGGCTTAAAAGGATAAAGCAAGGGATTATTACATTAGGTAGGCTTTTTGGCTCAAACGCATTATGCAAATAAAGAATTAAAATTGCCTTGATCATGATTATGCAAGCATACAAATATATACAAAGAGATTAAAGCAAAATAAAGTGCAAAATTCCAATGATTGCATTCTCTCAGAAAGAATATAGTTAATTAGGCTCAAATTCCTTACATGGCTATGAACAAATGCATCCAATGATCTTCCTCAAATTTATCTCACCATATCAACGAACTCTAACAATTTCCAAAGTGTAACAAGGCTATAAAAACTCTTGAAATTAACCATAAAACTCACCTTAGCCTCTTATCAACTCCTATTCAAAGTACTAAAAATTTCATATCAAGAGAGAACATGATCATTTAAAAGCTGGATATTTATTTATAGCTATATGCTTCATAACATTTAATAACTTATACTTGAACCACACAAAGAAACATAATTCAAAACACTTCAAAAACATCATAATAAAGTTAACCAAAGATAAAGTATTCAAGCATAACAAAACACAACAAAAACACAAAACGGTAAATTATAGAGTCCAGCTGCTAGTCTTCCTTAGTCTTTTCATCATCCATCTCATCATTAGCTTCATCATCTTTTATTTCGTCTCCATTTTCCTCATCTTCACTACTTGTAATCTCATTGCTTTCGTCTTGCCTTTCATTATGGTAATCACCACCACTAGGCTAGTCAACATGAGCAGCAAATTCTTCAACAGTTGGACAGATAAAGCCACTCTCGCAATACTAGGAATATGCAAAAAGAGGTTGTGCAATGCATCCATCATCATAGTTTGGCCCCTAAAAAGAGTAGCGTTTTGCTCTTGAGTCAGAATTTAATCATGCTTAATATTCTGCAATCGCCTTGCCACTAATATCCTAGGTGGATAAGGAGGAGATCTCTCTCGATCAAGTGGTTCATTATTCATGCAGTGAGCACGAATAAACCTTGCATCAATAAGCTTCCTCAATGTCAAATGTGGTGGTTGAGACACATCGACACAAACCAATTTGCATAATTCTATAATCGAACAAGGATATTCTAACATAGCTTTCCCGGTGGAGTTGGCTGCCAGCTAAATCTCCAATGATATGATGCTACCTACATCCACGGACAAACCTGTCATAATGGCATACAACATGTGAGACCTCTTTTCAGTAATATCAGAGGTATGAGAACAAGGAGATATGCTTGAATACAAAAAGCTCATCCAAATTTGGGATAATGACAGTAGATCCCTCCTCAAAATTCTTTTCCTTTGTCCATTAGAAGTATATTCATAATCAATCCTAGACACACATATCCTGTTAAGGATCAAAGAATAATCCTTATCAACCTTGTTACACCACGTCACATATTCTCAATCATTTGGTCCCAAATTCAGCTTTGTCCTCGAAAACATGTTGATTGTCTTGTCATCAAATTTGACTTGGTGACCACGTACAAAACTCTTCCTCAAATTGATTCCAGTTAAACCAGTGTAGGCAAGCGCGTAGAACTCCTTCACAACTGCCACATTAGGAGGTTCAGGGAATGATGTAAGTTTTCCCCATCCCTTTGTAATGATCTTATTCTACAATGTTGGATATTCTCTTTCTTGCAAAATAACCTTCCTCTCAATAAGAAGTTTCCCCTTCTCAAACTCATGGAATCTTTCTTGCTGTTGAAATGACAGAAGGTAATGGTTGTCAAATGGAAGGGGAGCTTGTGAAGATTCCCAACCAACTGATGTCCTTTGTCTTTTGGTTGGTAGCTTCTTGGGACCCATCCTGAAACAATTTGAACATCCATACCAATGTTGTTTAACAATGTTAAATATACAATGAAAAGTATGGGATTGCCAAAATGATATAATTAGAAATCAAGATGGAAATCAACTTTTGGACTTAATTGAATCAAAGCACAAGGTTTTAATAATGTCGGCCACCATCGCTAAGCGCCTCATTTGCGCACTGGGTGCTCAAAATTTTTGATCTTTAAGATGCGAGAATTGGGGGCGTGCTTTTATAGGCTGGGCACTCAACAGATCATATTTCCATATAAATATCCAAGGGTGCACTGGGTGCCCAACAATTTTCTAGAATTTTATTGAAGCAAACCATCGAACACCTAGCATACTACCTATATTTATGTACAAAATCATAACATCTATAATTTATCTTCTCCGAACAAGACCAAACAATATTAAAAACCTTAGTAAACATTATTAAAGTCCAACATTAAACAAAGAAAGTAAAACAAAATTAAGAGCAATTAAAAGAAGTGGAAGAAGGAAGAAGAAATTCTAGGAACATTATGAACATAAACAGCGAAAAAAAAAAACTAAAAAACTTAGAGAGTGAGGGAGAATTGAGAGGGAATGCTTAACAACATAAAAGAAGGGATGAGTGAACATTGTGGGGTGCTAGGGTTACTTAAGCAGAGAATGTAGCAATTGAAGTGCCCTACTTTTTTAATGCAGTTTCGTAACTGCATTGCACACTAAGAGCTCAAAAGTACGCACTAAGCACTCGATAGGGCCTATCTGGCCCACGACCCCTCATTTTCTTGCGCCCAAAAATATTATTTTTATTTAAATTTGATTATTAGCATTTTTTTAACTAGCACTGCACAAGCTACGTGCCCTAGATGCGAGCTAGGCGCGTAAGCAATAAAGAACACTAATTTGCGTGCCAAGCGCGTTAGATAAGCGCTGAGTGTGCATCCATCTGAGTATCAACTTACTTTAGAGTGCCATCTACCCAAGTTAAGCACTAAGCCCTAGTCATCCCGAGACTTTAACTTTCTAAATTAAGACAGCACTAAGTGCTCAATGTGGGCGCTAAATGCCCAAGCATTGTATGATTTCATTTTATTCACTCACAAATCAAACATTGGTTGATAAAAGTAACTCAGACTAAGTGAAGGTTAGAAATCTTGAGTTGCCTCCCAGTAAGCACTTTTTTACCATCATTAGCTTGGCGCATCATTCTTGTCAAGGGTCCTTTAAATGAATCATAGTGGTCAGCCTGTCGACATCTTGCCCGAGGTAAGTTTTTAATCTCTGAACATTCACCACAAAACTCCTCTTAGACTCAGGATCTTCAACTTCTACAACTCCATATGATTTCACTTCTTTGACTGGAAAAGGGCTAGACCACTTAGTCTTTAACTTGCCTGGAAGAAGTCTTTGCCTGAATTGAATAACAAGACTTGATGTCCTAGCTAAAATTGTCTTTTCAAGATCTTCTTATCATGATAAGCTTTTACCCTCTACTTATAGTGCTTAGAATTCTCATAAGCATTGAGCCTTAACTCTTCTAGCTCATGCAGCTGTAGAATTCGTTTTTCCTCCAAAGAGTGTTGGATCAAAGTTTAAGAACCTTAATGCTTAAAAAGCTCTATGTTCCAATTCAACCGGCAAGTAACACAACTTTCCATACACAAACTAAAATGGTGTCAACCCTATTGGAGACTTGAAAGCAATTCCACAGGCCCCAAAGTGTCATCAAGTTTGTTCGACCAGTCCTTCCTTGAGGAAGCAACTGTCTTCTTCAGGATCCTTTTTATTTCTCTATTTGAAACCTTCGCTTGCATAGTCGTTTGTGGATGGTGTGGAGAAGCGATTTTGTACTTGATTTCATACTTCTCTAGAACTTTCTTTAGCTAAATGTTGCAAAAATGAGAACCACCATCACTTATGAGTACCCTTGGTGCACCAAAACGAGTGAAGATATTCTTCATCAAAAATTTTATCATTGTCTTTACAATGTTTGTAAGTGTAGCTTCTGCCTCTACCCATTTAGACACGTAGTCTACAGCCACAAGGATGTATTGATTTGAGTAACAGGAAGGTAGTGGTCTAATAAAATCTATGCCCTAACAATAAAAAACTTTCACTTCTAAGATGTTCTGTAGAGGCATCTCATGTCTTCTAGAAATTCCTCTTATCCTCTGACATTTATCACAAGCTTTTGACATGAGTATGGGCATCCTTAAATAAAGAGGGCTAGTAAAAGCAAGATTAAAGGACCTTTATAGTAGTCCTTTCCCCATTAAAATGGCTTTTATATGGAGAATTGTGATAGTGCCATAAGATCTTCCTTGCCTCTTTATGACTAACACATCTTCTCAAAAGATTATCTGGTCCTCTTTTGAATAGATAAGGGTTGTCCTATAGATAGTATTTTGCATCACTTAAAAACTTTGTCTTCTATTGCTAAGAGTAGTGGTTAGGAATCACCCTAGCATCTTTAAAATTTGCCATGTTTGCAAACCAAGGTTGCTTCTCTTTCACCATTAGTAGTGCTTCATCCAGGAATTCATCCTGAATGTCCTTTTCCTTTTCAATTACCTCTATATTTTGCAATTTGGACAAATGATCAATAACGACATTTTCATTACCTTATTTATCTTTAATTTCCAAATCAAACTCTTGCAATAACAAAATCCATCGGATTAGTATGGATTTAGAATTGGCTTTAGTCAACAAATATTTAATTACAAAATGATCAAGAAACACAATTACTTTTGATCCAATCAAATAGGGCCTAAATTTTTCCAATGCATATACAATTGTCAGCAATTCCTTTTTTGTTGTTGCATAATTCACTTGATTCTCACTGAGCACTTTACTAGCATAATGTATAGTATGGAATACTTTTTTTTTCTTTGCCTTAACACTGCACCTAAAGTATGATCACTAGCATCACATATTAATTTAAAATGTAAATTCCAATCTAATGCAACAAGTATAGGAGCAAAAACTAATTTTTCTTTCAAGGTGTCAAAAGCATGTAAACATATATCATTAAACACAAAAAGAACATCTTTATTTAACAAATTGCTTAAAGGCTTAGCAATCTTTGACAAATCACGAATGAATCTCCTATAGAATCCTATATGGCCAAAAAAGCTCCTTATTCCTTTCATATTTGTTGTAAATGGTAATTTTTCAATCATATCCAACTTTGCTTTGTTCACCTTTATTCCCTTTGAGAAATCTTATGTCCTTACACAATTCCTTCATACACCATAAAGTGACATTTTTCCCAATTCAACACAAGATTAGTTTCTATATATCTCTTTAAAACAATGTCAAGGTTAATTGAGCATGAATCAAAAGAGGAACCAAAAACTAAAAAATCATCCATAAAAACTTCAATATATTTTTCAAGCAAACCAAAGAATATGGAAAGCATACACATTTGGAATGTTGCTGGTGCATTGCAGAGGCCAAAGGGCATTTTCCTATAAGTAAAGACTTTAGATGGACATGTGAATGCTGTTTTTTCTTCATCCTCTGGATTAACCACAATTTGGTTATACCTAAAGTACCCATCTAGAAAATAATAATAAGCTTGACCAGACAATCTCTCAAGCATCTGATCCATGAAGGGTAATGGGAAATGATATTTTCTTGTAGCCTAATTGAGCTTGCGGTAGTCAATACACATTCTTCATACAATCACTGTCTTGGTTGGAATTAGCTCATTTTTCTCATTTTTGACCACAGTCTTTCCACCTTTTTTTGGAACTACTTGCATAGGACTAACCCATACACTATCATAAATTGGGTAAATGATCCCTCCTTAAGGAGTTTTAGTGCCTCCTTCCTTCCCACTTCTTTCATGTTTGGATTTAGCCTCTTCTGCGGTTGCACCACCAGTTTATATTCTTTTCCATTATAATTTTGTGCATGTAGTAAAGAGGACTAATACCTTTCAAGTTAGAGATTGACCATCCCAAGGCACCTTGATTTTCCTTCAAGACTCTCACTAGCTTTTCCTCCTCCAGTTTGGTTAAGGAAATGCTAATGATGTCTAACTTCTCATTTTCACCTTCAAGAAAGACATATTTCAACTCAACTAGGAGTTGTTTTAATTTAAACTTTTTTATTTTTTATTTTTCACCCTTTTTCAACTCCTCTTTCTTCATCCAGATAGACTTCTCCACTCTTTGTGCCTTTAGTTGAAAAAGACATTGATCAATCATCTGTTGTTCATCTTTTGTGAAACTTTCAATGGAATTCATGATTGCCTTTTCAAGGGGAGTCCAAGGACACAGTTGTTTCTTCACATCACCTATTACTTCATCAAGAATGTCAATTCTTAAACATTGAGTTTTATCACTCAGATGGTACATAGCTTCAAAAATATTAAATGTAACTTCTTCAACTTGCATCTACAACATCAATTATCCTTTCTTCATGTTAATGAGGGCTCTAGTAGTTGCTGAAAAGGGTTTCCCCAAACTAAGGGCACCTCAGCATCCTTTTCCATATTAAGAACAACAAAATCAACAAGAAAGATAAATTTATCCACATTTACAAGTACATCTTACAAAACTTTATGAGGGAATTTTATGGATCTATCAACAAACTGAAAAGTCATACTTGAAGGCTTGATCTCTTCTCCCCCAAGCTTAGTCCACATAGAAAGAGGCATCAAATTGATACTTGCCCCCAAATCGCATAAAGCTTTTCCAATGACCATACTCCCAATGTTGCAAGGAATAGTAAAGCCACTAAGATTCTTGAGTTTAGGAGGGAGCTTTTTCTAGATAATGGCATTACATTCCTCCGTCAAAGCCACATATTTGTTTTCCTTAAACATTCTCTTCTTTGTCAAAAGCTCTTCCATGAGTCTTGTATAAGCTGGCATTTGTTCAAGTGCCTCGACAAATAGAATGTTAATCTGAAGCTTCTTAAAGATATTAGGAAATGAGCAAATTGTTCCTCTTTCTCCTTCTTTTCCCTAAATGAGGGTACAACAACGTTATAGAAAAAGAAACTTTATCATCCACCATCTTGCCTTTTTTCTCTTTTTCACTGACTTTTTCTTTTTCTTCAATTCTCTCTTTCTCTATTTCTTTCTCAACCCCCTAATTTCTTTTTTACTCTTATTTTTCTCCTTAATTTTCTCTTCAACTTTCTCATTACTTTTCTCTCCACTCACTTCTTCTAGCACTTTTCCACTCCTTGTTGTAATTGCATTACAAAGTTCTTTTGGATCTGTTTAAGTGTTTCTTGAAAAACCTACATTTGATTGTTTTGCCAAATGCTTGGTAAGTTGACCTATTTACACCTCCAATTCTTAATAGAAGCCTCAGTATTCTTTTGGTTGGAAATAGAAACTTGGATGAATTGATTCAAAGTTCCTCCAACTTTGTGGTTCGATTACTAGAAGGAGGATGATTTTACATATTCTAAAAATAAGGTCTATTAGAAGGACCCTTATCCTGTTTCTAGCTGAAATTTGGATGATTCCCCCACCTTTGATTATAGGTGTTGGAAAAAAGGTTGTTCACTTGATTGCCCTGCCTTCCTTGATTCCCTACAAAATTTACATCTTCTTGAGGATTAGTTTCACAATGACCATTTAAATAGTCCTCTCCATAAAAATCATATTTCGTGACTTGATGTTACTACAGAGGAGCATTTTGTATAACTTGAATTCGTTGAGGAATCTAAGAAATTTTCTTGGTAAGGGCTTCAATTTGTTGAGTAAGAATCTTATTCTAGGCCAATAAAGCTATTTGAGAATCTAGCTCCGACAAATCTGTCTTTTTTTCTTGGTGTTAATGCTTTGTCATGATGGATTAGATAGTCAATATAAGCCATCACTTTTATCAAATTTATTGTCCTATTCGCTGTCTTGGTATCCGTTGACTCTCTTGTTGAAAGATCTAACATGAGTTTGGTTTGTGGCTTTAATCCATGGAAAAAAATCTGCATTTGGGTCAGCTCATCTATCCCATGGTTAAGACACATCCTCAACAGTTACTTGTACCTTTCCATGCCTCACACAATGGTTCACCTTCCTTCTGATTGAAAGTTGTAATCTCTCCTTTTGCTTTAACATAACGGAAGGCTGGAAAGAATTTTGTTAGAAACTTCTCCTCCACAACATCCATTATGACAAGCTTTGGTTTGGATGTGATTGTGAATTACTTCTTTGGTGACTCCATTAATCTTTATAGTATCACAGAGTTTAAAGAAAGTGGCCAAGTGCTCATAAGGATCTTTATGGCTAAGCCTAGCAAATGCATTTTGTTGAATTAGGCTCAAGATAGCTGGCTTCATTTCAAAATTGTTCACAACCATAGGATCTCTAACAATGCTGGAGAAATACTGTGGTCCATTTAAACGACCACAATCACCAAGTGTTCTTCTTGGTGGTTGCTACTCTTCATTTTTTGCCATATTTTCTTGTTTCTTTTTTCTTCCTTCTCTTTTATGCAAATCTTTTCTTTTTTGGATTTTTTTCTATTTGATCTTTTCTTTTTGCTCCCTCTCAAATTGTAATTGCTCTGGTGGAACTATACCTCGTATACACTAAACTAAAAGATTGAGATAGTATACACAAAATAATTATAAAATAGACTATGCAACAAAAGAAAAAGAAACTAAAACAAAAATAAATAAAGAAAATAAAAATATCTAAATTGGCAAAAAATTTGGATATGCTTGATGTATGCATTTTATAACTCATTTAGTATAGTTATTTTCACTAGATTGCATGTATTTTATTATGGTTTAGGATTAATTGGATATCTAATTGCATGTTTTTCCCTTCCCTTACCTTGTTACGCCTTTTTTCTGTGTTTGTCGTTGTTTTTAGGAAAATCTTTTAGGTTTCTTAGGCTTGGAATGCAAAAAGATTTACAATTGAAAGTCCTCAAGATGATTTGAAGACCTTTGAGCACTTGGAAGTCCTTTTGGAAGGCAATGAAGTCATCTCAAAGCATTTGGAAAGCAAAATCTTGGAGACTTTGCCACCATCTGGTGTCACCACCTGGTGGCGCTTTTTCCTAATGCTGAAATAGTCCCTGCACGTTTGCCACCAGTGGTGGTACTTACCACCACGTGGTGGTGCACCCCCTGAAGCAACTTTTACACCTGCGCGTCTACCACCAGCTGGTGGTGTGTATCACCGCGCGGTGGGCGGGACTGCTGGAAGGACTTCACAAGTTTTTAATTTTCTTTTGAGGATTAGCTTAGGTCCAAATTGTAATTTAGATATAAATAGACCTCTCTAGGGATTTTATTGAGGATCTTTTGGAATTCTATTCTAAGCACGGAGAATTGGGATAATTATTCTTCTTATTCAATCTCCGGGTTAGTTTTATGTTTCTTCTATTTTATGTTTGGCGTTCTCTCATGACTATGTATGAGTAGAACCCCTTTCTTTCTAGGATTGGGCATAGCCCTATGATTGTTTTAATGAATTGATTTCTATTTGTCTATGTGTCATCTTGTTCCTCTTTGATTCTTTTTCTATTGATTTATTTACGCAAAACGAATTGGTTGATGTTTTTCATAATCTTAGGGATTTTGGGAGGTACTGAGAGGTGAACCCAAAGACTGGACCCATAGAAAAAGGGACTTAGGTTTAGACCACGAAAGTAGGTTAAGGCCTTCGAGGAGTAATTGAATTGGCAAAGAACTTAATGGGTCTAATTGAACACAGCCATCACGACAGTAGGTGGTAAATTTGGTTAGATACCCCTTCGTATCTTGAAAGAGAACGAATGGTACCTTAGGTTAATTCACCTTCATTGTGAACAAGCAGAACACATATGTAGCGAAATTAAGATATTAAACATCATAGTGTGAAACCCCAATCCTAGAAGTCTTCTTATTTGAATTATATCCAATTTTAATTACATCTTTATTAAATTTCTAAACTACATTTTCTTCCAATTTCTCTTCCCTAAATTTTCTCAATCAAAATTCTTTCTGTTTAATTTTATTTGGCAATAATCACTGAGCATGCAGTCCCTATGGAAATGATTTTAATTATTACTTGACGACAATCGTGCACTTGCGATTTTCCACATCAATGCTAGCACTGAGGAACAAAGTCCTTGGCAATGGCACTAGAAACTTGTTAACCCCTTGGCAAGTATACCAAGTCACATAAGTAGTAAGAGTAAGTAAGAGTATCGTTCCCTCAGAGACTTAAATCAATGCCTAGCAATTTACAAATTTTCCACTATTTAGACAATCAGGTTGAGTTTTCAATCTGCTTCTACGCATGTAAATTTTGATTTTCAACAATAAAATTATAAAACTAACAATTTTTCTCTTTTTGTTTTAAAATTTTATAAGACTATATAATTAAAAAGGGGTTTTATGAATTTAAAATTTGTTGGGGTTCAATTAGCCTAAATATTATCTATCTCATGCTTACAAAGGATATTTATTCAAATTCCAAGTTCAGTGTTAAGAGGAGATCACAAAAATACTTATGATTTAATTCCTCAAACCAAAAGCCTAATTTTTATAATCAACCCCTAATTCTTTTGGTGGTTCCATCACAAAAATTACATTAAGAATAAAATCTCAAATTTTCTCTAATGGAACAAATCTCATTCCTAAAAAGTGTCCCATTAGGTATTTGATTTCAGTTCAGAGTCCAATTAAGATTTTCCAATCACAAACCAAACTCAAATGCCCATTCTAAAGTTGATCAATTTAAAGAAAGCATTAAGGTCAGAAATCAAATACTAACATAGAAACTTTGGAATTTAAATAAAAATAAAGTATAGCATTTACATGAGATTTCAATTTGACTAACCTACACTCTAATAACTATTAAATCAACCACTCATATTCATCATCTTACAATCCCTAATAGTAATTTGAATTCTTGATCTTCAAAGTATGATCGAAGTACTCTCCCAGCTTTCTAGCTCCTTTTTAGTTCACAAATCCACCCTAGGAAAATGATCAATCACTCTTCATACTGAAAAGTTACTTTAAATAATGGAGGATCTCATTAAATTGCACTGAGTGCTGAGTTATGTGTGCTATGCGCCTCTTAATGATCAATTCGAAGAGTCTCAGGTAGTTTAGGGCTAAGCTCCCACCATGAGCACCTAGAGCATCCCAACCATAATCTCTGGATACTGTGCGCCAAGCACCTATCTTGTGGGCTAAGTGCCATACTTCACTTTGATTTTTCTTATCAAACTTTTGAGTTGAACTTCAAATTTAGGCTCTCATTCTGGGCTGTCCACAAAGCTTTTGTTGGACTTCCAATCTACACATAAAAACACAAAAGTAAGTAAAAACTATTTATATCACAAACTAGAGAAGACTCACTTTTATTTAATGAATTAGCTTAAAATATAACTCAAACAAAAATATTATAAAAACTTAATCACAAAAACTGAAGAATTATAAGCAATTTTTAACAACTAATAAAGTTTCTCCCATATTTATAGAGGTCAAAGTGAATGGCTAGTCAGATCGAAGTGGATCCCTATTAGTAGGTTAAGGGTCAACATGAAGGCAACTAACTTGTCGAATGATTGCAGGACTCTTCCTTGATCCACGATGAGAGATTAGTCTAAGGTTTTCTCCTTAAGCCTTTGTCAAGAGGATGTGACATTATTGGGAGCAAAGTCTTCCCGAGGGAGAATGTTCTAACATGATGGACGCTATCTTGGGGAATGAGCCTTAGAGGGTTCCATTAGTCAGTGTTCGAGGTGCCTTTATGAAACTACAAGGCAGGTATCCTTAATATAACTCCTCAGGTTTGAGGTTACCTCCTTATGTGTGGAGGTGTTGGGTCTTGAGTGACCCATCCACATCCAAAATAATATTTTAGTTAAAAATTACAAAACTTTAAAAGTGGAATAAAATTTTTAAATTTATTAATTGTGTATAATTTTTTTTTTATATATTAGTTTTCCACATGTATTCTCCTTCAAAGGTAATCATGTTCAAGACACAATGGAACACTAAATATAGACACCTCTCTTAATAGAAATTCTAATCTTGGTTCACCATGTTAAAAAGTACTAGGCTCTTGCTAAACTGCATCGATAATTGTTAACAATTTTAATCCAAATAAAAAGAAAGAAAGAAAGAAAATCAATTGTAAATCAAACGTTTTGGCTTAACATATCTATCTTATCATCCCTTTTATGCCTATTGTATATGGTGTTAATGAACATGGCGTTGAAAGAAAGTTGCAGAAAAGTTTCATTGTCTTTTCTTTTACATATGCTCTGTGACACTGACACAAACTCCCTCCATCATAACAACTGGGGAAAAAAATGAAAAGTAGATTTTCAACATGTTTCTGCTTAGAGAGAGGATTATTGGAGGTTAAAGCGCTAATCTGATTGCCAGGAAACCGTGAATCTCGTGCGGATTGACACTTCTATTTATTATTATTATTTTTTGACAAAATGGCACTTCTAATTAGCATTTACTCCATTAGACAATATTGGGGCACATCTCCTTAGTCATTATTTAATTTTTAAATTAATATTATTATAGTATTAATTTATTATTTTTAATTTTGATTTTATCATTAAAATTTTATAGATATAAATTAAAAAATATTATCATATCTCCACTTTCTAAAATTTCAAAGATCATCACTGCTTCTATTTTTCATAAATATGGCCCCATCATCAGAAATATTCAAGATTTGATATCCAGGCTCATACTTTGCGACTGTGTGGATTTCTTAGCAAAGTTGCTCATCTGAAATATAGTTCCATCATCAGAAATATTCAAATTCCTCCTCCGGCCCTTTCTCATTATTTGCTGGCGGACGCTTGCTTATCAGAGATTGTCGTTTTCCTTTTCTTTCAATCATGGTATTTGGACATTTAAATAATACAAACATTTAATTAATATTTTTTATCTCTTTTTTTATATCATATAATCAATAATATTAATCATTTATCTTGTCTTTTTTATCTCTCTAGTGTATACACTTAAAAAGTGTTCACCAATCCTTTTCTATTTTATTTTCCCATGTTATTCAAAAAGATTTCCTAAATATTTTTTTTCCTTTAATTTAGTTGTATTGTTTATATCATGCTTGCGTCACTTAACCAAAAAATAGTGTTTGAACATAATAACAATTTTACTTTAGGGTTTAGATAATTTTTTCAATAAATATTTATGAAAGAAAAATAAAAAAATAAATCAAAATTATTTCATAAATTAAAATATGTAGAGTTAAATAAGAAAGATTTTATAAAAGTTGAAATGTTAACTTAAAAAAACTTAATTTATTATTTTCTTCTCTTATAAGTATTTATTAAAAATTTTATTTAAACAGGATAATAATATAAAAAAAACTTTTTCATTTCCATTAATCGCATAACTTAAAGAAGAAAAAAAACCACCATCTGAAAAAAATAAAAAATGAATTAGTTGACATCTTCTACATCAAACGTACAATTATTTGTACATATAACAAAACAACAATATATTCTTTGCCATCAAGCGCATGCATGGCTTGGGAGGTCGCCAACAAAGCAAGGAATATAATTGATTATTGGTAAAAGAAATCCAGATATTTTTCGTTTGAGAAACAAACTTCAACATCGCTTAAATGGGGAGAAAGTTTCAGACGTACACAATCGTTTTTCTACCAAAAAACAGGTTATACATATTTTCTATAAAAAATGGAAATTGAAATATTTATTGTGAGTTACTAGAGTGCAACCAATTAGGTTGCTAAATTTATAATAGAAGTTTCCCCTTGTCAATAGGCTTCACTTTCTTGTCTGATTTTTTTTTTTACATATTCTCTTTCTCACAGCATAAACTTGTACCGTTATTATATAATAACTAGAATTTTAAGCTGTGTAATATATATGATAAATATTTATTTTTATATTATTTAAATTTATAATAAATAAATATTTTAAAATATATAAATTATATTATAATTAAAATTTATATTAAATAAACATTTCGAGTATATAAATTATAGTTTACATTTATAATGAATAATTTAAATTGTAATATAAGATTATTTTTAATTATTGACCTTTTAAAAAAAACTGTTGAAATTTAATTTTGAGGTAAATATAAAAGAGATAAAGATAAAAATAAGGTAGTTTGAGATGATTGAAATAGAAAGTTCTTTTTTTAGTTACAAGAGTAGTGTGTGAAATACACTTTTATAGGAGAGAAAAGATAAAATATTAAAAATGCCTAATTGAGTGAGTGAAAAAAGAGAGAGTCACACTCTTTACATCAGTGTTTTAAAACTTGGACCGGTTATTGACTTGGTCTAGGTACCTAGTTAATGGGTCACTGGTTGAACCAGTGGGTTAATGGTGAACAGTGGTTAATGGTGAACCGCATGAATCAGTCTATACATTAAATATGTAAAATTTCTATGCAAGGAATCATATCCAAATAAAATTTGCTCCACATATGCTAATTGAATACGTTGGCTTAGTGGCATATATTCTTTTGGCAGCTAGAGGGCACTAGGTTCAAGTCCTAGCTTGTGCAAAATTTCAGTCTTTAATTAAAATTTAGCCAAACGTTCAAATTCTTCTCCTGTAGGTCTCCCGCCAGGTCGCATCATGTGACTGTGCATGTCAAGCACTCAGGCGGTTGTGTGCAGTAAGCGATATTGGGCAGCGTGCATACAATTCTCAAACCAGATTGAAGGCGTAGATGAGCGAGTTACCGGTTTAAAACCGAGTTGATGACGTGGACCCGGGTTGGTAGCATTTCTGATCCAAAAGCATGACCGGACCAATCACAGGTCTGGTTTCCGATTAAACCGGTCGGACCGGCCGGTTTGGTCTGGGTTTTAAAACACTGCTTCACATTGTATATTCTAATTTATAATATAAAAATAGATTGAAAAAGAAAAGATTTCAATTTTTTTTAATTTAGTTGTATTGTAAATAACAAGCTTGTGTCGGTTAACAAACAAAATAAATAGTGTGTTTAAGCATTATAATTACAAATAATAAATAAAATTTTCTCTTTACATTAATTGCATAGCAAATAAATTTATTTTTTTCTCTTTCTAAAAAGAAAATACCAATTGAATTAGTTGACATCTTCTACATTAAACGTACAAATACATAGGGTCAGCCTAGTGGTAGGAGGTTGAGGTAATATGCATGAGGTCATACGTTTTAATCTCAGTGCGACCATTATGTACAAAAAAAAGGTACAAATACAACTATTGTTTACACATAATAAAGTAACAATACATTGTTAGCCAACAAGCGCATATGATAGCCTTGTGAGGTCGCCAACAAAGCAAGGAATATAACTAATTGTTGGCAAAACCAATTTAAAAATCGTGGTTTGGGAAATAAACTTTATCATCACACTAGGATCGGTTTAGTAGTGATGAATTTAGATAGTTTGTACAAGATTAAATTTAAACTTTATTATTACTATTATATATAAAAAAAAATTACCATCGCATGGTGGAACGAAAGTTTCAGGCGTACACATTTGTTTTTCTAAAACTGCAATATTTAGTTTAGTGTGAGTTATTATAGAGCAACCAATTAGGTTGATAAGCTTACAGTACAGGTTCTCCCTTGTCAATAAGCGGTGCCGCCTTTCACCAAACAAGCATATCCTCACGAAAAGAATAAAAAAAAAGTTTATTATTTTAATCTAGATTAGGTTTATGTTAATTCTTTTTAAATATTAGTGACATCAATTTTATCCATCAATTATTTGAAAAGAATATATTACTTTCTTCTTTAATTTTAACCAAAAAATTGTAGTCTCTAGTCTCTTCCGCTGAGACGAAGTTTGTTACAATTTAACTCTAAAAAACTTCTTAGTGGTAATGAATAACTATAAGCAAATATTTTAAAGAATTTTTTTTTTCCTTTTAACAATTTTAGCTATTATTTACATTTAATTTTGAATACTAAAATTTTAGAAAATAAAATGATATTTTAAATATTTATACTATTTGTTTGGAAATTTTATCTACTAGCTTAATTCTATTATCTAAAATTGTAAAATCGATTTTTGTTGGGTGAAAAAAAAAGGAATAAATTATTTGTAAGACGCTTATTCTCATTAATATAAATTAAATTTTGATACATATTAATTTCAAAGAGAGGAGAGCGTGATATTTTAGAATAGAGAGAAAAACAATATAATTCAAATATTTATAAAGAGATGAGTGTAATTTATCCTGAAAAACCATCAGACTTTAATCATATAGAATGGGCATCAATTTAATCATTTTATCTCAATTTTTGCACAAAACGAAAGTTTTGATTTTTATTTTTTTTTGGTTGATTGAGAGATTAAATTAATATCACTTATATTTTAAAGACTAAGATGATGTTAACCACTCAACCCAACTTTTCAAGGACTGAAATAGATGTTATTACTGGAACATTACGTTGTGAACAAGGCTTGGCCTTCAAGGTACAAAATAATAACTTATTCCTTTTTATCAAAAAAAAAAAAAAACAAAACTTATTCCCCTACACCTAGGAAAAAAAAAATAAAGTAAAAGAGCTACCACATTAATTTTAAGAGTTTAATGGTCATGCACTATTAGCGTAAAAAGTTTTATATTGTCAACCAATTGAAATTCACCATTGGTATGATTTTTAAAGTATTTATTATAAAAGTCAACAAACTTATAATAAATGGTTTGTAATTGAATAACAGTCTAAACCTACTTTATACTGTCAGTGCATAACCCGTTTTCTCTAATTTTAATTTAACTAAATTCTTATTTTCATCCACTAAAAGACAAACATTGTCGCTTTATTTTTTAATACTTGTATCATTAATTTAATATTTCAATAGTATAAAGCATCAATACTTCTGTTCCTTAAAATTTTTTTAATTCGATTTAATACTCCAATAATAGTATAATAAAAACTGTCCTTAATTGAATTTCTTAATTACATTAAATGTCATTAAATTAATTCGTAAATTAGTGTTTCGTTACATTCGTTTATCTCAATTCAATAAAAGAAAAATCAATGTGAAGACATTGTATAATTATGAAACTAAATTAATATTTTTTTTAAAAATAAAACATAATAACAATAATATCTTTGAAAAAGAAAAATAAGAATAAACACACAATTAAGAATATCTTATTTTGAATAAAATAATTATTTCATTTTTTAAAATAAATCAATTTAAACACGAATAAGTCCATCAAATTAACATCACTGTGAAGTTGCAAACATGGCGTAAGTATTCAAGTCTACATCCAACCCATAAGAGCATCTTTAACGTGATCTCGTAGGGGTTGCTTATATTTAAGCAATTGTATCTTAACTTTAATCCAGCGTTAGAGGAAGCAGACGTGACACAATTGGTTCCTTAAAATTAAAAAACGCATCTTCTACAAGTATCTGTTTCTTAACATTAAAAAAATCATTTTATCCAATCAACCACCATTGCAAAATTGGTGCGAAAATACCGGTGATGAAGAAATAAAAAAAAGAGAATAGAGGTGACCGAAGAACCAGATTCAAAACTGGAAAAAAATCATAACTTTAAACAACAGAACAAATCCAGAACTAAATTACAAAAAATTATAATAATGACTATTAAAAACAATTACAACCAAAAATTTATTCACAAGGAGAGATTGGTGCGTTGGTGGAGCTAGGGAGCTAGATCGGCGCATCGGTGGTCACGAGGAGCTAGATCGGCGCGGCGGTGGAGGAAAAGGGAGAAAATCGCAACGTGGATGAGGGTGAAGGCAGATGAGCGCGTCGGGCTTGGGAGGGGGGAGAGGACCTCGACGAGGTTAGGGGTCGTGGGGAAGAAGAGGAGTGGGGGGAGGGGAGAAGTGCGGTTGGGGGTGGGGGGAGAGGAAAAGCGCCGTGGGAAGGAGATGGGTGGGGGAGAGAGGACGCGCCATGGTTGGGGGTAGGGGGAGAGAAGAAACTGGTGGGGAAGGAGAGGGGTAGAGGGAGGGGATCGGACTTGTGGGGGTGGACAAGGAGATGAGAAGGTCGTTTAGGGGGTGGGGAAGGAGAGAAGAAGCTCGTTGGGGGGTAAGGGTGGGGGGTGGGGAAGGAAAGAAGAAGCTTGTTGGGGGGTGGGGCGTCAGGCATGAAAGGGGGAAAATGAGAAAATTTGGGGGGAAGGGTGACCAAAGCTTCTAGTGTAGTTTTTTTGGAGAAAGAAAAAATAATAAATAATAAATTATTGGGGATAAAAATTGAACATTGAGTGAACTGTTTAAGAAAATTGAATGTTGAATGAACCGTTGAGAAAATTGAATGTTGGCTGATTAATTTGCCATTCTGAAAAACGTTCACCTATTTTACCGTTTGGGAAGCTAATATAAATAAGTGTTCAATTCATATCATTTTTGCACACAACTTCTCAAAATTTAGCCTATTATTTTTTTGCAATCAATTCCTAATCTTGTTTCTTTGATATCAAATGGATCCCAATCAGTTTAACTATCAGTGTTACATAATTTTTTTGCAAGACCAACCACCTCCTACTAGTGACAATCCTCAAAATCCTCAATATTTTATGTATCCACCACCACCAACCAACCTCACAATGTGGTATAGGCCTCCATTGAGTACCAGCGGTAGTGTGGAGTCTCCTAACAAAAAACTTGAATCACCATTTGGGTCGATGTCCGAGTCTCCAGTTGGCTTGGAAAATATCACTCTTGATGAAGGAGGAAGACATAGTACTCAGAAAAAAAACTCGTGCTAGATTCTCAGTGGAAGAAGACACATTACTGATTCAATCTTGGCTGAACATTTTGAAGGATGTAATTGTGGGAGTTGACCAAACAGGAACTGGTTTTTGGTTGAGAATTAGCAATAATTATAATAGCTACTGTGGGCGGTTTCAAGAAAGGGAACCGACTCAACTAAAATCACGATGGTTTTGAATAAATACTATAGTTCAGAAGTTTGTTGATTGCTACAAGGAAGCTGTTAATCAAAAGAAAAGTGGGAGCTTAGAGAAGGACATCATGACTGATGCATATAAGATTTATTCTCAAGATGTACTTGAAAAGTTTAATTTTGAGCATGCATGGCATTTGTTGAAGGATGAATCAAAATGGAAGGGAGAATCATTGGAAAACTCTTCAAAAAGAACAAAGACATATACTTCTGGGGGGTATTCATCATCTTTTAACACAGAGGTGCTAATCGATTGTTCAGAATATGACCTAGTAGCAACAACGACTTGCCCAATGGGACAAAAGGAAGCAAAAAGGAAGAGCAAAGGAAAAGGAGTTGAAACGTCTTCTACCAAAGTTGATTTGACTGATATGGAAAATGCTATAAAGGAAAAAATGTAATCATGGCAAAAATAGCTGAGGCAAAGGAGACAGAAAACATCCGTATGTTGTATGATATCCTTATGAAGGATACATCTATGATGTTTGAAAGTTAGCGCAAAGATCATGAGTGATACGGAGGGCATCGACAATTGTTCAATGACTACTTCTCTGAAAATCCGGTATATACAGAGGCTTAATTTTGATGAAGGTTTCGAATGCGAAGGCATATCTTCCTTCAAGTTGTTGAAGCCCTTAGCAATCATGATGAATACTTCCAGATGATGGTTGATGCAATTAGTAGAATGGGCCTTTCACCATTACAGAAGTGTACCGTCACTATTCGTATATTGGCATATGGATCACCTGTTGACAGTATGGATGATTATGTTTAAATTGGTGAAAGCACTGCACTAGAGTGCTTAGAGAGATTTGTATTGAGGGTCTGCGCGATATTTAGGGATAAGTACTTGAGAAGGCCTAACAACGAAGACCTTGAACGACTACTACAAATGGGAGAGGCACGTGACTTTCTAGGTATGTTAGGTTCTATTGATTGTATGCATTGGGAGTGGGAAATTTGTCTAGTTGCATAGAAAGGTCAATTTTCTCGAGGTGACCATGGCAAACCGACAATCATGCTTGAAGCAGTTGCATCACAAGACTTATGGATTTGACATTCATTTTTTGGCACTACAGGTTCAAATAATGACACTAATGTGTTAAACGCATCTAATGTGTTTAATGACATTTTGTCGGGACAAGCTCTTGCGGTGCAATTCACAGTAAATGGCACCCTATATAACATGAGGTACTATCTAGCAGATGGTATTTATCTCGAGTGGGCTACATTTGTCAAGACCATCCCAATGCCGTAGGGAGAAAAGAGAAAATTATTTGCACAACGACAAGAAGCAGCAAGAAAAGACGTAAAATGGGCATTTGGAGTGCTTCAATCTCGATTCGCAATTACATTTGGTCCGACACGTGCTTGGCATGTGAATACAATGAAGAATATAATATATGCATGCATCATCTTACATAACATGATTGTTGAAGATGAATGACACACATACAGTGGTAATTTTGAATACGATCATCTACGTAATGACATCTCAATAGTTGAAGTATCTAATGGTCCTTTGCCCAATTTTGCTACAACATATTTGCAAAGGAGAGCACATCTTCGTGATAAACAAATCCATCACCAACTTCAAGCAGACTTGGTTGAACATATTTGGGAATGTTTTGGACATGAGAATAATGAAAATTAATTTTTATGTAATGTTATGTAATGCTCATCATTGTGTATTTCCTATTTTTTTTAATATAATGTTATGCATTTCTCATTATTTTTAATTATATAATTTTACGAAATTGTCATTTTTTTATTTATTTTCGTATTTATATTTTTTTACTATTTAAATTTAGTTAGGCATATTAATTAAAATAGGTAAATTAATATTTTAATTTAAGACAAAATGAAGTGCAAATAAAAAAATATAAAAGTGTGAGTTGCATAATAGTTGCTTAAAATTATATGCATTGGAGCAAAAATTATATAGATTGCTTAAGAGTTGCTTAAAATTGATATGGAGCTGTGGGACCCATTTAAGAAACTCAAAGTGAGTTCTTAACTTGTTACCATTAAAGTTGCTCTAACACACTTTAATATAAAGAAAAATATTTTTTTCTCTTTTCTCTTTTCTTTTTCTTTCATCTTTATTCAACATTTTAAAACAACTAATGTGCCACGTATGAAAAAACAAGCAGGAAGAAAACTCGCACTCATACACCACACGTCAAAGATGCTTAAGTTAGTTTTATTTATTTATTACTATTAGAATAAATTACACTCACATCCCCTCTATTTTTTGCGTATTGCTTCCAATATCCCTCTTAATTTTGGCATTACTTTCAGCCCCCTACTTAAACAGTGTTAAGTAACGATTTTTTTTTATTTATGGTCAGACAAAAATACCCATTTTCTAATAGTGAGAAACCATCCCCCTTTCACTTAATAACCCAAATTCTTTTGCATCTCTTCGTCTAGTAGACCTCCTTCACTCCCCTTGCCCTCTCACTGACATTGCCTCGCCCCCTTCCATTCCACGCCCCCACCACATTGCTCCACTGACCATGGCGTCCTCCCCGTTCGACCATCCTTGTCGAAACCATAACTTTCCCCACCCTTCCTCTCCTTATTCTTGCCTCTGCTTCTCCAACACTTTCTACTATGACCTCCTCCACTTCCACCCCACCGCTCTAAACAAGGAAATTTGCATCACCACCTAAAACCTCGTTCCATTCAAGAGCCACGACTACGACGTCACCCATAGCCTCTTGGAGATCACCAATTGGCACTTCCCTAACCCCAAAGAAGGGTCCAAGGAGTTGTTAATTGCCAAGGGTTTCGGTGCAATTGGTGTGTTGTGAGTGTAGGTTGTATGGTTCCAAGGAGTTGTTAATTGACAAATTGAATGAGAGTTGGGAGGGACACTCTTTTACCAAATTGGAGATTGTTTATTTTGGTGGCTATGCGTGTTCTTGGCACCTTGTAATCACTAAGCTGATTCGTGCACGTTGTGGTTTCGGGTTTGAAGAAGAAGGTGGTTTATGTGATGTGTAATGTTTAGTCCTTATGTTTTCATATTCTTTCTTGTAACACCTTCCATGTGAAGCACATCATTTCTTCTAGACTATTGTTATATACATGAAGTATATGAGTGGTTTACATTTATGTTTCAAGTGAAGAGATGTTAAAGGAAGGTGTTATAAGAAGGTGTTGATATCCTAAAATACATGATTTGCTTAGGTGGACAATAATTGTGTTGAACTCAATACTCAAACCACTCATAAATGTGATATACATGCCAAGGGAATGTATATGCTTCCTTAAAATGCACATTTGGGTGAAATATTTTAGTCAAAAACCAAACTTGAGGCAGCAGTAAAGGATACTATTTCGAAACAGAAAAAGCAAGCTAGAACACCCATCTCAAACCCATACCAATTACTTGCATAAAAAGCGTCAAATCGCGACACTATAGCACCTGCACAATCACTAAACAAACACCAAACTCTGCTATTTCCTAGCAAAAATATACCACCAAATTAGCTGCCTTGACAACAACCAAATGGAACCAATTGTTACGCTATAGTGTCCACAAGTTTTGCATCTCTATGACAAGCTTCAAAATTTCTCCCACTGTTACAAGCTTTTGCAAACTGTGGGCTTATAAATGAAGGGGATATGGGTATTTTAGGTGTAAAAAAAATAAAAAAACTCACATGCAACCCACATTACAACATCTGTTAAAGGTTTAAACATTGTTAAAAACAAAAGGGTACACAGTGTCACAATTAAGGGTGTTTTTGTAGGTCCAAAAAAAGGAGGTGTGTCAGGCGCAATCCACAAAAAACTCAGGGGGGGGGGGGGTTAAGTGTAATTTACACTTATTATTATTATGCACCTCGTAGCTTACATAAGATTCATCAATGAAGAGAAGTGAGGAGACATTTAAATTAAGGCTTGTTTACTTTGGGAAATTTTTATTTTCATTTTAAAAAATAAAATAATAGTTATAATATATTTAATTGGATTTTGGAGAATATTTTCATTAAAATCGTTTTAAAAAATCAGCCTAAAATTGAAAATTAAAAAAAAATTCTATGTTTCTAGAGGTACTATTTTCAAATAGGGCTTTCTTTCTTTTCATTCTCAATACATTTTTTTTTGGTAATTTTGAAATACCAATAAGGGATCTTGTTGAGTTAAAGAGGAAGAATGGGAATCCAATCCCTAGAGGTGGACAATTATCTTCACTAGTACTACCATGTCTCATACGAATAACTTACCTCATCTAGATTATCCTCCCATGGTGATTAAGGGTGTGCAAAAAATCCAAATAGGTCCGAACTGCTCCAAAACTAAATCGATCAAAATCTAAAAAGTTGATCCATTTTTAAAAAAAATTGAATCAAACTACTTTATAATCATAAAGTGGATTGGTTCAATTCAATTCAATTCTTTGAAAAACTGAATCGTACATGAGTATGAAATGAAAAGCGAACTGATCCAAATCCAAAAAAGCTAAACCATTTTTGAAAAAATCCAACCAAACCACTTTATAAAAAATGATTTAGTTAACCAAAACCGTTTTTCATAAAGCAATTTAGTTCGGTTTAGATTGATTTTTTTAGATATCCATTTTTTTTGCAAAGCCCTAATGGTGATATAGGGACTAAGGATGCTATATTATTGAGGTTCTCACATTGATCAAGTTCATGATACAACTAGTTCCACCATGTAGCTACCTTTATTATGAGAGTGGACTTAGGATACGGGATTTCTTCGGTTTGTTTTTGTACATTGTATGTAGTTCTCATATATCCAACTATGGATAGTGACAACCTTCATATTTTAGGTTTGTGGGGTAATTTTTGGCTTATGTTTATGAAAAAAAATAGTACATGCACTAACACTGTAAAATTTTTTAACACTATTATCCAATTACAAATTGGCATGTATAGTGAGTTTGTTGAATTTTATTATAATTATCTTAAAATTTATAATAACAATGATTTTTGATTGGTTTCTTCGTGTGCACTCATCTTGATGCTAATGACTTTGTGACATATGTTAATAGCTTTATTATGAATGATGATGCATGTCTTATGTATATGTAGTGTCTATAAATGTTTTGCCAACTTATTCGAAAGGTAATTATTAAATTTGTATTAAAAAAGGTTAACTTTCAGGTGTCATAGAAAACAAGAATAGATACAAGAGCATCCTAATATTACAAAGAGATAAAAGAAAATTATTCATCAAACATAAAAAAAGAACAAAAAAAGGATGTGAAATAGATGTTTAGAGTGCTCCAATTTTAATTTATGATTATATGTGGTTTGACACATGCTTAATAGCCTACATTTTGGAATGTTTCAAATGTTAGCATAACTAAAATTGAACATTATTTTAATTATATAATAATGTTATGTATTTTCTATATTCTTAATAAATTTTAATTATTAGAAATTGTTATATTTTAATGTTTCAAAATATTTTTCATCAAGAAATTAGGTAGAATAAATTTGTTACATTTTTACTATATTATATATATTTTTTATTGTTTTAAAATTAAAATTAAAATATGTTAATAATTTAATTTAAAATAAAAATAAATTTATATAAAATATAAAAATATAAGATAATTTGTAAAATTTATTTACTCATTTTTTTTAAATTTCTATCATCAAAGAGAAAGATTATTTAAATAGTAAAAAATAAAAGAAAAGAGTTTAATGGTTATGAACTATCAGTATAAAAAGTTTTACATTATCAACTAATCAAAAATTATCATTAATATGACTTTTAAAATATTTATTATAAAAGTCAATAAACTTACAATAAATAATAGTTTATGATTGAATAATAATATAAAATTACTTTAGACTATTAATACATGACCTATTTTCATTAAAAAAAAAAAGGTCATGTAATGCCCTGAGATTTATATACAAATTATTAAATAAAAAAGTTAACAAATTCCGGTTCTCCGCAAAACACCGGTCACATCAAAACACTATTAAGAAAAGTAAAATAAATAAATAAACAAAAGTTGTGAGAAACTAAACCACAAACATTCAAACAACCAATAATGATCAGCCCATAAAGCAAGAAACCCCACGAGACAAAACATTACATCAATTAATCATTATAATTATCTTATCCTAAATATCTAATCAAAAGTCAACACCCCTCTAATTACTTCTTTTTCAACATTTTAAATTTCATCAAACCATTACACATATCTTTTCCCCTACCATTTTTCAATGCATGTTTATCCACACATGTTAATATTTAATACTACTATAAAAAACATTTAATGTTTATTATTTTTAAGTAATTAAATTCATTTAATAAGATATACTTAATGCCCTTTAATATGCATTTATGAATACACATTAAATAACTTACTACACAAAACCCATTTTTTCATCATAACAAGAATTAGCTGTCACAGTTATATTTTGTTTTTTAATTTTTCTATTTTCATCAATTGACTAACCATTACCATTTCAAATTAATGGATAATAATAAGAAACCCCCCGAGGGGTGTTGTAATCCAGCAAACCCTTTCCTTATCCAACTTGTTAACAAAGCTGGTCCTCCATCTTTTTCCATCAAGCCAAGTAACTTTCTTTGACCCTCTCCTCCCCCTCTCTCTCTCTTTCTCTTTCTCTTTCTCTTTCTCACCCCAAATTCTTATACCCTCTCTCTCTTTCACCCTTTTTCTCTTGTTCCCATTTCCCATTCTATCTTACGTTGAAACCCACACTAAGCAACCCCATCTCTCTTTCTTTTTGCAAGAAGAAGACAAAGCTTCCCCTTTAAATTCTCCATCTGATCCCTCTCTCACCCTGAACTCACAACGGCACCATCGGTTGTAAAAGAAAACGGTGTCGTTTTTTAAACCGCAACACAAGCGATAATAATGAGGTGTAAGAAACACTTACCGGACCTCACCAGCACCATCGGCGTCTGCGCTTCGTGTCTCCGCGAGCGCCTCCAACCTCTCCTCGTGGCCCAAGCCCAGGCCCAAGCCGACGCCGATAATCATCATAACAGAAAGCCCAAGCCAGAGCCCGAGCCGAATCCTCCGCCGCTCAATTTCCCGCGCTCGGTGTCGCCGTACGTCACTCACCGAAAATCCGACTGCTACCGCCGGCGGGAGCGGATGTTCTACGGCACGCCGCAGGTCGGCGCCGCCGCTTGCGAAGACGGAGCAACGGCGAAGAGGAGGCCCGGCGGAAGGTTCTGGATCCTCTCGAACATTTTCCGAGTCAGATCGAACAGAACGGAAACCCCGCCTCGCGAATCGTGCGAGGAACCTTCCTCGTCGGCGTCGCCGCCGCAGCCGTCGTGGTTCTCGACGATCCTCCCCTCGCGCCGGCACACCAATCGGCGGTGCCGGCACGCGGATCGAGGATTGTCGGAGAATTTCGCCGACGAGGCGCAGGATCGATCGGATTCGGGATGTTCGTCGGAATCTTCGCCGCGGAAGCAGGTTCCAGGCGCCGGCTGCGAATCGGCGATCGCGGTTGGGTCCCGGCGGCGGGAAGGGACTCGCGAGCATGGCGTTTTGTCTGAGTCCGTTGGTTCGGTCGAGTCCGAACCGGCATTGGTGCCATAAGGGGTTGGTGCAGGAATTGGGTGCGGGTAAGGCACACCGTGTATCCACTGCGGCGTCGTTTTGCCCCAACCGCTCAGGGAAGCTCTCAGACTTCGGAAGAGGCGCGCACAACCGTTGATCTGCGACCGTGTACGGTGGGTGGTGACGTGGTAATGTTTTTGTCCGTTTGTGTTTGTAGATTTTTTAATGTTTTTCGTCCGACAAAAAATAATCATTCTTCTTCTTTCAGTTTTTCTCTCTGTACAGTCAACACAGTTCCTTGCAACTTACAAGAGAAAATATTTTTTAAGGAATGAGATTGTGTATTGTGTTTGAGGTTGAGGTGTAATATGTTTGAACTAAAATTAAAAAAGTATTTTTATAAATCTTAATGCATATTTTTTTCATTTTAAAGCATAAATGAAAAGAAAAAATTTGTTGTTGTTAAAAATAAAAGTACTTGTAAATTTTTTTAGCTGTAATCTAAACATGTACTTATTTTTTTGGCAATTACTCGCCCGTTCCAATGTTTCATGCCATGGTTTTATTTTGATAATTTTGAAACCTTTATCACATATTGTGTTTGTTTTATTACTAGTATTTGAGTTTAGGTGTAAGATAAGATAAATGTTTATTTTTATATAATTAAAACTTATAATAAATAAGTATATTTGGATATATAAATTATATTTTAAATTTATTATATTTTAGATTTATAATAAATAATTTAATTATAAAATGAAGTTATTTTTAATTATTGATATTTTTTAAAAAAAATATTAAAATTTCATTAAGAGATTAAGAAATTGGAGTTTGTTTGTAATATTTTTAATGCATTTAATAAATTCTTTTGGTCATTAACATAAAGTATAGGTAGCACGTAAATTGATTAAGATAAATTTGAATTTGATTTCTATGTTTTGTTAATGTAAATAATTTTTTATTGTAAATCAATTGAAAATCATTTTAAGTATATAACTTTTAAGACAGTTATTGTAAAAGTTAACAAATTTATTGTATATGACAATTTGTGATTAAATAACAATGTAAAGTTTTTTACATTCTTAATATATAGACTATTTGTTTATTTAAATTTTATTATTGTAATGAATCACAATTAATTTTACAGTGTACGATTTTTCAGATTCTTATAGGTTCTAACAAGATATGAAAAATAATTTTCTTTTAAAAAAATGATAAATAACTGATTGGGGAACTCCTTTTTATTCCATGATTTTTTTGTTGTTGTACAATAATCACACTGAGCTTATGATCTTATATATATTATTCGAATTCCTCACTATTAGGTCAACCTTAGTGATTTTTTAATTCTATGATTGATCTCGAGTTTGGCGTTCTTTGTTTAGGGAAAATTTTCAGTATTGTTATAGTATGTACTCTCTCTCCTTAAAGTATGGTTATTTTTTCGTAATTTATTTATTTTAAATAAAAATAAAAGCAGTTGGACCTAATAGTCGCACGTTAGTTATTTTGTCACTGTTAGAGGATTGCTTTTCAACGTTTAGATAATAATACATGGTTGAATTAGGATTTTAGCTACTTGAATTATCCGGGATAAATTTTTTTATATAATTAAGATTTATAATAAATAAATAATTATATATATATATATATATATATATATATATAATTATATCATGATTAAAATTAATAATAAATAAATATTTTAAAATATGTAAGTTATATTTAAAATTTATAATAAATAATTTTTTATAATTTAATGAATAATTTAAATTATAATATAATATTGTTTTTAACTATTCATAATTTTTTAAATTATTGAAATTCAACTTAAAGATAGAGATAAAAATAGGTTGATTAAAATTTAAAAATGATAAGTGATTAAGAAAATTAACTATACGTGAGATAAAAGGAGAATAATTTAAGATGGTTGAAAGATTTTTTTTTTCAAATAGTTGTGGGATTAATGTGTAAAATATTCATCCAAAGAAGAGAATAAAGTAATCTTTCAAAAAAGGAAAGAAAGAAGAGAATAGAGAGAATATTAAAATATCTAATTATGTATTTAATTTATAATATAGGAGTAGATTGTTAAATATTTATTGGTTATTATTTGTAACATTAAAAATATGATAAAATTTAAGTTTTTAGGACCTATTTAGGGTGATTTTTATTTTTAAAGTTTTAAATTTTTAAAACCCAAAACCAATTTTTAGTTTCTAGTTTGTAATTTCAGGTGTTTTTTTTTTTCCTAGTTTTAAAAACTTATTATCAAGCTCAAAATTTTCTTTCAAAATTTCACTAAAAAGATGTTAAGTTCTTCACTTGAGGTTGTTATGATAGAATTTATAATGAGAGTAGAACAATACAAAAAAAAGTCATAATCAAATCAGGCTAAAAAGACCCACAGTTAATTTGTGCTTAAAATTTAAGGTATAAGCTCTACACTCCATTAGGTGGGATGGGGTTAGCTCAATCGTACTGGTATAGTGGGTTGAATAAAAAATCCTAGATTCAATTTGGTCTTCTAAAATAAGGCCTAAGCTCGATCCATGCAGGTTTTTTGCAGGCTAAGCGTAGTTTGGACCATGATCAAATCGGGCTAAAATAGACTTAGATTCAATTCGTGCTCAAAATTTAAGGTCCAACCCCTACATTTCATCAAATAGGTTTAGGTTAGGCTGATCAAGGGCTTGATGCGAGTTGGGCCAAAGGTCAAGTTCAATTTAGGCTTATAAAACAAGTCCTAAGTCACGTGAAAGTCCAATTTGTATGAGTTTTTTACAAGTTAATCCTAGATAAGACTAAAAAGGCTCATATTTAATTTGCACTCAAAATTTAAAGGCTAAGGTCAATATTTCATCGAACAAGTTCAGGTTGGGCCAAAAAGTCCATCTTCAATTTGGCCTTCCAAAATTAGACCCAAGCTCGATTTGTACGGGCTTTTGTGGGCTAAGCTCAGATCGAGACATGATCAAATTAGGTTATAAAGGCTCAAATTAAATTTTTGCTCATAATTTAAAGCTTAAGTCTTACATTTCATCCAGAGAGTTCAGGTTAGGCCAATCACGAACTCGATGTGGGTCGAGGTTATAACGAGTCAAATAAAAAAAAATTAGATTCAATTTAGGCTTCTAAAATTAGGCTTATGCCTAGTAAAAACTTTGTTTGTATGGGTTTTGTATAGGTATGTCAACGGGGTGAGGTGAGCACGGGTAATAGTTACTTGCTACTTGTCCCGACGGATAAAATCTGTACCCATGCTCGCGCCGTTGCCCTGTGCAAGTACCCATTAAATGAATACCTACGCGGGTATCCACGGATATCCACAGATACTTCCTAAAAATAAAAAAATTAAAAATAACAAATTTATTTTGTATTTTGTGGACAATCATAAAGTGCTACAAATATTACTTTAAATTTATAAATTAAAGAGTTATTGTTTAAAATAATCACTTGAACATAAATCTTAATTATTCTAACAATTTTTCTAAAAACAATAGTTTAAATGCCCACAAATTTATGTTTCCTTTCTCTTGTAATATAATTGTATAAGATTTCTTTTGTAATGAACAATCGTTTTGAAAATTTTGGATAAATTTATGTAATTTTATCTATACTAATATATAAGGGTATTTAAGTAAATATATAATTGTAGGTAGCGGGTATTCACAAGTACGAGTACCATGATACCTGTACCCGCCCCATTAATAAACAGGGTAGCAAATATACCTATTTAAAGTATCCGTGGGTACCCATTTAAAGTACCAATTTTCTGTCCCTGGCGAATTTTATCCATGGATATCTGCGGGTGCGGATTTTTTTGCCATCCCTAGTTTTGTAAGTTAAGACCATATCAAGGCATGGGCGATTAAACTAAAAAAGCCCAGATTTAATTTGTGCTCAAAATTTAAATCTCAAATCCTACATTTCAATGGGCATGTTTGGGTTGGTCGGCCTAAGCTATTTTGCCACCTCTACTGAAGACTAAATGGGAGGTGAAGAAGATTAAGTGAGGGACAGAGAAAGGTGGAAGAAAGTATCGAAAAAGACAAGACAACTTTTTAAAATTTAAAACTAGAACTAGAAACCCTTTTGTTTTTCTATGTCCAAAAGTGAGTGAAAATGGTTTTGAAATTCATTTAAAAACCATTTCAATCCCATTTTAATTTTTAGCCAAATAAGTTTTGTTTTTAAATTTAAGTTTAGAAACAAAAATACTAAAAACTTACTACCATCCCAAACATGACATTAGGTTTTCTAGTATTTTTTTTTTACAATAAAGCATAATACATATATGTATATCCTTTACAATTTTATTATAAAGTTTTTTAAAAAGAAGGACGATATAGTTATATAATGATGGACATGCTATTTTTTTATTTAATAATAAATCTACAAAACTTGATAAACTTTAGGGTTAAATATGTTTTTGGTCCTCCACAAATATGACACAATTAGTTTTAGTCTTTAGAGAATTTTTTTCTTTGAATAAAGTCCCTTAAATATTAAAAATACCCTAATTAGATTTCTATGCTAAACTCTGTTTAACTTTTCTGATAAATGATAGTCACATTAATTTCCAAGTAATGTATTTTATTACCTGAAGTGCCTAGTGATAAATTTTAATAAAAAATCATGTAATTACTTTTGTTTTAGGATTAAAAAAAATTGTGATTTAGGGTTAAACATGTAATTATTTTATTCAAAAAGTAGGTTACTGATCTAACCTAGACATAATAGTTGACATGGACGGTCACATCAGCAAATTAATGGTGACTGTGGTACTGATGTGGCTATTATTTAACAAAAAAGTTAAATAGAGTTTAGCACAATGATTTAATTAGGGTATTTTTAATATTTGAGGGACTTTATTCAAGGAAAAAAATTTTGAGGACTAAAACGAATTGTGTTGTATTTTTGGAGGACCAAAAACATATTTAACCCTAAACTTTATATAAGTTTTATACTTAAAAATATTTATCAACTAGTATGGTACTCATGCTAATGCACGAGTTGTCATATATTTTTTTAACGTTATTTAATAATTAATTTATATAAATATTTTTTATAATGGCTTGATCACTTTCTATTAAGTGAATCTAATTAGCATGTAAAGTATTTACATTATTTTTTCATTGACTCAAAAAGTAAAAAAAAAAAACCTCTAGTGTAAAAAACGTATTCTACGATAGGATTTTACGTTGATTATGAGATAACCGATATAAAAAATGAGGCGGCAGCATTTTTGTAAATAATTGCGAAACATTTACCGATGTAAAAGATTTTTTTTGTATCATTTATTTTAATAATAGATGTAAAATATGCTTTTTTACATCGGTTAAAAATGCAACCGATGTAAAAAAGCTTTTTATATTATTAGGGTGCCTCTGCAATTCAATCTATTTCCCCTTGCTTTTACAAAACTTGCCATCCAAACCCTCAAACCTCTATAACTCCTCTATTACTACCGCTGACAACGAGGTTCTCCTTGTTCTTCCCCAAATCACAACCCCAACCCAACCCTAACCTCTGTTCCTTCGATTCGTGAAATGGCTATTAACATGTGTGACACAATCGTCCCCAACCCCAACTGCCATCGACGCTGCCACAAGAACTCGCCACCGCCAAAGGTAAGTCATTTTCTTCCCAACTCCGTGATTGTTGCTCTTATTGGTAAAAACTGTTTTGGTTTTGACCCGAACTCAGTGGCTTTCGTGATTGGCTCGAATAGACTCTGGGTTTCCTCTGTGTGCTGGTTCTTGGTAATCCTGAATCCCCCAAAATGCCCATTAATTTCAAATTTTCTTTTCCTTTTTTTTTTGTTATTTTTTTGGTTTGATCATGGTGTGTGAGTAATTGATTGAAGTATATTTATTTGAATTGTATGGTTGTTGAAGATTGTGATTGTGATGTGTTTGCATGATTGGCCACCAAGAGCTTAGTTGGACCTTGTGTGATGTTCTTGGATATTGATTGGATTGTCGAATAGGTTTACATGTGGTATTGTGATTGGTTGAAGAGATGTAAATATGAGAAAGTATTAGAAAACAAAGAAAATTCTGTCAAATTTTTTGTAGAAATTTTGATTGGATTGTCTAATTTATTGGTTAATTAACAAAGAATAAGAATGACCATGTAGAACTTAATTGAGCCTTGTGTGTTATTCTCATATTGTTAATTTCAATTGTATGACTCGTGAGGATTATGATGTATTTGCATAATTGGTTAACACCTTTCCCTATGAACTATGCATCCTTCAACCAATATGAACCCTTTGATACATTTCAAATAAGAAAACATTTTTTCTTATTTTTCTTGGGAACACAAAATTGTTCCTTTTTTCATCTCTTGCTATCTCATAGTAATAATTAAGTGTTGTCATATGACAAAGAAAGAATTTAGGGTTTTTGTGAATATGATAGGAATGTTAGGATTTAAATGTGTCAGCATGATTGGTTAACACCTGTCCCTAATTGTTATGCGTCTTGTAAGCAACATGAGGTTAGTGATACATTTCAAACAAGAAAGTACTTTTCTTGTTTGACCTTTTTGCGAACATAAATTTTTTTCTTTTTTCCTCTCGAGTGATCAACGAAGAATGTGTAGTCACAAAACTTGGCGCAAAATGAATTCACTCTTTGCTCTCTCATAACAATAATTAAGTGTTGTTACATGATGAAATAATTACATTTGGGATTTACGCTTCGATGAAGAGAATGTTAGGATTGAAAAAACAATAGATAGAGGAATAGACAAGCCTTACCATTCTATCATCACCAGAACATCTAATTTTAGTAGAAGCACTAAATATTTCAATAATTGACAACTTTTCCTTTTCATCAAAATCCTCTACTTGTTTTGTCTTAAGCTTGGAGGTAAACCAGGTGGTGGGCCTTGGATCCTCCACCCTTTTTTTTAGCACTATAGTTGTAACTGACCACCGCCGCTACAAGACAAACCCACTATACTTCTCTTAGAGAAAGTTCATTTATAAAAGTTCACCCAACCTAAAATCACAATCATATGTATATATATGTGTGTGTGTGTGACCTATCTGTCTCAACCAAAATACCATTGTGCCAAAAATACAAATCAAAGGAATAGCTAAACTTGTGTGTCAACACCTAAACCAATGTTTACATCAATAAGGGGAAGTGATACAAAAAATAAAAATAAAAATCCTTATAGTTGGCCACATATAAATTAAAGCAAAAGAAAATAACAACTATAAAAAAAAAAACCCAAAAAAGGGAATGTGACTCGTCACATCCCATCGTCTCCAAGCTATCAACTCCGCCATTAGATCCAAATTTGTGACAACTGTGGACTCATGCATGAACACGTATGCAACACACCAATATCAATAGTTTAACCTATAAAATTCAACATTCATTAAGCCACAAAAGCATCTTCACCATGATTAGACTTAAATTCCCTTATGGTTTTAGATATGACAACACTATACCTGCCATCTCAACTATGGTCTGCCATAAGGTCCTAAGTTTCATTAATATCAACAATAAGTCAACTTATCAAGATTAAACTACTCAACAGCATTCAAAAGTATTTTCAACTTTTCTCTTACATATATTTTCAATAGCATTCTCTTAATAGAGAAATTACCATGGAGGTTCAGCTGGTACTTGGCACAATACTTAGCACAAGTCGTGGCACTCCATCCGGAGGATCCATCCATTTGGAGGTTCAACTAGTGCATAGCATAACATGTTCCATTTCCAACCTTCTAGTCATTTTAGTTTATATATGAACACCTTCTTAGGACATTTGAAACCTCCAAACTTATCTTGAAATATACATTTGATATCCTTAAGGGTCAATAATTTGTAAATCTTTAATCATTTAGAAGACTCATTAGTCCTGAGATTCACAAAACCTTTCAGAATAGTTCTCTTTCTTAGTTTAAGGAAATTATATTTAAATTAAACATCTTTCCATCATTTCCAAATAGGACTTTTGAAAGTGAAAAACACTTTTTTTTAATAATAAATTAAAATATGAAGTGGTATATTTAAAGTCTAAAATAACACACTAAATTTTAAATAACAGATTAAATTTTGCAATAACAAATTAACTTCTGTAAAAACATATTAACTTTTGTAATAACATATTAAACTAGTTAGAAACCCAGTAAAATTCATTTACTGATATAAATAATCGATTATAACCCTCTATAATCGATTATTCCCGAACTAGTGTCAAGAAAACTATCCTTGGAGCTTGAATAATCGATTATAAGCCTCCATAATCGATTATTTTAGAGCTAATATCAAGAAAACAACCTCTAGAGCTTAAAATAATCAATTATAAGGCTCAAAATAATCGATTATAAGGCTCATATAATTGATTATTTGTGACAAAATGCAGAAAACATGATTTTTCAACAAAGAATTCAACTTTTCAACAACTTAGATCCAAATTTCGTCTCATGGAGGGCCACAACACATCAACCAACCTCAACAAGCTTATATGCATTAGATTGTACAACAATTTCAACATTTCATCGACAAATCTCAAATATCCCACAAAAACCCATTTTTCACCAAGAACACCATACATGGCAACACCCACAGAGATTCAACTGTTTCCAAAACATAAAATCAATATAGCAACAACCACTAACATAGAAACAACCAATAGTAAGCTTCCCTTACCTCTTGGAGCCTTCAAAATTTGAATTAGTGGAAAAAGAGAGAAAGAGGAATGGAACCTTAGAGCCAAATGTGAAGGGAATTCCACAACAATAAAATCATAGACTAAAACCAATGAATTTCAACCAAGATAGTTCAGAACGACAATATTTTCCTATGTCCTAACATAGATTTTCCACCGAATTGAAAGAAAGGGAAGGGCAACTTACCAACAATAGGAACACGATCCTCATATATGTGTAGGAGAGTGGAATTTAGTCTTGAAGCCTTGCTTCACTCTATGGGAAGAGGTTTTGAGAGATTTGAGGGCACCTATAAGTGTTTTATAACTAAGTGAGAGGAAGGAGAGGTTTTGGCTTTCTTAAAAGGAATTTAGGCTTTGAAGGGTTTTAGGCTTATTAAGGCCCATTCTCACATCTTATTATATCTAAGGCCCAACAACTGGTCCAATATCACCGTTCACTCACCATACCCATACAGATACCATCAATAAAGGTATTTAGCTCAACCAATATTTTTCTCAAATTTCACAATTCAAATTGGAGTTTCCAAGACAACATAACAACAACAAACACTCAACAATAATTTATTCATTACATTTAAATTACAAAATTAAATTAAATTTCCACTTTCAATTATTAAATCATTAAATCACGCATTAGGAAAACATTGGTGTTACAACAATTATGTATTTATGAATTCGAGAAAGGCAAACTCATGTTGGCTAAATGGCACACAGTGAAAATGTTGAAACATAACAATTGGGAATTCATTACTTAATAACTTCTTCAGCACATTTGGTGCTTTATGCTTAGCAATCATTCTTTCAAGGTTCTCAATCCGACATTTAAGATCATATGATACTTTACCTTTTTTGGCACGGGCATTGCATCATCAAGTCTACATGGCAATATTGGTGCAAAACAAATAAAAAAAAATGGAATGTTAGCTTCTATTTAGGTCAAATAGAATGTCTTTATTTTATTTGTCCTATTTGTTTCACACCAATATTGCCATGAAGATCTGATGACACAATGCCCATGCAATAAAGATGGCAAGGTTCTTAATCCGACCTTTAAGATAATAGGATACTCCACCCTCTTTCCAACACAACCATCATATAATGTCTCATTCCTTGCATTTGATTGCTTCCACCAACTTGATCAAGGCTAGCTCATGATGAACTAAATGGCACACAATGAAAGTAATCAAATCCAAGTAGGGAAGCCTTGCCCTTTCTTTTGCATAGGCATTGAATCATTAAGTCTTCATGGTAATATTGGTGCCAAACAAATGGGACAAATAGAATGTTAGCTTCTATTTGGGTCAAATAGAATGTCTCTTATTCTATTTGTCCCATTTGTTTAACACCAATATTGCCATAGAGATTTGATGATGTAATGCCCTACAATATAGATGACAAGGCTTCCCTACTTGGATTTGATTGCTTTCACTGTGTGCCATTTAGTTCATCATTAGCTGGCCTTGATGAAGTTAGTGGAATCAATCAAATCCACGTAAGGAAGGAGACATTATATAATGGTTGTGTTGGAAAGAGGGTGGAGTATCCTATGATTTTGAAAGTCAGATTGAGAAACTTGACATCTTTGTTGCATGAGTATAGTGTCATCAAGTCTATGTGGCAATATTAGTGTGAACAAATGGGACAAATAAAATGTTAGCTTCTATTTGGGTTAAATAGAATGTCTCTTATTCTATTTGTCCCATTTGTTTAACATTAATATTGCTATGAAGACTTGATGATGCAATGTCCATGTAATAAAGATGGTGCTGCCAATAAAAAAGAGGGTGAAATATCCTATGATCTTGAAGGCCAAATTGAGAACTTTAAAAGAGTGAATGCTTAACTTAAAGCACCAAATGTGCCGAAAAAAGTTTGGTAATGATAAATTTCTAGTTGTCATGTTTCAACATTTTCATTATGTGTCATGTAGCCATCATGAGTTGGCCTTCTTTAAATTCATAAATACGTGGTTGTAGTGCTAGAAAAGAGGGTGGAGGATCTAATGACCTACTAGCTGGTTTTACCTCCAAGTTTGAGACAAAATAAGTAGAGGATTTTGATGAAAAGGGAAACTTGTCAATTATTGAATTATTTAGTGCTTCTATTGAAATTAGATGTTTTGGTGATGAAGAAATTGGAAATAACAAGGCCTTTGTCTAGTCCTCTATCTGTTGTTTTTCCAATCATAACATTCTCTTCACCTAAACCTAAACCCTAAATATAATTTCTTCGTTGTGCAACAATGCTTAATAATTACTATGAGAGAGCAAAGTGTGAATTCGTTTTGTGCTAAGTTTCATAACTCTGCTTTCTTCGTTGATCACTTTGCTTTTTTATTTGAACTAACATTTTATCCTCTTATGTGAACATGCATATATTCAACAATCCACATTAATCCTCTGACGCCAACTTGGATGACATCCGTACATGTGGGGAGACCATTTTTTTGAGTTAGCCAACCTGTAAATTTTTACTTTTTTTAGCATGTTTAAATTTAGGATGTAAATCAAAAGTTTATAGGATATTTGTGATGATTATAAGATATGTGATGATTACTTAGATGTTTTTGAAAGAACAAGAAACACACGCAAGGAGGGGGTTGAATTGTGTGTATGTGATCTTTGAAAACTTTTTCGCAAAACATATAAGAACGGATATATAAAAAGGTCATCCAATAAAAATGCTGAGGATAAAGGAGGGAAGCACACTTAAGAATTTATACTGGTTCACTCTTAACTTAGCTACGTCCAGTACCTTCTTTCTAGAAGGGTTTCCACTAACTAACACTAGTTACAACAAGTATTCTTTACAGCCTCTTCAGGCCTTACAATTGTGATCTATCCTAAGATCACAAAACTCAAATATTCTTTAATCACAAAGTCTTTCCAGGCTTTCATAAATCGAAAGTTTGTTTATATAAGAAATCAAACTCACAATGTGAGGATATAAAGTTTAGCACAAGTTACAAAAGCTTTGCTAAGCGTGTATGAAAGTGTAAGTAAACGTAGTATCATCCAATGATAGCTTAAGAAACTCTTTAGAGCTCGTTCAAGTTCACATCTCATATATTCTTCAATATTCAAGTGTTGCTTTTATAACTTCATAAAATATGTCCATTGAGAGAGAAAGCTTTTAGCTTCATTTTCTTATTCTGAAAAGGCATTAAATGCATGGAGAGCTTCACGTTCAACTTTGATAATGTCTCAAGAAGCATGAGGAGAGAGATTACAACTGTCTTGTCCCTCTTGATTGGAATTAAGGGATTGTCCTTTTTGATTGGAATTAAGGGACTACTTTCTTATTAAGTTTAGGGTTGTATGTTTGCTTGAGGACAAACAAAGATTTTAAGTTTGGGGTGGGTATACAACAAATTTTTGTTTTGTTAGTTTTGTTTTATTTTGTTCTGAATATGTTGAAAAAAGAAGAAGAAAAAAATTAAAAAAAAGAAAAAAAAGCAAAAGAAATAAAAAAGATGTATTGCTTTCTGTTTTACTCTTTCAAATAATGCTATGAATAAGTGGATGTGGGAAATTTGGTAGGCAAGAACATTAATCCTAAGGGATGATTGTGTGACATGAATCTATGATTTTTGTAAATATCCCTTAATTCCAATTGCTTAGCCTAGTTCCAAATGTTTTCTCACCTTTGCCCCTAGCCTCATTACAACTTATAGAAGACCTTTTGAGTGTGTGCACTTGTTTTGTGATGATAATTTTAGAATCTTGTCAAGCATATTGTAAGGATGACATGTGATGATGTTGAGTGTAAACAGAACCCATTTTTGGTAAGTTGAGTGAAACACCTAATCCTATGAGGAGAGTGAAGTAGATAGAGAGTGCAAGTAGTGAAACTAGTATCTTTTGTTGGCTTGTTTTGCTTAGAGGGGAATCATGAATCTTAGGATTGAGTTGAATAAATATGCTATATATAACCCCTTTTGAAAGCAACATTGATTTGTGACTCACTTAAGATTGATTGAGTTGATGCAGGAGGATTGGTTTTGACCCCTAATGTCTAACTATTTGTTGTTTAGGGACAAATAAAATTCTAAGTTTGGAGTTGTGATAAATCTGTAGCTTATAAAGATTTATAGAGCTAATTCACATGATTTTTGGCTTTAGTTCAAAGAAAATCTATGAGAAAACAACCCAATAATATGAAATGTCATGTAATTTGTGTTCTTGAGATTTTTATTAAAAAATACATGGTTTTACTTTAATTGGGTTTATCAGTGTAGGAAACGTAAGCAAAGAAAATGAATAATGTCGGGATGTCCTACGAAGAATTATAAAAGTGCAAAGAGAAAGCAAGTCAGCATTGGCGCCAAGTAAAGGGGGCACCTAGCACCAACACATTGATGAACATCCGAAGAAGGGGCGCCTAGTGCCAACTTATTTTCAACTTTTTGAGATGCTACCTATTATTAGGCCTGATGCGATTTTATGGTCCAGAAAGCCCAAATTCATTATAAAAAGGATAAAAGTACACGTTTGGGGAATTCTTTGATTCATCTAAGGATTGTGAGCGAGGAAGAGTTTAAAGATTCATCTCCAGCTTTGAATCTTGAAGAATCGGGGTTTGATTCCCATGATTGATGACTTCTTTTCTATCTTTGTTTTTCCTTTTCTTTGTGTTTTTAGTTTCTTTATGAGTTTCTAAATTCTTTGGGGTTAGATTAAGACGAACCTTGTTTTGAACTTAATGTAATCAATTTTTTTTCCTAAATCTTTCTCTTGTTTCTGTTAATTTAGTTGTTGAATTCGTGCTTAATGCTTTTCTATGATTGACACTCATTAAGAAATTGATTAGTAATATAAATCTTGCAATTGAAAAATTGGGGTTTACATCATTCAATTTAATAATCATACAACTCTTGAGCCTAGGGATAGGGATAGATTGTATGCCTTTGTGTGAATTTCCTTTTCTTAATGCTTATGATTGATTTTGCTTGCCTAAGGGAGTAGGGTTCATCATCAGGATTAAAGGGTTTATCACCTAAGGGATTATGGTTAAAATAAGTTAGAGAAACTGAAGGTAAATTACTTAGCAAGAAGGGGTTTGGGAAAGAAAGATGTTACTTTCAGGGAGAATAAGGGGATTTCGATACCTAATCGTTTTTATTCATAAATTTTCTAAACATCTTCAAATTGCGATCTTTGTTCTTTATTTTTATTAATCCAAATAAAATTCAAAAATCTCTAATTCTTTCTTTAATCCTTACATTCACAAGTAATTCTTGATTACTTTGGTGTTAAACTACAATCCTTGTGAGACGATAACTCATACTTTCACTTTATTACTTGTACAACCGGTATGCTTGCCAAGATCCTAACAGATGCCAAGTTTTCAAGAAGCTTTTGGATGCGTCTTAGTTAAAGAAATATACCTTAATCATTTATGGATGCTTTTTCTGCATATATATCACACTTGTTATAAACCACTAAAAATTTAATAACACTTGTTATCATCTAAACCTTTATGGGCTAAATGCTTCATATGTCTTTGGTTCCAACAATTTTTTATGTTATGAAATTTTTATATTATATATTATGTTATTTATGATTATAGGATGTTAATATGAGGTTTTATGATGATTATAGAATGTTTTTGCATGATGTTATGAGATTGAGGTTTATATATGATTATTTGATAATATGATATTTATGGCTGCTTGTGATCAGTCTGTGATGTGAAAAAAATCTGTCTAGTTGTTTATTTGAATATTATAGGGAGGAAACGCATAAAACAAGCAGATTATAAAAAAAAACCTACATTCTACATCGGTTATGTCCACAACCAACATAGAAAGTCCCTTTCCAATTGATTGACAATATGAAAAATTTTATAAGTTATTTTCTAATTGATTGACAATATGAAAATTTTTATAGATTAAACTCTTTTATTTTAAATATTTAGTCTAAAATTTAAACTTATAATGTTATAAATAATGTTTGTTTCATATTACAATTTAGTTATATTGAAATCAATCACTTTAATAAAACTTGTTAATTAAGTCATTTTATAATATTTTTAACTAAAAAATATTAATTGTTAGAAACGAATTTCTATATTTTCTTAATTTTATATATTTTTTAATGTAATATAAAATTTTATGAAAGATATTATTACAGTAAAAATAATTTTCTTGATGAAATTATTTTTATTAAAAGAGTTAAAATGTAATTATAAATTTATTTAAATTTTTAAGTGAAATGTTAATAAATAAAAATATTAATGAAATTAATTAATATTTTTAATTTAATAAAATAATTAATATTTTACAAATACCATAATATACATTAAAAGTAAATTAGAAAAAAAAATAATTCTGATATCAAAAGCCCACCCCACAAAGAAAGAGTGGGCCTATTTCAATTTTTAAAAGTAATCAAATGACAAAGTGTATCCAATACACTTTAAAACGGTACAGGAGCAACTCCTATTGGATTATTTGTGTGTGTGCGTGTGCCTGCAAGGTGGATGGGCGAGAAAAATTGTATGGAGGGATGACACGTGTAAAGTGAAGTCTAGTTAACAACTCTCTTTTATATAATATATTGATTGATATGATATTGATATATTGATCGATAGTGTGTTTGGAATAGATTTATAGTGAGAAAAAATCAATTAATTTTTTAGGTGAAGGTGAAACAACAAATAATTGCTTCTATTTTTTCATGGTATCATTATATTTTTGTGGGGGTAGAATTGATTTTGTGATATTATCCACACACACCGTGTGTGTTTGGATTGGTGGTGAAACTATGGTAGGCCTATGATGAGTTGAGTCAAACATGGTTTGACTTAAATTTAAGATGTTTGGTTACTATAATAAAAGCACTTTCAATTGAAAAAAATCATGGTGAAGTTGAAGTAAGAAGGAATTGTTTCTATTTCATTCAAAATCAATTTTGAATGTGTTTTCTCTAATTTATCCTCACATTTATATCCTCATGCATAAGCCTATTTACCTTTGTATTTGATGCTTATGCTAATTTAATACTTTTATTATCTATTTCATCTAATTTTATTGTTTTGTAGGGGTAGGGGTTCTATTTCAAAAGTTAACATAATATACATATATTTTCTTAATTTAATAATTAACATGAAGTGAAAAATTACTATATATCGATTTATTTTTAATTTGTTAATATATATGTGTGTGTGTGTGTGGCCCTCGTAGGTAAGAATGAGAATGATTAATCTTAACTGTTAAATTAAAATGAAAGGCCTAAATTAAAATACTTAAGAATTCAAATTAAAATCTCATATAACTATCAAATCGCTAAAAGATTCACCAAACAAAAATTAAATCTCTAAAAGATATCGATTATGTCCTAAAATATCTCAATTATCATGTCACTCTTCTTCAAGATTGTCGTTAACTTATCACCATCATCATCATGACCGCCACCACCACAACCATTATGATTGCCATCGCCCCTACCACCACCACTATGATCGCCGTCGCATCCACCACCATCGTTGCCACCACCATGACTGTTATTGTTGCCACTACCACCTCTATGACCAATAAGAGTGACGGCGATGGTGACAATGATCATGGTGTTAACACATCACCACCACCGCCATGACCACCATTGCCACCACCACCATAACTACTACCGCCACTATCGTAATGACCGTTGTCGCCGTTGTCGTTGCTACTGCTACCATCAACTTGGTCGACGGTGGTGGTGATGGCAGCAACGAAGATGGCGGCAATGGTCTTGACGGTGCTAACAACAGCAGTCATGGTGGTAATGGTGATAGGTTAATGACAATATTGAAGAAAGTGACGTGATAATTGATATATTTTAGTATGTGATAGTTGAGATCTTTTAGAGATTTGATTTTTGTTTGGTGAATTTTTAGAGATTTGGTGGTTACATGATGTTTAAATTTGAATTCTTAAGTATTTTAATCTAAGCTTTCCATTTTAATTTAACAGTTGAGATTAGTTAGTCTCATTCTTACCGAAATATGATACGCCCACTACACACACACACACACACAACACACACACACACACACACACACACACACACACACAACACACACACACACACACACACACACACACACACACACACCACACACACACACACACACACACACACACACACACACACACACACACACACACCACACACACACACACCACACACACACACACACACACACACCACACACACACACACACACACACACACACACACACACCACACACACCACACACACACCACACACACACACACACACACACACACACACACACACACCACACACACACACACACACACACCCACACACACACACACACACACACACACACACCCACACACACACACACACAAAATCAATTTTGATTCAAAGTATTCAATCAATATTTTCTTAAAAAAAACACTTTTCTAATATCTGTTATCTAAACAAAAATCATGCTACTTCAAATCGATTTTAAACCATAATCAATTCTACAAATTACATTGATCTAAATCAATTCCATTACTGCCAATCCAAACACACACTATGATTGATTCCCAAAAACACGATCAACGGGAAAGTTTTAAATTTATAAGTTAGAAATTTTTTTTCCAGACTTTAGTTACTTCAAATTTTAACTAATTCAAAGTAATTTGAATAGACTTATTTAAAGAATTAAATTCTTTTACTGCCATTTTTTCAATTATGAAGTTCAAATTTATATATATATATATATATATATATATATATATATATATATATATATATATATATATTTTTATTTATTTATTTATTTATTGTTATACAATGGCAATAATAAGATTATAATCTAAGACTTCATGCAAACTATTTAAACTTTCTTTCAAGCCATTCTAGTGAGTTTGATATATTATTTAAAGAGGGTTAAAATTCCTTAATATTAGAATCGTTGAATGCTGCTAGTATTGAATTGAAATTTTTTTTTAGGAAAAATCGGTAGGTAATATTAGCATTGAATGTTGATATATTGTTATTACAAGTCTTTTTATATTATTTTCCAATCTTGAATTAATATTTCATTTATTGAATTTAAATTTATTAAAAATTACATAAAATATTAAACATATTATATGACATAGTAATTCATCATTAAGTATGATAATATAGCTAAACTTTACATGTATAAAAAATTTTACACTTGTTTACAGTTATAAAAAATAATTTTAACTAATAATAAAGAGTGTATTACTATCACTTTTCTACATCTAATGACTTGTCAAACTCACATTTGGACCATAAAATTAGAATTATAATTAAATAATTTTTAAATTTCTGAAAATATTTTGATATTTAATTTTAATCTTTAGAACTTTTTTGTTAGGCTAAAGTCTTTAATATTTTAAAAATTAATGATTTCAATCCCTATTAAGAGTTGAATTGGCTAATAATGATTCAACTCTGTATTATATTGTTACATGTATTTTAGTTATTGTCGATGTATTTTTTATTAGAGTTTAACGGCTATGTACTATTAGTGTTAAAAGTTTTACACCGTCAACTAATTAAAAATAATCGTTGGTATGACTTTTAAGGTAATTATTGTAAAAGTCAACAAACTTACCATACATGGTAATTTGTGATTGGATGACAGTGTAAACTATTTCATACTGTCAGTGTATAGCCTATTTTCTCTTTTGATTATTGTAAATCTTTAAATTTGGTTTTAGTCCTTTTAAATATTTTTATCTATTTTGAATTCTTATTCTTTTGAGTAAATGATTTTGGTCCTCGTTATAAATGACTTTTATTAATGTTGAGTTTATTAATTGTAATCCAAATAACTAATAATTAAGATAAAGATATGGTAATGACTAAAATACACGTGACAATGATGGTTTGGATTATAATTATTACTCAACATTTATATATTTTTTTAAAAAATCATTCACTTTTTAAGGATTGAAAAATTTTAGTCAACGATTGAGGTGAAAAAATCATTCACTTTTTTTTTTATATATAAAAATAGAAACCCAAACTCTTTTTTCTAGGGACTAAAACAAAATTTTGATATATTTACATGAACTAAAAACATATTTAGGCAATAGATGAAATACATGTGAAATGTTTAGTTAAATCACTAATAATCAACTCAACATTTAAGAGAAGTTACTTAATAGCAAGAATTAAAATCATTTATTTTTAAAAGATTAGAAACCTAAAATTAAAAAAAAAATAGTGCTATATAAAAAATTAGGATGTAGAATTATAATTTTAAATTGATTTTTAATGTGAACAAGGAATTGGCTCATTTAATCAATTTTTTTGTTCTAAAGCCTTAGGTTAAATTTCAGGTAACCCGTTTATAGGTAATAAGTAATCCTGTTGTAAATTCTCATTATGGTTGATAGTCTTCTTTGACCTTATATGAAGGCCAGTCTTGCTTAATCTAAATATTTATGTTATGAAAACATTAAATTTTAGTTCTATTATTTATGTTAGATTAGTAGAACTTAAAATTAAAATTAATTATACATATCACATTAAAAATTTATTAAATATATAACATTTAAATATTTGAGTTATAATAAAAAATTTATCATAAAATAAGGTTCAAAAATAAATTTTTACATTTTCATTTCCTTATAATACTGTTAGCACCATTAAAAATGCCTAATTGAAGCTATGATAGTGGAAATGGGGAAGTGTAAGTAAGCTTAAGATTTTGGCTAGGCTGGTCTGTTGGAGTGGTTGTTCGGCTATAGAGGTCATCAGTTAGATAAGGGGTTCGGGGGTTCTGTTGGCAGTAACATTTAATTTTAGTTGATTGCCACGCACCGTAAGGATCATGGTTCCTAAAAAATAGGAACAATTCAAATAGGAAGTTTTGGGAGCAAAGCAGATAGTGTTGGGAGATTTGAATGTGTAACAACCTAGGGGTATTACTGTAACTAAGCCTAGATTTCTAAGAATGGAAAAACTTTAAAACATAGACACAACATGCGGAAGCTATTCATAAATATAATTGGATTTTATATAAGAATAATACAATAAAATACCATACATGACTAATACAATTCATCTATCACTCGAAGGTGTCGTTCAAAACATAAAGAGGAATACAGGAAAATAATGTAAACTAGGCTATGTTTATCCGTTACTCCAAGCTCCATTTGCACACATTTTCATCTGTATCCTAAAAAAGGAAAAACTTAAAGGAGTAAGACATAATGTCTCATTTTGTGCTCTAAGGACTCTACGGCTGGGTTAGACTCTTCTACCCAACAAATCTTGATCACTTATCTCTCATGGCTTTACCCTCACCGAGTGTCTGACAAATCTTCATACTTAAGGTTAAATCTATGCCTTTTATCTGTCGATACCTCCTGTTAACTCCTCTTTCATTCTCACAACTGGTATATTGGTTTACTTTCATTCTCAACCTAGGAGTTCATCTTCATTACTAATACCTTCTTACCATAACCTCTCTTAAGTGTTTAAACCATTTGTGTTTAGATTCTACCCTTTTTCCTTTTGATTTTTAAAGTTGTCCACTAAGGATTAAGATATCCTAGAATACTTCCAATTTATTCCTTCTTACTTGTCTCATATCTTTCTATTATGCTGGCTAGGAATTCACCTTTTCTCTATCTTATTTACTACTATTATTACCCCACTAAAACCTTCATAACACTATCCTAGGGTCTAGCTTCTCACATATCCTTAAGGTAGCAAAAGATATTCCTAATTAGAAACATACATTCTTATTTCTTGAGCTGTCAAAATAAGCTAGAACTTGGTGGGCTAACCCGACCCACCACGAGTTCAAGCTGGGCCAGGCTGAAAAAAAGCAGCTTACAACAATTTCGGCCCAAATGCAACTCGACTCACTTAACTCACAAGCCAAACGGGTTTGAGTCGGGTTGAGCCAGGTTGACCCCTTTTTTTTTTTAAAAAAAATACTACACAACTTATATCATCATTTATACGCGCATTTTGCTGGTCTCTCTTTCGTAGTTCACCACAAAAAAATAAATCATCAGAAAATAGACACACACAACCTTAACAAAGAGGCAAAGACCCAAACCTAAACCCAAATTTGTCTCCCTTATGGCCTCACCTAGCCTCAATCGCACCATCCATTCATCCCTACCGTCATTTCACATACATTAACGAAGCTCTAGCCAAGCTTGTTGAACTGGAACACTTGGTATTTGATTTTTTGCTCCATTATATAATCAAACCTTGTATGATTACCAATCTTGGTATTATTGAACTTTAAATTTGAGCCAAGCTAAACTTTTATCAAGCCATTAGTCATCCTTGATGTAAGAAAAGGATGTCTATTAGTTTTTAGGGAGTTTTATTTATTGTATTATTTTGTTAGTCCCCATTCTAATTGTAGCTTGTAGTTGTTTCATTTCATATGCTTTATTTAGGAGCTTTTACGCTTAAACTTAGGTGGCATCATCTTTCATGAGTAGAATCGATTTCCCAGAACACGTTATTTTTAATTGTTTAGTAAATTAACCAATTTTAAATTAGGTTAAAATTGGATTTTTTTTGGACTTTTTTTATTTTTAAAAATTTTGGTGAGTCAACCCGCTTAACCCATCAAGTGGTGGGTTGGCAGGGTTGGAATTTTCCTAGCTCATTAGAAGGTGAGTCGGATTAGGTTGACCCATTTTTAAGATCCTGTGGTGAGCCAACCCGTGTGAGCTAGGTTGGCTCACTTTGACACCTCTACTTATTTCACATCACAAGACATAATTATAGTTTTCACATATACACACATTATATTAACCACTCGTGAACAAAGGTATATAGGCTTCACATAATTACAACGTAACACACTTCAACATATCAAGCTACAAAGGAGGCATATTCATGCTATGTTCCTAAATCTTTACTCATGCACATGTGGTACCAACTTAAGCTTCTCGGAAAGTAGACTAGGAGTAAGTGCACGACCATAAGAAGCATCGTTGGTGCTGATGCCTTTAGCTTTTGCACCCTCAACTAGTATGATAGTTTTCGGTGACTAGTCAGGGTTACCCAGCTTTGCTAGTACGTTTTGGCTCCATGGGATCAACATGGGCCATTTGAGTTTCCACACTAGATATCATCACCCCCAAGGCTAAGGTTAACAACCCATCCCAGCCTCTATCAGTCAAATTCCTGCATATTTTCTTTCATCACATAGTTCAAGTGTTATGATGGCTTTACTTAAACATTTCACAACAAGGATCCCACTTCTCATAGGTTGGGTTATTCTTCACTACGAAATACCCATTACTTTACACATACTATGGCATGGGTTCATACATAAGCACATTTAGTAGTTCATGTCATAAAAATTCATAAGTCATTACCACAGAGAATTTACCACAAGTCAACAGTATACACATTTTCTCAAGGCAAGTAACAACCATAGGATATAGATCCAACAAGACATCAAAGTAATAACAATCACACAAGGAATAAGCATAGAAGGAAACAATATAAACTTACAATCCTTTACTCTTAGTTGGGACCTCAACTTTGGTGTCTAAGAAGGTCACGCTTAGCGCCAATTCACTTTACTTCCAGACCAGCTATCTGGTAGGTCCACACTTAATGCTAGAAGATTGGTGCTTAAAGCCACTTATATAAGGAATCCACTGGTATATCTACGCTTAGCACCAATTTTGGCGCTTATCACCAAACCTCTAGAGAACTAGGGGTAGTTACTTGCCTTTCGCACATTAATCCCCACATTTTTGGCGCTTAGCGTCACCATGCTAAGCCCTAGAATTTTGGCACTTAGCGCCAAACCTCCAGGGGACTCTCCGTCTCTTTCACGCTTAATGCCAAAATTCTTGTGCTTAGCGCGAACTATGATCTCTGCAAATCATGAGGGTTCACAAAATTTGCAACCCACGGTTGTCCTTGGCTTCTAAACTCTCCCAAATAGATTAATAAATTCCTAATCACTTCCATTACACTTCTAAACACTTAATCTACTCTATAAACTCCTTAATCAAACATAATCTATCCAAGACTCATCAAATCCCTAACTTAGGCACAAAGGGGGGAAATGTAAACAGAGATACAAACCACAACCTAAGGGGTAAGGGAGGACATAGGAGAAAGCACTCATCTTTAGGGATATGTAGAGCTGAGTTATGGGGCTTGGGTTCTTCGGTCTTTGCTCCTCCTCTTTCTCTTTCCTTTCATCCTCTTCTTTTTTTTCTCCTCATCCTTTCTAACTTCTCTTTTCTTCTATTTTCTGACGGCTAAACCTAACTTTCTTTCTCTATTTGCTTCTTATAATACATGGCTGGATAAGTGGCTTAGTGTGCATAAGTTCTTTATTGGGCCTTAAATGTTCTTTTGAGTTCTATTATCTCATTCTTACTAATTTCTAACACTAGGGTATCAATAACAATAACAATAATGTAATAATAACAACACAACATAATAATAATAATAATAATAATATATAAATACAATAGTAACAATAATTCTTAAGGCGTCTTTTATCCAATAACATATTAGAAGGGTCCTAAAGGGCTTCCTTGTGGTTTATTTATAATACCTGAAATTTGGGGTGTTACAGAATATGCTCCTAAAAAGTAGGCAAGTGTCTCACTGAGAGGTTCCATAGGGGAATTTTTTATTAGTCAAATTCAATAGGGTTTGGCAGTTATGGGCATGATCTAAGCAGTTATTGATTTATTACATCGTGTGTAATCATATACAAATGATTTTTTCGAATGTAGAAAGGACGATGAGTCAAATCAAAAACCATTTATTTAATTCTTGCAATTTATTTGCTTTCATTTACATTTTACTGCAAGTTTATCAATTTTCTCCAGTATCCTTTTCCTTTTCACCTACCTTTTAAGTGCTCTCTGGAGTAACTTAGGAACCCATACCCAAGAGATTGAATCCCACTCTTAGCAAAATCACTGAGTTCGGTTTGGGATCTTGGTTATAAGATCCTAACCGAATCATTCGGTTGGGCTCTCCTAGATTTTTTCCACCAACAAAATTGGCATGCCTGGTGGGACTAATAGGTGAACAGGTATAGAAATTCGATTCTCTAGGATACGATTATGCATGGTGTATGCACCTTAGGTCTGCATGCAAATTGAACGACATGGAACAAAGCCAAAAGATGAACGGTGCGCGCAAGAGAAATGTGGTAGTTACTATTGGAATGCCAGCTGCATTAGCAGTTACTTCCACTTTCCAGCTGGCAGAAAACGTATTAGGGACAGTTACTATGTCAACATCGCCTGCCATTTCTACTATTGTTGAGGAACTCGTGGTGATGACGACCTCATTTATTTGACAACAGATATACATAGGGATCAATGATCTTATGTTGCAATTGTCGAAGCAGTTGGCCGATATTGCAAAACCCATGGTGCATAATGAGGTCCAGCAAGCAAGAGAGATGAAGAACCATCATTCCACATGGGAGAGAATTCAACCATGTCTAATTTGTAAGTTGGTCAACCCAAGGCTAAGTAGTGATAGCAGAAAATACTTAGACTCCCTTCCACGTTTAAGAGGGACCTTCATTATAGGTTTAGCAGAGCAATGCGCAGGCAAGACCTTCTCAGATGGTCTAGTTGAACTTGGCCCAGACAAGACTTCTTCAAGGGGTTCCATTAAATGATGTTTAGGCAGAAGTGGGTATACCACTCCAGTCGAACTTGAGTTATGCAGGGGCCCCTTTGAGGGCCTAACTAAATGTAGGGTGTATGGGTCCTTCGAGCCAGTACCCGAGCATAAATTGGTCGTACTCCATTACTGGCCCAGGGGGCAAGTAGGGGGGAATATTCTACTTAGTTTGGTTTGTTGAATTCACAAGTGAATTTTGCTAGGAGGCCACCAAATGCTGTAGGATAGATTAGTTTACCTTATGTTCAGCCAAACCATTATGAAGGTGGAATGAACACCCAGGCAGCAAGTCCTGGGCCTCTAGCACTTGGCATGGGAGAAGGGGCTTATAGTTGGTAGGATCAAGTATAGAGTTAAGCCAGCCGATTTACCAGCCGAGAGCTAAATAGACGCCTCAGTCAAGGATGTTCGTCCTAAGAAGGATAGCAGGACCTGGGACACAACCTGCGCCCAACACCAACCCAGTTAATTGATCCAGGGCTAATAGCTCAGATTGTGAGGAAGTATTTTGGCATTCAGTTGAAGCCAATGGAGAGGCCGGTATACAAGAAACCCTATTCGGAATCGGTCGATAAGATTATGCCTTTTTTGAAACGGTTTGAAACCTTTGACTTTACGACCTTTTCTGGCAAAGACGGGAAGTCGACGATGGAGCACATCGGTCCATTCATGGCACAATGTGGAGAAGGGGGCCAGAATGAGTTTCATAAATTACAACATTTTCCATTGTCCCTTACTGGAACTGCCTTCACATGGTACTCTTCTTACCCCCTATTTCTATACAAAACTAGGTTGACATGGAGAGAAGCTTTCATGACTGGTTTTATAGGCCATAACCGGAGGCAACTGCATCGGATTTGATGAACTTGAAGCACCAAGTTAATGAGTCGGTAGTTGATTTTATTGAAAGATTTAGGAAGATGATAAGCAGGTGTTCGGTTCAATTCCTTGAGGCCGAATATGCTCCCATGGCAGCGGGAAATATGCATCCCCAATTGAGGACAAGTTGGTGGCACAAGAATTTGCCGATCTGGGTCAATTGACGTCCAAAGCCATCAGAATCGAGCATTTCACATCGATTCGGAAACAGAGAAGGGCCAGCCGAGGGAAAGGCACCCAATTAGTGTTCATAATAGATTTTGATGATTATGAAGGGGCAGTGACTGATGCTAAAGCTAACATTATGGCAGCCGAGATTCTTTGGGGAAAGCCATATGCATGTCTTGCCTTGAGGCTTGCTAAAACTAAAGGGGTGAGTATGTCAGAAGGAAAGATGGAGTATTACTTTGACATTTTGAAAGCTAATCAGATCTTTGACTATCTGTTGAAAGATCAATAGATTTGGCTAAAGGAAGGACACAAGATGCCGTCGGCTGAAGAATTGAAGGACAAGAAGTATTATAAGTGGCATAACTCATACAGCCATTCAATGGAAATTGTTGCTTTCTGATAGGATATTCAAAAGGCATTCAAAGAAGGGCAGTTCAAATTGGTTGATAAGGGCATCTCGGAGATGACAGTGGATACTGATCCTTTTCCCACCACAGACATTAATATGGTATCGTGCTCAAGCACAATAGGAGGGGAAAAGAGGCGAGGCTGATATAGAAGCCAAAGGGGGTAGTAGCTGAGACTGAAGGGAGGCAAGGGCAACTATAAACAATGCCCTAGTGTATTTGAGGGGTTGGAATACCCCAAGGGCCTAGAGGAATATAGAAGCCACACCAAGCCAGGTAGTGTGTGTTCATTAAACTTAACCAGAAGCCACTCATTGAGGTATCTTGTACCACAAAGAAAAGAAGGATCACTGAGCCTAAAATGGCAGAGATGAGATGAGTCGTTGCCAAGAGGATAAAGCAACAAGTGTTTGATGATTTGAAGGGGAAGATTCAGGTAGATCTTAGCCAGCTGAGTAGTGTACCGGTGATAAAGGAAGGCCAATATCAGGGGGAATAGGCGAGTGGCAAAGTTTAGATTGGAGAATGGCATGAAAACCTTGCGCATCACTGTGAGAAGTGATGACATGATGTCACAGAAGATGGTAAAGCCCAACGCTTAGGTGAAAAAAGAGCAGTGAATAGTTAACCAAAGGAAAGGGAAGGAAGTTGACAGGCTGAAGGTCTTGATAGACCTGCACTCAAAAACGGAGGCAATAGAGATTGAGACCATTGAAGAGGATGAAGGAGACACTCAAAATACTCATTGAAAAGCTAAGCAGGATGGCTACTAGCAACCATCAGTGGAGGACTTAACCAAGGCCAGAGATTGAGCTTTCGGCAAGGACAGGCTAGTAAATCTTGCTGACTTGGAAGAAAAAGGGGAGCAGTCAGACCATGGGGTTCAACATAGCTCGGGGTAATCAATAAAGGGTGGCAAGGTGGAGAAACCTGAAGAGCTTGAAACAACGGGTGAGGGTAGTCTGGTTTGAGAAGAGAGGGTAGATGTTGGGGAGCAATTAGAAGTTTTGTGATTTTCAATGTATAAATGTACTACCTTCGTTCTTTTTTAAGTGTCGTTTAAGCTTTTTATACACAAATCAAAAAATATAATAAATTTTCTTGTTTTTCATAAAATAGTTTTGAAAATTTCTATTGTACTCTTTTTTATTTTTACTTTACAATAAATGTATATTAGTTATAAATGTGTAAATTAATTAAAAATTAGGTGAGAAATAAATGTATACTTGACAAAGAAGTAATTAATATTATGTTAAACTTTGAAAATAACAGATAAATAAAAACAAAAATTTTCTAAAAAAATGACAATTAAAAAGGAACAAGGGAGTAATGTATAAATGCATCCATCAGCCGTGGGCCAACAGTTATTAAATATAATTAGGTGCTCAATTGAACGCAATCCATTTTGAGAAGATAAGTTGAGAACGTGGGGGTTTGAATGCAGTGAGTAGTCACCCACGATAAGTAATAGCAGTTTAATTAAGCTCTTAGGTAAATACATTTATGTATAAATACTGTTCAGCACCGATTGCGTACAATGGAATATTTTTCTTTGCACGATGAGTAGCACGTGTCTTGACGCATCTCTCTCTTCAACCCAAAAGGATGTCCTACATATGAGACTCCGAACGCTTAAGTCAACATCTGAGAAAGTATGAGCAAGTTGTTATTTAGAAAGGGAGTGTGTAACTAAATTCCTTTTATATTTGGCGCAATACTTTGTAGGTGGGGCTAGCCTTGTGTATTACGTGGGTGACGCACTAATATTCAATCTCGCAGTTCTTGATTGATCTTTATGAGATATTTTCTTTTACTATTTAGTGCTTTGTGCCTATATTGCTTGAATGGAAGACACAATCCATCTGTTATTAATTATCTCGGGTTGCTGGGTTACTGGTTTTTGGGTCATCCTAAAATTTGAGGAGTTTGGGCATTCAGATATCAACAAATTAGCATGTCGTTGATTGGATGCTAACTTCTTATTTGAGCCCCATAATTTCTTAAATTTGTTTTATGAACACACTATCTAACACACTTTTTTGAATACAATCTCTCATTGATTAAAATAATTTTGTGAGTCTCATATCTTATTTAATGGTTTTATCTCTTGATTTTGTGATATTTAATAAATTTCAACCAATAAAAAAGAATGTGTTTAAAAGAGTGTGTTAGAGAGTGTCTTGGTAGCCTCTTTTGTTTCATTAGATTGCCAACATTTTTGAATGTTTCTGGCCCAGATTCATTTATTTGAAAATGGCGGCAACAATAATGAGTAATTACGGTTCGTGTTCCACCTAAACACATTGGTGACAACCAAGTTTATCGCATTGGCCCTCTGTCAAGATTATGATAGTCTAATATACATTTTCATATAAAGGAGCCACAAGTGTTGTGCCAATCTATAAGTATATTTCGGGCAGCCAAGAGTTTCTTGATTCCTGCCTTTTGGTCCGCAGGGAGCCAAGTTGGGAATTCAATGCTGAACTTTATCCTCAAGTTTCCCTTCTTTGTTGGCCGCAACGTAAAAGTTTTTATTTTTTTTCACTCACCTCAACCGCATCGCGACAGCAATTGTGGTCGCATTTTCCTGCAATGTCAAGGATCACAACAAAACTACGACTGCAACCTCAATTCAGAACCATGGTTGGATCCTTTGGGAGAGGCATTCCTTCTCTTACAACAACCTCCTTATTATCAGGATGAATAACATTGTTGATTGGTACAGTTAAGTTTCTACCATCCAGCGTAGTGAGATTCACGGTATAACCAGTCAAGGCTTCGGCAAGAGAAATCTTCTGGGTGACAATGAGATCATTTCCATCTCGAGTAAATACATTACTGCTGCACCCACAAGAAAATGAGTGAAAAGTCATAAAGTTTTGGCGGATGTTTACTTTTTATTTATTTATTTATTTTAATTTTGGCATTTTACCTGGATAAAATTGGTTGTTTAGAATATTGGCCCATAATTGAAGAACATCATACACAACATTCAATCAAAACGTATGACAAGAGAGTCTAAATTTGGAAGTGTGACTCGATGAACAACCATTGTTATCAAGCATTTTTCTCATATTTTCTAATGAACAATTTATCGATTACCTCACACTCAACAAAAGAGTCAGAATTTTTACCACGGGACCTAAAAAATGGAAAGACAGTTCCCAAGGATAAAGTGAAGAAGACAGATATAATCAAATACAAAACAAGGGTCATGTCAGTAGTAACTAATTACTTCTATTATCTAATGACATTTGAAATTCACCCTTAAAATTGTAGATTAAAAGGATCCTTGTAGAAACATCGCAGATACAGTTTGTTTCTCAAACCAGCAACCAACTCAACAAACAAACAAACAACGTTGGGACTGAATGGTGCTCAATTACAAACACTAAACCAACATATAAACTTTGTCCTGGCAGATAATATATTACAAGAAAAAACAACTCCAATCATTTTTTGTTCAACAAGTGACTTTGTCCCAATGATAATAAAAACTGAAACTGAAATCTGGGATGCTAGGGTCTTTATACAACAACAAAGTGCAAATAAAACACCTTTCCCTCTGAATATTTATAACATAACAAATCCCGAATTTTACAAACACACTTCTGAAATAGGAATCTTCATCAATTGGAAATCACTGATTGTCTATGACAGAATAGCTTAAGTGCTAATCCTTAGCAGAAAGCCTATGGGTTTCCATATAATCAATAAACTCATCTGCATATTTTTGGTGCAGTTCTTTGCTCCCAAATATTTTACTCATCTCTTGTGCTTGACTTCTATTAGTTTTTCCTTCCTCGTCCAACATCACTGATCTCAATGCCTTGGCCACTGAATCCCTAGTGAACTTCCCATCATGCTCATTTCTGGGTACTTTGATCCCTACCTTTTTCTCCTCCATATGCCTTGCAATTAACCATTGTTCATTTTGGAAGGGCAACATAATAAGTGGGCACCCAACTTGATGACCCTCTATCACTGAACTCCAACCACAGTGAGTCAGGAATCCCCCAACAGACTTGTGTGCTAAAATCCTCAACTGTGGTGCCCATGTTCTCCACACCATTCCCCTTTTTGACTGATTCTCAAGCCAATCCTGCGACTCAATAGCAGAAATATTTTGCTTCTTTAGAACCCAAAAATAGGGAAAATCAGATAGTTCTAATCACATAGCAATTTCAGTAAAGTCTTCATCACTTACTGTCACCTCAGTTCCAAATGCTATATAAATCACTGACCCTTTTTCCTGTTTATCTAACCAATTAAGGATGGCATCCCAGTTGTCATCCGTGCCGTCTTCACTGAACTGTAGTGAAGGTGGCAATAACCCAACTGGAATCACTGGTTTCCTACTTATACTCTCAAGCAATTTGAGAGACTCACCTTCAATCTCCACGCAGCTTCTTGGAGCAAGCACTTCAACACCATTCAGGATTTCTGTAAATCGAAACACATCTGAAACCCCAGATTCATTTTGCACAGCATGGACATCGGAAAATGCTTTTCCTCCGAAGATTCACTTGCCTTTCGCATAAACGAATCCAAAAAGGAAGAAGTGCCATATGCACTAAAAATAGAGAAAAAGATGCATGAGATGCCTAGCTTAGAAGATATTGGGGGCAACCAGTATGATGCAAAGTCGCACATGATCCAATCAGGTGTGGATCTTTCCAGAAACTTAGTCAAAGGTTTTTCAAGATCATCAAAAGCTTTCTTGAGGTATGGAATGATGTGGTGAGGAATGTCCGTTGTGGCCTCTGCATTTTCAGGGAGTTTATCAACATGGGGCAGTGGGATATCTATCAGATCCACCAAAGTTTGTAAACTTTCAGGTAGTTTAGGGAGGCGATGGATGTTTCTAGGTGTGGAAATGAAAGAAATTTTGTGACCCTTTTGAGCTATGAGTTTTGCAAGCTCAAAAATGGGCTTATGTAACCAAAGGCTAGCCATGGAAACACAGCAATGTGCAGCTGCTGATGCTGCTCCGCCATGGATAATAGTGTTTGTGACTTAATTACGGTTGATCATAAAGGGTTACCTCTAATGTATGAACAGCATCAATTTTAATTGCGTTCGTGTCGCACACTAAACATAAAATAATCATTCATTCATTAGTTTGGTCATGTCAAAGATAAAATTTGAGATATCAAATAGTTCTACGTAAAGTTGTACGCTTTTCATAACATTCTATTTTGACAATACTAGTGTAATAATTTTTGTCCTGCCTAGGTATTAATTTATAATATATAACTTTTTATATTGATATATTTTTAATGTATTTTTCAACTATTTTATAATCTCGCAAGGATATATGTTATATTTATAAATATGAATATTTATATATATTCATATAATTTTATATTCATAAATTTGTTATATTATTTTCATTTTTATAAACTTATTTTTTTAAAATATTATCTTTGTAAATATATTTATATTTATATATAAATCATGACATTTTTACTTATGATTTTTGAGCAAAAATAAATTTAAAATGATTTATCGAATTTAATTAAGAAAATTGAGACCAAAAATGAGAATTTGAGAATTTTACCAAAATAAAATTTTGATGTACAATTACTACATGTATAATTTATATATGTACTGTAAAATGAATGTACGTTTCATCTAAATTGAATTATTTAGACATTTTGTCTAAATGTGTATTTGATCAGTTTTTTTGGTGAATTTAAAATGCTATGTAATAAAATGTTTTGTTTGAGTAGTGTATTTAAAAGGAATTTAAAATTCAAGTAATTCTATTGGGTATTTTAATTAACATGATTCATAGAAATTCAAATTCTCCACAAAAAGTAAGAAATTGAAATTCTCTCTCTCACCCTCGCAACTCAGGCTTGCCTTTTCACTCCGTTCGGTGCCTTCTCTTGCTTGCGACAGAGCTCTCGATCTCTCTCACTTTGCTCGGCGCCTTCTTTCGCACTCCTGCGAGGTACACTTGCTCTCTTGCTCTGCTCTTTCTCTCTATGTCTCTGTGGTTCATCCAGGTTCATCTCTCTCGCTTTCTCATCTATGTAATTAATCTAGGGTTTATTGTTTCAATTTGTTTTGGAATGTATTTGATGGATAAAAGAAAGTAGAACCCTAGGAGCACATATAGGATATGACACAAATGCGACAATACCAAAAATTTTAAAACTTATAGGGCATGACTTGTATTTAGAAGTGTCTGTGCTTCTTAAGCATAGCCTTTAGAGTATATAGTTGCTGATTTTTGTCTCTATGGTCTGTATTTCATCCGTGTCGCTAAGTTGGCTCCAAAAATATTTTGATGAAAGTTGAAAGATGAAGTCCAACATGATTGATCTACAGGTTTAAAGGCCTCTCTAAAATCTATGTTTAAAGAAATTCAAATTCCATGTATTTTGAATTTCTATGACATGTTAAAATGTCTCATCCAAACGCAATGTTAGGTTTTTATTAGGGGTGGCAAAGCGGGTCAGCCCGCCCCACTACCAGCCTGCCAAAAGTGGGCTGGGGCTGGTTGGCCTGCTAGTTGATGGTGGGTTGAATTTTATGGCTCGCCTCACCTAGAGATGGGTTGGTAGGCTGGCGAGTTGGCTTGCCAAAAATTAAAAAAAATATAAAAAAGAGAAAGGAAAAAAATTAAAAATAAAAACTAATATTCCATTAATGCTTCAACAACACAAAATCACAAAATACCAAATTATTAATAGTTCTTTAGCAATAAAAAAATAATAATAGTCTTAGTCTTTCAAGAATCAAGACAAAGTTCTTCATGATTCATCAACAACAATCAATAGAAAATAACAATAGTCCAGTCCTTTAACAATAAAAAGTCACAAATTACCAATTGTCATTCAACAGTACAAAATACTAATAATTGTTCAAAACAAAACCACAATTAAGTAACATAGTTTAAAAAAAAAAAAGATGGCCCGATGGGCCAACCTTCCCGCCCCGCCAATGGCCTGCTGGATTGACGGGCTAGGCGGGGCAGGTTGGGCGGGCTGGTGGGCTGAAATCTATAACCCACCCCGCCATTTTTTGGTGGGCTGGCGGGCCGACACGCTAGGCCCAACTTGTTTTGCCACTCCTAGTTTTTATGCACATTTTTTCCTATTTAATATTTGATATCATGTATTGTACAATGAACTCATGAAGAAATTTCCACTATCAAAATCTTGTGAGGGAGTTATTGGTCATTAAAAAAATCATCAAAATCACTTCCAAAATTAACAAAATAAGACAATTGTATTATCACTATACATAACAAAAATGTTAATTTGGCTACACAATTAAAAAGTTAATGTTCATACTAATAAGTGTAGCAACACACATCAAGTTGTTCCATGTTTCCTGCACTTTAATCCACACTTCAAGCAATAAGAGAACATATAGAATAGGATATGCAATTGACCTAAACAAAAAAAAAAGTCAATGGAAAAGGATCTTAGAAAGTATAAAATATTTTATGTAATTAAATGTACAAAAGATAAATAACAATTACCTAAATCAAATTTCAAAATACTTCCTTATAGACAACATTAATTGTTGTATTTAGATGAAGATTGTCTCCATTTTCAATAAGTTTCTTCAACGTTTTTTGCTTTTAACCTTTGAAACAGTAACATACAATTGTCTATGACTAAACACTGGTCGTGGAAGATACAATCCAATATAGGAAAGTGTTTGTCCTTGTGATTTGTTAATTTATATACGAAAACAAACACACATTGGAAGTTGTCTTTAATTGGAAAGGCAAATTTAAGTTATTTGTAACCATGCTCATCCTTAGGCTAAGAACAGTGTCTCCAATGATAATCCCAGTAAGTACCATGCAATCAAGGACATGTTCTCCCAATCTTCTTACTTTTAATCTTGTTCCATTACACAATCCATTGGATTGATCAATGTTTCTCATCAACATTATAGGGACTCCAACTTTCAAGCATAATTTATAAGGAAGAAGTCTAGAAGAATTTATAGTATTCAACACTTTAGGAGAAAATGCATCCAACTCACTTTCTACATTACCACTTTCTTTATATATTGAATATGAACTCAAATCAATTTTCTCTTTTCTCAATATCCTCAACATCATATAATCATTGATCTTTTCAACCAATTCAATAGTAGGAGCCAAAATTGTTCTTTCTCTAAAGTAGTTTGTATTTGACATGCTATTCAACAGACTAGGGTAAGCAAAATCAACCAAGTCATCAAGCTCAAATAAGATGTTTGTTATAAGCTTTTCATCAGGTATTTGTATTTCTGGCTCTCCATCTATTGGCTTTCCAATGTTACCATCACCTATATTCAACAACCATTGTGAGAATTCTAATATGTCTAATCTATTTAAGCATGAAGATCCATTTACAAGTCTCATGTTCTTCGTTAAACAAAGAATTAAACAAAAAGGCCATAGGTAAGAAGAATTTATTATTGCATTCACTACATCTTGTTTTGATACTTTAGGAATAATAAGTAAAACTTGCCTATCACCACCTAATACCATAAATTTTCCTTCGACGGGCAACTTTGTGTTATATGATTTAGAATATCTTAAAATTTCTTTCAAACACTTGTCTAATGCTTCGAAACACCATTTATTCATCATTGGAGCATTATCCCAGGTGATCAACTTAGCCTTTATTAATAACTTAGCATGAGGGCTACCTTGCTTGATGTTATACATTGAAGTCACAGCTATAGATAATGGAATTTTGAACATTAAGTGTGTAGTTTGTCCTCTCAGCAACAACTGGGAAGCTATTCCGCTTAAGGCAACATTTAGAACAATACGACCTCTCAAGAGTATAGACGCTGACAGTGTATTCTAAATAATGTTTTTCCTATTCCACCGTAGCCATAAACAAAGAAGAATCCACCCTTATTTGCATAAACAGCATCAATAATTGTATCATAGGCATGTCCTTGTTCAGTGGTTAAGGAAGAGAGATGTTACTGCAATAAATCATTTAGAGTACTTTTATTATAATTCAACTCCTCAGTAATTAATCTTTCCTCGACGTCCTCCATTGGAATGTTTGATAGAAAAGGCATAGTTGCAAAATGCTTCAAGCTCCTGCCATTATTTTGAAGAAGTTTCTCAATCTCTGCAAAGGCTGGATTTTTTATTTGATCAGTAATTAAAATTAAGTCTACATACACAAAAATAAATAATTATACTAATACTTTTACAAAATAAGATTCAATGGAATTTAGCTAGAATATGGAAAGACATGATCTTACCTCTATAAGAGATTATTTGTCTTTGTTTATAAAGAATATCATCTGGAAGGTCTTGCCAACATTTATTCTAAACCAGTTCAATCGTAGTCATATTGTTGGATATCAACAATACCACAAATAATCTCCCAAGATAATCTACTGAAGCCCAATAACTTGCCTCCTTTATTGCCTCAATGAATTCTTTATCATCTCAGCAAACCAAGGGCATAACACGCTTCATGAAAAGTATTATAAGTCTTACCATTCACAGTCCTACAATCTTCATAACTCATGCATCCTTTTTTGACATTTAATAGAAGTCTCAAGTAAAACTCTTCACCATGTGATAGAGGCATGAATGATATGTGACCTATAGAAAATCCCTAGTTCCTAGGAAACCATTTTCACTTATCAAGCTTCCAAACAAACTTAGTTAGAAATTCAGCATAAGTAATGTTTTCCCCTTCTTTGTAATTTTATTAGCCACCATTCAACCTTAAAACATGGATTTCTTCATAGCGGCTCTATCCACAACCTCTTTAATTATCTCGTTATCGTTGTAGACAACACTCTCTTCATGAGAGAGATGGAATGATAATCTAGAACTGGATGCTATCTATAATCAATGTCAAATCCAAACAATCTCCATGCTGCTTCACATGCAGAAATGCATCTACGTACAATCTAATAATTTTGTAATTCATCGATGACCATAGAAGAATTAGTAGACTCATTGGCAAGAAAAAAAGCAGCTATAACTCTATCATTCCCTTTATGGACATATTTATAACACTTATCTAACATGTCTACTCAACATTAATGTGAGCTATATATTTTTGAAGTAACCACGGATTGTATGGAACAACATATCTGTGATCCACCACACATTTCTTCTTTGTGATAGTTTTTCATCGTCTTTTCTTCTGTACTTTGGATAACCTTCATTGTCGATAATGGTTCTTACCCTAAACTATTTGGGAAAATACTTGGTACATTTCCCATTACTCATGCAAGGTGACTTCATATTTTGCACCCACGTGGTTCGTGAATCATATATTTCTATACCATGGCAAATACGTCAGGATTTGTGTTTTGATATGAAATTTCTACAAATATAGCCTTGTCAATATCATCAAGTGTTTTTGGCCTGAATTGTGTATGGATGAATAACAAAATGTGTGCATGGAGAAGATCACGCTTATGAAATTTAACCGTACATGAGTCTGCAAGAAAATAAAAGCATTAATAATGATTGAAATAATTGCTAATAAATCAATAAATATAACATTACATTCAATAAATGCACATATAGATTCAAACACATTTTCATGCAATTATCTTCCAGACACATTACCATTCTTAAGGTTTTAAATTAACTCATCTAGTTACATGTTAAAGACTCTACAAAGTATATCTGGCCTGTCCTCAACCTTTAAACCTCTTTTTTGGACAAACATCTTGATCTCCGGCCATTCAAGATTACATGCCATCATAAGAAAGAAGCTTGGATACCCAGCATATCTACATATGACAAATGCATCCTTGCAATTATTGAACATATATTCGGCCTTCTAGTAAATAATCTTGGCAATATAATCAGTTTCCCAGTTGTAGCAACACTTGTCTCTCCATGCACCAAGCACTCGTGCAACCCTTTATATTGATCTACTCTTAATTTAGACTAATTATATTGGATATATTGCAATCTTTCAAATTCAACCATTGTATAATGTCCAACAAAATTGTTGAAATACTTTCCTTGACATTAATATTATAGGAGATTCAGCACATCTCTTTTGTAACCTATATGCAAAGAACTCACGCATGTTGATATTTGTTGTTTTTCTATTTCTACCATGAAAGGATGTTTTTCTTGATGAAATATTAGGCCTAAACCCATCTTCACCAAAGGGAAACAACAATGGATATTGTAGGCCAAGATACAGTGGATGTAAAGGATCAATATGCTTAAGTGACCTTGACTGCATCTCAATAATTATATCTCTTTCAATCATGTAGGTATCAATTTCACCAACAACCAATGTTGCAACCTCAAATGTCGTGGGTAAGTTGTAAGTTCTTCCATCTCGATCTCTCCTTTGAATTAATCATAGTTTAACATTAGAAAATTCCCCCTCTTTATACCGATCTTTGGCAAATCTAAATGACTATGTCAAAACATTGTTTTCATTAAGCATTTTTCTCAAGTCATTAACAATGTCATTCTCCAACCTATGTACATCATTAATTGACCTGCAACAAAATGTATAATATTCAATATTTGTGTAATTAACATTTTAACATGGAACTAATTATATGAAGTCTAAAAATAATAAATTGTTACAAAGATTTAAGTGAATACCTAAGAGATTGTATCCTGTTAACGACTTCATTATCAATGTCATATATATAAAGCTGGGCAAACTTGGGGGATGATCACTTGGAGGTAGCAAACTTCCAATAAAATAATAATTCTGACCTCCATGTTTAGAAATGGGTGGAGCTGCACCTATATTTAAATTATTCTCAACCTTTCCTACCATTGAAGTGAATGCAAACATCCCACTGAACACTTTGATGTATTTCAAGAAGTGAAGACTTTTCTCATTTTTATTATTATGCAAGTCCTGGAGTATTTTGGGAGCATCTTGTAGAGTAGGTAGTTGTATCTTTCCTTGCATACAATAAAGGACTCAACATATGTACATTCTTCCTCAATCTTTCATTATATCACATATTAGCCCCACTCACATTGATGAGTAGGATCTCCCATGTCATACATACCTTATCACAAAGAAGTATGAGTGGATCAAATTATCTAGGACAACACAGCAGTGGACAACATAGTAGTTAAACCAAAACCAACTTTCACAACTAATAAATTAAAAATACACATACCTTGTTGATAATCTTCAATGATGTCAACCACAACATAGATTGAATTCTCGTCTACCAAAAAAAAGCACAAAACAAAGATTTAGATTATAATTTATAATTTAGTTGTTTTATGTTTTCTAATACATACACACACACACACATATATGTAGTCTCAAAATATATACATGATTTATATATACCTTGTATATTTTCATCACATTTGAAGGGATCATCATTTGCAACTTCACCCAAATTTGCATCATCAAACACAGCTTCCCCTACATTAGGATAAGTCAAATTAATAATGTTATATGGCTAATAAATTAGATGTTAGACATAATAAGAGGTGCATAATACCTTCATGATCTGGCAATGGATCAATATCATTTATATTATCATCTATAAATGAAAGAATTGGTTCTAAACGTAGTTGATTACCAATCTCAATAGATATGTTGGAAGATGGTAACATATTTTTTTCATTGATTGTCAATGAGTGAATAATTCCTCCTCTACTTTGTAATTGTTGTGTGGTGAACACGAGAGAGAAAGCTCTAGTGAATTTCCACGGCAGTCGTAAACATCTCCGGTGGTGGCACTTGTAAGGACTCTGAGCCTAAGTCAATAAGAGCATAAGAGAGTGGTGAGAGAGAACGTGTGTACTTGATGAGTGTGGAGCCTTTTATATAGAGTATTTTAGAGGGAAATACCGTTAAGGTGATGTGCCACGTGACAACTTCTGTTTAGGTGCCTCATTAAGCATTTTCCTTGCCATTAGACGTTTTCCATACCTTGCTGGGGTAAGCATAAAACTTTGATCGGGATGAGAAAGGCAACTATCGTCCGGGATACATGTGGCTATGTAAATTGAGATAAGCGAAGCTATTGATTTGTAGGTTGGTGAGGGAGTAGGCTAACTTAGGGGTTAGTGTCTGGGTAACCCCCAGAACTGTTGTCTCTAAGCTGGTGATGCTTGGAGCGACTTCCAAGATGTTGTTGCCCCCAAGTCGGCAATGTTTTGGTAGACGCATTGTCGGCTTAAGGGTTATCTGACATCGAATGATTCAGCCTGCATCTTTTCATCTTTTCCAGATAGTTTAGCCATATTTTTTAGAAGACTGAGGTGCATTAAACTGTGTAATGATTCAGGATCTTGAATTTTGCAACTCCTTGAATTCTAAGAGATTTAGGTGATTACGTGAATTTTTAAACTTGTTTTTAAATATTTGTGGATTTGGGCCCAGTAAGAACATAGGCCCATTTGTTTTATATTGTTGGTTTAACCCCCCTTTATTGTTACTTTCGCATACTTCTCTTCCTCTTGACTCTGTATTCTCTCTCGTGACTTTTCTTCCGGCAAGTGTTTGTTTCTCAGCTTCCAATTTTTGCTAATTTTCTTGTTCACTTTCCTACTTAAGGTAAAATCTTCATTCTTGTCTTTTGTCTTTATTAAGTCCTTCATTGTGTGTGTTTGTGTGTATATATTCTTCTTTGCTTTGTTTCGTTAAAGATGGATTTGCGCAGACGCAATGCTCCATCTTTTGGATGTGATGGCCTGCAGCAGTCGCCCGATAGGCTTTGCTGCCAATTGGCTGTTCAGGTCTTTGACCCTCCTCTCGTCTCTGTCTGCTAGCCAGCGAAGGTCCTCCGAGAGTCGTGGGGGCGTCAAGGGCCGTATCGGTTCTTTGGTTGCTCTGCCACTCCTCGTAAGGGGGTAGCCGTCAGGGGTAGTGAACGTGGGTCAAGGAGTGTGAGGAGGAAAGACGACCGCCCGATGACGATTGATCCTAAAGAACCACCTCCACTAGAAATCACAATATGTCTTGAGGTTCTTGAGAAGAACTGAAGTCATCTAAAGTCAATGGGAATACCGTATGGCCCTGACGAAGTCCTAGAGTATGCTAGGGCTTGGGTGCAGTTTCTTGATTTGATGAAAATTCCATTCGGTCCAGTAAGCATGTACGGGATTGATACATTGGCTAGAAGAGATGTCGGGATTTCTTTTAATCGGGTTGCTAAGTCGGCAGCATTTGACCATTCTTCTAGTGTTTTTGACAAGGAAATGGGAAAGATGGTGAGGAATGTTAAGACCACTCTGGATGTAGACGGGGTCAATAAAGAGGTAGCCGGGACTCGATCTTGTTTTAGCCAAAAGGCATTAGACGTACTAGCTCGTCATTTAATTTTAACTCGTGATGATAATGCTACTGCTTGGGATCTGATAGCTTTAGGGGATGATGGAAGGATATACTCCCAAGGTCCGAAGAAGAACATGGGGACTCCCTTGGATAAGGTTGCAACATCAAAAGCTAGCTATTTATATCCTGATTTCCTTCCAATGTATCTTACATTTTTTGAACATTTAGATGTGAGGCTTCCTTTTATAGATTTTCAGGTGTCAATCTTGAATTTTTTAAATGTTGCCCCATCATAACTCCATCTGAATTCTTGGGCTTTCATGATAGCCTTCGAGAATTTATGCAATAGGGAAGGAGTCGTGTGTACCTTGAATTTGTTTCTATATTATTTTTCACCCATCTTTCAGGCTTATGAAAGTAAATTCTCCCCAATTTCTTTCCGTAGTGTTTGGGATTGGGCGCTACTGAAGCCTTCTCAAGAGTTTTACAAAGAGTATAAAGACAAGTTCTTTTTCCTCCATCCTCGTGCGAGAGTTAGGAAACTCTTATTGTCATACGAGGCGCGAGAGATAGTGTGAATGAGCCTAGATTTCCTTTGTACTGGTCATATAGCCACTATTGTTTAGAGTCCAGCCGGTTGGCAATTTGAGAAAGCGACCTTAAATTAGAGGAATTAAGGGCCCGGGATCATTTTTTTAACATGATTAAGAATCTACAAGATTGAATTCCTTGTCAATGGCTTATTGGCACTACTCTTACGGAGTACGACAAAATTTTGGTGTGTTGCATGTGAATTTTATCTACTTGATTTTTTTCCTATCTTTTTCGTTATGCATTGGTTGGCATGCTAGCGGATCTTACCAATCGTGTTTTCATTCTAGAAAATATGGTGAAGTCAAAGATGGCTGACTTCACACTAGCGCTTCAACAGGACAAAGCGATAAATCCGAAGGAGCCACAAAGGCCCAAGGGTAAGCAAAAGATCTTTTGAGAGCTTATCTTTTGGAATAAGCACTTTGCTATGTAAAAAGTGGTGTTTGGATGTATATTTTTTTCAGCTTTTGGAAAAGTAAAAGCTCCTAGTAGAACTTATGGTGAAGCTAAAATTTTCAGCTTCTCAAATAATTTTCATTTTAAATAAGCACTTAAGAATGTATTATCCAAACACAGTATTAGCTTATTTAAAAAGATCTTTTCACAATAGAGCTTTTAAATAAGCTTTTTTTTTTCTATAAGTTCTTTTAATAAAGCTCATCTAAACAGGCGCTAAGGCACCTACTTCTCCTGTTCCTCCTACGGCTACAGGATTAGTGGTCTAGGAGGCCAATGATAGGCCTACATCAATACCTGTTGAGATATCTCATCCCGAAGAGGCTGTGGAAATTGGTATTTCTCGTGCTGCTCTGACTTCTGAAAAAAAAGTTACAAGCGATGAGCTACAAGAGGAACTGCCTTCTAAGAAGCAACAGGTTGCCCGTTCCACTTTCACTACTATTGAAGAGGCCGGGAGACAAATCTTAGCCAATCATTCCTCTATCATTGTGGTGACTGTGCTAGTTGAAATACAAGATATGCAGGGTAGACTAGGTGGGTTGGCCTTCCTTTTTCAACATATGTTTTTGGGTTACTCCCAACATGTCTTAATGAAAGAAGCTTTTAGCAACAAAAACGCGTTTGACATGCTGACTAAGAAAGATGTCGTAATAAATCAGTTGAAGCAAGCAAAGGAAGGCGCCCACCAAGCCAAGGAGGAAACCGAGAAAAAAATAGCTAAGCTTGAGGAGTAGCTCGCGGTGGAGCAGCTAGAAAAGAAACGGCTAAAGAAGGTTGAAGCTAATTTGTGAGCAAAATTGACTACAGTCGGCGCTAAATATGTACAACTAGAGTTAAACCTATCCTCCTTGGTCAAAACATCTGAGATTAAGGAGGAACAGCTCGAGGATAAGGTGCAAGAGCTTAAGGCCGGTGTGGTGTACTCCCAAGCAGCATACCAATAGATGCACTCGACGTTGGATGGAATGTATTCAACTTTCTTTTGAAAACACTATGGAGCAAGTCTGGTATCTCTTGCAACGGAATTTCAATATAGAATGCGCTCGGGCAGACTGTGAAGTTATTGACAACATTTGGCATGCTAATGTGGATGGTGGATGTCCCGACAGATCCTACTGTTGTTGACGCTGGTTCTGAGTCGAAGGGAAATGCTGATCAAGACACCAAAGGTGATCTAGACCAATCAGGCATTGGGGTTGATTCTGATGTGAATGTTGAGAAGCAAGATGTTGAAAGGCAACTTGCAGATACGTTGACAATCCTTCCTCAAGTCGAGATTGTGGTTTTGGGTGATGATCCTGATGTTGGGGTCGTTAGTACCTCACATGTTGGAGTTGCCGTGTTGATGCTGCCAATGCCAAACTTTGAAAGGCCAAAATGCTGGTTTTATTTGTACCCTTTCATAGCTTATGACTTATCTTTGAGCAATTTAGACAATTTATACCTTCGCATGATTTGAACAATTGTAGGTATGTTTTTAGGCAACTTGATCACTTTGTACCTTTAATTTATAACTTAGTGAATATTTGTAGGCGTTTAGTGCTTCGTCGCTTTATTATGCTTTCCTTTAGTTGTTTTTCCTTTCTACTTGTGATTTTTGGTTTTGCACTTTCTTCGTTTGTAGTGAATTTGAGTTTAATTTCTTTGGTTAAGTGGATTTTTCCTTTCATTGTTTTCGTTATCTCGATGAACTTTTGCTTATTCATCTTAGACCTCATCTGGATTAAATCCATTTACGTGAGGTAATAACCTTCATGCTTTATTTTTGTTATCTTGATGAATTTTTGCTTGTTCATCTCATACCTTAGCTGGATTAAATTCATGTACATGAGCTAATAACCTTCTTGCCTTATTGTCGTCTCAATGAACTTTTGTGTGTTCATCTCAAACCCCGGCTAAATTAAATCCATGTACACAGGATGACGACCTTCCTACCTTATTGTCGTCTCGATGAACTTTTGCTTGTTCATCTCAATCCCCGGCTGGATTAAATCAATGTACATGGCTTGACGATCTTCCTACCTTATTGTCGTCTCAATGAACTTTTGCTTGTTCATCTCAAACCCCGGTTGGATTAAATCCATGTATACGGGATTAAATCCACGTACACGGCGTGGTGACCTTCCTGCCTTATTGTCATCTCAATAAACTTTTGCTTGTTCATCTTAAACTTGGGCTAGATTAAATCCATGTACACGAAGTGACAACCTTATTGCCTTGTTTGATTATCCATGCTTAGCTTTTGTCTTTGCCTTAATATCCTTTGACCTGCAGTTTACTTTTTAAGCCAGAAAAACTCTCATTTTATTAATCACTTAGGGCAAAAAATAGTACAAGATCTATGAATTATAGTACGTAACTCGGCCCACCTACACTACGCTAATCAAAAGCTACTTGACACAAAACAAAAAGAATCACTTAACCTTCGTTACTGAGATGTCTCAGCTATAATATCGTTTGAGGTTGCTTGCATTCCATGTCCGCGATATGGTAGTCTAGGGTAGAGTCTCAAGCATATACTCTCTTGTGCCGGTCTTCGAGGTAACCTAATAAGTGCCTTCTCATTTTTCGACGAGCTTTCCCTATCTGGCATTCTTCCTTCCAATGTTGGCCCACCTCAATATTAAGTCACTAGGCTCGAACGTACAAGGAACAACCTTCTTGTTGTATCTTGTTGCGACCTGTCTCTTCTGGGTGGCTTATCTTATTGCAACAATTTCTCTTCTTTCTTCAACAACATCCAATTTGGTTTGGAGTAGCCCATCATTATCTTCTAATCTCAGGTTAGCCACTCTCCATGTCGACTTTCCAATTTTTGCCGGGATCATTGCCTCTATAACACTCTTTTAATTTTAAATATAATTCATATTAATTTAATTATCAAGTTAAGTTGATGAAAATCCGAGTAATTTTTTTTTTATAATAGATAAAAATTGCTTAAGTATATATATAGCCAACTATACATCATGGTTATAGAAATTCTAAAATTACATATTTTACCTAGAAATGTACTAAAAATATTATTTTCACCATTTTTGGATGTTAAACCAATACTGAGTTGGTTATCTGAAACCTAGGGGTATTTTGGTCATTTTGCACAAGAATTTCAGAAAATTCCCAGAAAATTTTCAAAATTATATTTTAATACATATGACATGATTTTAAACTCAAATTGACATTTTAATGTCAATTGAATCTTTTTCTCATGTCAATCCTTTAATATAGATAAATAAGGATAAAATCGTCATTTTCTAATTTCTTCAGACTCCAACTTGAAAAAATTATTAAAAATCATGATTAGATAGTTTTCGATATTCTAAGTTTAACCATAGAGATTAGAATTTTTGGATTCCTTCCCGATTTTTCATAATTGAATATAGAATAAATAGAAAAACAATTAATTAAGTAAAAGTGAGGGTGTTACAGCCTCCTATGCCATAAATAAGGCGGAAAGGAAACTACCCAGTGGTATAGTAAGGGGTTGTGCGATATGCCTAGAGGACATGTGTTGTTGCTCAAACTAACATCCCTTTGCTTCATCCAAGCGCCTTCTGAGTTCGTGAAGAATGACTCGATTCGCAACTTCTGCTGGCCCGTTCGTCTTGGGGTGCTAAATCGAAGTAAAGTGCTACTTTATTTTCAATCTAGCTAAGTAATCTTGAAAACTTCTATATGTGAATTGTGTGCCATTATCTGATACTACAACATCTAGTATCCTGAACCTACAAATGATTTGTTGGAATACAAAGTTTTCTATATTTTTGGCCGTGATGGTTGCCAATGCCTTCGCTTCAATCCACTTAGTGAAGTAATTGATTGCTTTAACTAAATACTTCACTTAGCCGAGAACCTTAGGAAAGGGCCAAGTATATTGATTGCCTATCAGATAACTGGCCAAGGGAAAGTAAGCGTGCTCAGATCTTCAGGGCGCACGAGATGAATGTCGGAGCATTTTTGGCATCTATCACATTTTTTTGGTAAACTCCATAGCGTTATTTTCCAGCATCGGCTAATAGTAGCCCGTTCTAAGTATCTTCTTGGCCAGCGCTTTGCCTCCTAAGTGTTGCTTGCAGCATCCTTCATGTATCTTCACCATTACATACTCAGACTTTGACTTTCCTAGGCATTTGAGTAATTGTTTGGAAGAACCACATCAGTAGAGTTTATCTTTCAGAATACAGAAGCGTGCAGCAGATCTTTCTAATCTTCTGGCTTTCTTCTTCTCCTCTGGAACGATACCTTCAAGCAAATAGTTAATAATGGGAGTCATCCAGTTCGGCTCTACTTCTACTGCCATGATGAAATTGGGCTCATGGATCGTCTGTTGGATGTCCAACTTGTTAATGCGGGATGATTTAGTGCTTGCCAATTTAGATAGAATGTTGGCTCTCACATTCTTTTCTTAGGTATGTGGACAAACTCTATCTTGTCAAAGCTTGTGACAAGATTCTTAACCTTTGTCAAGTACTTCTGCAGCATTGGTTCCTTGGCCTGATATGCTCCGTTTATCTGTGATACCATTAACTGCAAGTCGCTGCACACTCTCACCGAGGTTGTGCCTACGTCAGACGCCATCATCAATCCATTTATACATGCTTCATATTCTGCTTGGTTATTTGAGGTGGGGAACATGAAGGTTAGAGACTGTTTCAGAATAACCCCGCTTGATGATTCTAGTAGTATGGCGACTCCCCCACCTTTTTCATTGGACAATCCATCGACGAAAAGAATCCAAGTTGAATCTTTGGATGTTGGATCCGATGGGGTTAGTTTAGCAATGAAGTCGGTCAATGCTTAGGCCTTTAATGCTTGTCTCAACTCGAACCAGATCCATGCTCAGACAACTCAATTGCCTAAATTGTCATCTTGCCAACTAACTCGAGCTTATGCAAAATGTGCCCGATAGGTTGATTTATTCGTACTACAATTTGATGTAATTGAAAATATGGTATGGTTTAAGCCACCTCGCCGCCATAACAAGTGCAAATACCACTTTCTCCATTTTTGGGTATCTTGGCTCGGCCCCTTGAAGGGCCTTACTTACGAAGTAGACCAACTTTTGTCCATCTAGCGTCTCCTTATCAGCGCCACGCTCACGGCTTCATCAGCAATAGCGAGATACAGGTATAATATCTTGCCTGTTTCAGGTTTAGTGAGTAGGGGGAGATGACAAAGTCTTCTTCAGCCTTCAAAAGCAACTTCACACTATTCAATCCATTCATACGGTTTGTCTTTCCTTAAAAGCTTAAAAAAAAGAATGGCATTCTGTGCCGATTTGGCCACGAACCTTGTTAACGTCGCCAATCACCCAGTCAACTTATGGACCTCTTTTACACTTTAGGGACTTTTCATCTCCAATATAGCCCGACATTTTTTCGAGTTCAGCTCAATCCCCCTTTGTGAGAGCATATATCCCAAAAACTTTCCCGTCAAGACTCTGAATGTGCATTTATTAAGGTTCAACCTCATGTTGTACTTTCTAAGTTGCCTGAAATTCTCTTCTAGGTCTTGAAGGTGCATTTTAAGGGTGGCACTCTTCACGATCATATCGTCAACATACACTTCTAAGTTTCGACCAATTTGTTTCTCAAACACCTTATTCATCATTCTCTGATATATAGCTCCGGCATTCTTTAGCCCAAATGACATTACATTATAGCAGTAATTGGCCTTCTTAGTCATGAAGGCAGTCTTTTCTCGATCATCTAGGTGGAGTGGAATATGGTTGTATCCAAAGTATGCATCCACAAAAGACAAGTAACGGTATCTAAACTAACCATCAACCAATCTGTCAATGTCAAGGATGGGGTATGAATCTTTTTGGCAGTGCTTGTTAAGATCGGTATAATCTACACATATCCTCCATTTTCCATTTTTGCTTTTTAACAAGGACTACGTTGGCAAGCCAAGTAGTGTACTTCACTTCCTGAATAAATCCGGCATTCAACAGTTCAACGACCTGCCTTTCAATCTCTTGCAAATGTTCTAGGGCCATTTTCCTTCTTTGTTATCATACCAGTTTTACAGAGGGATCCACTTCCAACCGGTGGCAAATGAAAGTAGGGTTTATCCCCGGTATATCCACCAACTTTTAGGCGAATAACCGATGTTATTTTTTAGCAAGTTGGACGTGTTGACCTTCATCTAATCGTTGAGGTCGGTCCTAATTTTCACAATCTACTTGACCTCTTTTCCAACTCAACCGGGTGCACTCTCCCTCTGACTCTGGACGAGGTATCCAAGAGCCTTGCTTTATATCATCTCGATAATCCACGTTCGTTAGTAGCACCTCTCCTTTTTGACATTGGGTTTGTATCCTAGCTCAGCTCAGGGCTAGCTTTGAGAGACTCCTTGTAACACTCTCCAACCTTTCTTTGATCACCTCATAAGGTGACTACTTGCATATTGTCACTTACAAACTTCATCGCTAGATGTGATACCGAGATGACAACACCCAACGCGTTCAACGTTGGCCTCCCGAGGATTGTGTGATATGAAGATTTAGTGTTTACCACGATAAACCGGGTCATCACGATTTTTGTGGCAAGCGGTTTCCTAAAGGTTACATTAAGCTTTATATAGCTGATTGCCGTACTATAATGCCCAGAGAATCTGAACAAATCTTCGTTATACGACATTAACTCGAATTCTGGTATTTTGAGTTTCTCAAAAAGCTCTTAGAACATGATGTTAGCTGAACTTCCAATGTCCACTATTCGCCATAAGTGTCTTCACTACGAGGGGATCATCATGGTTTGGCATAAAGTCACCATAGTTAGAATCATCAAAAGTTAGTGGTGGCATTCTTTTTCTATTGGGAATTCCAACAGCACAAATTCCAAACAAAGTTGTTAATACTTCCCTAGCATGTCTCTTCCTTGCATTGTTGGATGGACCTCCATTAGAAAACCTACCTACTATTACATAGATAACTTCGTGACTTCGCATCGGATAATGAGCGAGAGATCTTATCAATCGCCGGGATGATGGCTGATGTGGTGACATGTGTTGTATAGCCTGGACCTTGTCTTCTTCTTGCACATGCCGAGATGAGGTATGGCTTCTAGACGGGTTGTGTCTACATGGTGACCTACCCCTCCTCGGGGAATAGCGTTCCCTCCTAAGGCTTCAAGTTCTTTTCCTTTTCACGGGTGGGGAATGTCGATGCTTAATGCGATTATCTCAGCCTTGCTTGACAAACCGACTAAACCTTCACTGCCTTATTAACACCTTAATTGCGTCTTTCAACTGGTGGCATTCGTCAGTATCATGTCTTGATGCCCTATAATACTGGCAAAACTTTGACTGATCACCACCTTCTTTATTTTTCAATGGTTTTGGGGGCTTTATCCCTTCTTCTACGAACTCCACATTGAGTACTTCATTCAAGATTCTCCCTCTCGAGGTGGTCAACGACGTATACTCTTCAAACCGCAACCTCCCTTTATATAGACCTTGGTCTTCATGACGTGTGGTTTATCCATTTTTGGCATATGATTCTTTTTTAGCGTCATAATCTCGACAGATTTTGCTTTCTTGGCTTTTACCATAATCTTATAATTAATGTATTTTTCCTCTTTCTTCAAGAATTCCTCCATTAACGTGGAGGCGTCTTAGCAATTGACATGAAGAAAGGCAAACCCTCCTTCGCTTCATCTTTGGCTAGCATCAGTATTACTTCGACTTGCAAAATTTCTGCCGCCCTTGCTTCTTGATTAAATCTGCTATGCTACTGAAGTCTCTCAACTACTCATCTGTACCCTGGTTGATCCTTCTCAAATCTGCCTCAAATCGACAATAACATAAGAAGTATAGTTCTTTCTTTGCACTTGAACTTAATTAATGCTCCCCTAGCAGCAACCACTCTAATGATGTCTATAAATAAATTTTCATATAGATTCAACATAAATTAAAGAATATTGATAAAATATTATAATATTTAATCTTACCAAGTATGCATCCTCCTTACTTGCTTCAAAAAATCTATATATGGTGTGAAGGTAAACCCAACAAAATGAATACATGAATCATTAATAGACCTCACTATGGTCATTGGTTTAAAAAATAGCCTATACAGATGATTGGTTGCCTTGTATCTGTAATTGTTAAGCGCCACCGATAAATTTTTACCTCGTAACGTCTTCCCTCTAGTAATAGTGGCTCAAATTTGTCAACTGAATTACTCCATATTGTGCATTGAATTTTGTCGAGTTGCATGAAACAAAATAAATAGTTACGAAAAAGAAAATATTGCTAATACACGAAAAAGAAAATAACATTTGTTTAAGGCATACTGTGACACCCTTTACCCCAAAGCTAATTAATAAATAAATATTACGAAAATATAACATACTTTTCATTTGTGAAATAAAACGATAGTTTATAATCTTTTTCTTCACACGATAAAGGACATCACATTTACTAAAATTCCATAAGATGCTTTACTGATTAACCAAATGATGGTGGCCCATAGTTGGCCATACAAGTCCAAATAAAATAAAATAAACCAATTTAAAAGTAAAACTATTAGTCTAAAGTTTAAAAGCTAAAATAATAAATAACTAAGACCCTGATGTCACATTACTATCAGAGTTGACAAAACCCAAAAGAAGCTGTAAAATAAACTGCAATAAGGCCAATGCCCTTACTCTAAGACTCCTCCTCAAGGTCCTGTTGGACGTCACTTGTATATCACAGACACATACAAAAAACACTAGAAAACAAGGGAGTGAGATACATCTCACATCATGCTCAAAGTATGACAATGGAGACAGGTAGAATACACATCACATACATAATCAATTAACAGTAATTTGGAAAAATCAAAATGCACACAAACATATGTAATACAATACCTAGCTTCTACTTCTTATGCACATGTGGTACCATCTTAAACTTGTCAGAAAGTAGACTAGGAGTAAATGCACGACCATAAGAAGCGTCATCGGTACCAATGCCTTCGACTCTCGCACCCTCAATAGTATGATATCCCCCAGCAATTAGTCAAGGTTACCCAGTTTTGCTAGTATGCCCCGGCTCCATGGGATCAACATCGACCATTGGAGTTTTTCCAACCATATAACCCCCAAGGCTTGGGTTAGACAACCCATCATGGCCTCCACCAGCCCGATTCCTACATACTTTCCTCATCACATAACTGAAATGTTATGATGCATGGTCACATAAAATACTTACAACTTTTCACAGGCTTTAATCATGAAACATTAGCACAATTTCATATTACACTTAATTTTCTCAAAATAAATAATAATCACACAATATAAACTCAACAAGGCATAAAAGGAAACAACAATGAGTTAAAAACTGCAAAAAGAGGAGTTCATAGGCACAAAGAACGAAATAGCTACGGTCGCTTCGCTCGTCATGCCAGCAGCGAATTCGCTCGGTGGGTCTGCGCCACAACAAACCCGCCCAGCGGGTTGTGCACCCTGCCCAGCGGGTCTGCGCCAGGACCCAACCTGCCCAGCGAATTGTTCATCCCGCCCAGCGCCAACACAGAGTGTAGTTTTCAATGAAAGGTCGCCCAGCAGCTATCAAACCCCGTCAGTTGGATCCAAGATACAGATTTTAAAAAAACAATCCAGATAATCCATATAAATTAAACATAGAATTTTCATAAAGCATATCAATAATTTGGGGAAAATTGCATTCCCTTTGCACGCATAACCATATAATTCACAAACAATTGGGGTCTAGGGCCAACCTTCTACCCACGACCAAAGCCATACCCATGAGCGAGATAACTCACTCCCCCCTTACCTTGAAAGAGGTGATCTCCAGCAAGAGGATGCGAACGGTGCAACAGTGTCTTCCTAAGGTTCCTCACTTCTTGACTGCAAGGGTTCTAATGACACGGTATCTCCAAGAAGGCACAAGAGAAAGAATGAGGAAAAGGATTAGGTTTTCAAGAAACCTAAGGAATACTTAAAGCTAGCTTTGGGCTCATAAAACTAAGCCCAAATAAGGGTTTTAAAACTTTTAAAAACATTCTAATTATAAAACCCCAGTTTAAAAGCCCAATATTTCTTTTTCTCAAAATACCATTTTATTAAAAACTAGACAAACAAATAATAATGATAATAATAATAATTAAAGGAAAACATTGGGGTGTTACAACTCCCGCTTCCTTAAAAGAAATTTCGTCCTCAAAATTTACCTGAAGCAAACAACACCGAATAAGACTTCTTCATCTAGCTCTCTAACTCCCAAGTTGCACTATCTTCTGTTGCTCCTCCCCAAACAACCTTGACCAAGGGAATTTCCTTTCCTTTTAGCTGTTTCACCCTTCGGCCCTCAATTCGCAATGGCAATGCCTCAAAAGTTAAGTTCTCCTTCACTTGGATATTGTCCAACTCAATTACATGTGATGGATCATGGATATATTTTCTGAGTTGGGAAACATGAAAGATACTATGAAGGTTTGACAGAGACAGAGGTAAAGCAATTTGATAGGCGACTTCACTGACTCTCTTTAGGATCTGGAAGGGACCAATGAAATGGCGAGTAAGTTTACGAGACTTCAATGCCCAACCAACCCCAGTCCACGGAGTGACTTTCAAGAACACATGATCACCCTCTTGAAATTCAAGAGCTTTCATTCTCTTATCATGGTAACTCTTCTGCCTACTCTGAGCTGTTCTCATCTTATTTTGGATTATCCTAACTTTTTTAGTAGTCTGTTGCACTACCTCAGGTCCTAAAATGAGGTTCTCACCTGGTTCTAACCAACATAAAGGTGTCCTACATCTCCTCCCATACAAGGCTTCATAAGGTGCCATCCCAATACTAGAATGGTAACTGTTGTTATAGGTGAACTCTATAAGAGGTAAGAAACTATCCCAACTACCACTCTACTCTAATACACAAGCCCTCAAACGGTCTTCTAGGGATTGGATGGTTCGCTCAGGTTGACTGTCCATCTGTGGATGGTAAGCTGAACTCAATCTAAGCTTAGTCCCTAGGGCCCTATGCAAACTCTCCCAAAATCTAGAGGTGAACCTAGGGTCTCTATCAGAAACTATGCTTGAAGGCACACCATGCAACCTCACAATCTCACTAATGTATAAGGTAGTTAACTTCTCTAAAGGGTATCTAATGTTAATTGGAATAAAGTGAGCAGATTTGGTTAACCTGTCCACTATTACCCAAATCGCATCCAACCCTTTGGGGGTTCTAGGCAAACCCACCACAAAGTCCATGGATATACTATCCCACTTCCATTTAGGAATGTCCAAGGGTTGTAACATACCTGATGGCTTTTGGTGCTTAACCTTAGGTTTTTGACACACTAGACAAGCATACACAAACTCAGATACCTCTCTTTTCATACCTGGCCACCAAAACATCTTTTTAAGGTCCTGATACATCTTTGTGGCTCTTGAGTGGATACTCAAACCACTCTTATGGCCTTCCTCTAAGATCATCTTTCTAAGCTCTGACACTCTAGGTACACAGATCCTATCCTGAAGTCTAATGACTCCATCTGTTCCTACTTTAAAGTTACTCTCCTTACCTTGGGCTATAGACTCTAACTGGGCTAGCAAAAATGTATCAAATTTGTGACCTTCCCTAATCTCATCTATCAATCCACTAGCCACTCTCAGTATACCTAGCCTTACACTCATAGGGGTAATCTCACATACTAGGCTCATGTCTCTAAACTGCTCTATAAGGTCCAACTCTCTAACCATCAATGCAAACATGTGTAAGGACTTTTTACTCAAGGCGTCAGCCACTACATTGGCTTTACCTGGGTGGTAATTAAGCTCAAAATCATAGTCCTTAAGAAACTCTAACCACCTCCTTTGTCACATGTTCAATTCTTTTTGGTCAAACAGGTACTTAAGGCTTTTATGATCACTAAAGACTTCAAACCTAGAACCATACAGGTAATGCCTCCACAACTTAAGCATAAATACTACCGCTGCCAACTCTAAATCATGGGTAGGGTAATTTCTCTCATAGGTCTTAAGCTGCTTAGATGCATAAGCTACCACCTGCCCCCTCTACATAAGCACACGACCTAAGCCTATCTTAGATGCATCATAATGCACTACAAAAGGCTCGCTCGGGTTAAGCAAAACTAAAATAGGTGCGGATGTCAACTTCCTCTTAAGCTCTTGGAAACTATCCTCACACTGGGTATCCCACACAAAGGCTTGACCCTTACGTGTCAACTGAGTCAAAGGCATGTCTATCTTAGAAAATCCCTCTATAAACCTCCTATAGTATCCTACTAAGCCCAAGAAACTCCTAATCTCAAAAACTGACTTAAGGGCTTCCCACCTTAACACAAGTTCTATCTTAGATGGGTCTACAGCTATCCCTCCTCTAGATATGAGATGTCCTAAGAAGCTAACCTCATCTAACCAGAACTCACACTTGGACAACTTAGCATACAGTTGCTTGTCCTTAAGGGTCTGCTGCACAACTGTCAAATGCTCAACATGTTCCTCTCTAGACTTAGAATACACTAGGATATCATCTATGAAGACCACTACAAATCTATCTAGATAGGGGTGGAAAATCCTATTCATGTAATCCATGACCACACCAAGTGCATTGGTCACGCCAAAGGGCATAACCAAGTACTCATAATGACCATATCGTGTCTTAAAGGCAATCTTCGGGATATCCTCATACTTCACACGGATTTGATGGTAACCTGATCTTAAATCTATCTTACTAAACACGTAGGCTCCTACCAATTGGTCCATAAGGTCATCTATCCTAAGAAGAGGATACCTATTCTTAATCGTCACCTTATTCAGTTGACGATAGTCTACACACAACCTCATACTCCTATCCTTCTTCTTCACTAACAAACTGACGCTCCCCAGGGTGACACACTGGGCCTTACAAATTGTTTCTCTACAAGTCTTCTAACTGTTTCTTAAGCTTAGCTAACTCTAAAGGAGACATCCTATAAGGTGCTATAGATATAGGCCCAGTTCTAGGCACTAAATCTATGGAAAACTCAACCTCATGCTCAGGGGGTAGACTAGAAACATCTTCTGGGAATACCTAAAGGAAATCTCTTACTACAGGCACATCTCTAATCACAACCTTGTTCTCGAGTTTCAGGATGGCTAACATCACGTACACCTGGGCGTTCTCCTTCAAAGACACCTTTACTTGGTTGGCAGTAAGGAATCCCGCATCCTTACTTTCAACTGGCTTACCAAACATAATAGATTTGTCAAAGTAGTTTAAGAGGACATGATTGGAAGATAACCAGTCCATACCAAGAATAACATCTAGTTGATTAAGAGGCAAACAAATCAAGTCAACCAGAAACTCTCTATCAGAAATCAACACAGGACAATTTAAACAAACATTAGAGGTAATGATAGAACCACTAGTAGGGGTATCAACAATTAAGTCAAATTTCAAAATGGACACAGGTAATTTCAATTTTTCAGCACAAGTATAGGATATAAAAGAATGAGTTGCACCAAAATCAAAGAGTACAACTAAAGGAGTTCTGCTTATAAGACATGTACCTTGAATTAAGTCATCAGGCTTCGAGGCTTCAGCACCACGAAGAGCAAAGACTCTTCCCGTGGCCTTCGGTCGACTGGCTTGCGAACTCTGACTTCCACTATGCAGCTCCTTCTTAGGATTAGGACAATCCCTTCCAATGTGCCCTTTCTGTCCACAATTGAAACATGTCACCTCCTTGTCCTTGCACTCGAATGTCAAATGATTAGGTCGTCCACACTTTTTGCATCTCTGTGGGGTAAAAAGGACTGATCCCCCACTAGCGCCACTAGCAGGCTAACTTGTTATAAGCTTTTGATTACTAAAATAGTTACCAGATGGAATCGAGTACGGCTTCCCACGATTCTGGTTACCAGATTTCTTCTCATAAGGAGGACCCACACATTTGTAATGTGCTGCTCTTGCCCTGTTGTCTTCATCGTAGATTTTGCATCTATTCACCAATATAGGAAATTGGCGAATCTCCTGGTAGTTGATAGCTTGCTTACTCTCAGGTTGTAGGCCATTCACAAACTTTACGCACTTAGAACGCTCCCAGCTTCGTTATGGTAATGAGGAAAGTACCTTGACAGCTCCTCGAATTTGGCTACATACTCAGCCACGGTCATGTTGCCCTACTTGAGCTCCAAGAACTCCATCTCCTTGCGATTATGGACATCCTCGGGAAAGTACTTCTCCAAGAATACCTCTTTGAAGACTTCCTAAGTGATGACTTTATCTCCAACTTCCAAGCGTTGACGGGTATTCTCCCACCAATACTTGGCCTCCTCAGCTAGCATGAAAGTGCCAAAAGCCACCTTCTGAGCATTTGTGCACGCCATAGCCCGAAATATTTTTTCGATTTCTTGCAACCAATTTTGTGCACCATCAGGATTGTATCCCCCCTTGAACGTCGGTGGATTATTCCTTTGGAACCTATCCAGCCCATGAAACTCAGCAACTCCATCCTTTCTATTCTGATTCCTCCCCACAACCTGAGCTAAGGCATGAAGAGCATCAGCAATAGCACAGTTGTTCCTACTAGCAGCCATTACTTCCTGCACAAGCCAAAAGTAATCAACCACAACACATAAATTCAACAAATAAACCATAGAGTACACATGGAAACACAATGGATACATAACACACATAGCTAAATGAATCAACCTGCTCTTAGACTCAATTTTTACTCGCCGTATTTCCCACCTACATTGCACGAAGTATTGAGGTGGCCGGTCTCAATATTCCATGACAAGGCAGTTAGGATTTATGGCATAGGAAACAACCAAAAACAATTAGTGTAACTCAAACAACATCGAACAACTTCTCAAAGTACACATAGGAAACATAGAAGACACATAACACATAGGTCAAAAAGATCAACCTGGCTCTGATACCATTAAATGTGACACCCTTTACCCCAAAGCTAATTATTAAATAAATATTACGAAAATATAACATACTTTTCATTTGTGAAATAAAACGATAGTTTATAATCTTTTTCTTCATACGGTAAAGGACATCACATTTACTAAAACTCCATAAGATGCTTTACTGATTAACCAAATGATGGTGGCCCATAGTTGGCCATACAAGTCCAAATAAAATACAATAAAATAAACCAATTTAAAAGTAAAACTATTAGTCTAAAGTTTAAAAGCTAAAATAATAAATAACTAAGACACCGATGTCACATTACTATCAGAGCTGACAAAACCTAAAAGAAGCTGTAAAATAAACTACAATGAGGCCAATGCCTTTACTCTAAGACTCATTCTCAAGGTCCTGTTGGATGTCACCTGTATATCACAAACACATACAGAAAACACCAGAAAACAAGGGAGTGAGATACATCTCACATCATGCTCAAAGTATGACAATGGAGACAGGTAGAATACACATCACATACATAATCAATTAATAGTAATTTGCAAAAATCAAAATGCACATAAACATATGTAATCCAATACCTAGCTTCTACTTCTTATGCATATGTGGAACCATCTTAAACTTGTCGGAAAGTAGACTAGGAGTAAATGCACAGCCATAAGAAGTGTCATCGGTACCGATGCCTTCGACTCTCGCACCCTCAACTAGTATGATATCCCCCAGCGACTAGTCAAGGTTACCCAGTTTTGCTAGTACACCCCGGCTCCATGGGATCAGCATCGACCATTGGAGTTTTTCCAACTGGATAACCCCCAAGGCTAGGGTTAGACAACCTATCACGGCCTCCACCAGCCAAATTCCTACATACTTTCCTTATCACATAACTCAAATGTTATGATGCATGGTCACATACAATACTTACAACTTTTCACAGGTTTTAATCATGAAACATTAGCACAATTTCATATCACACTCAATTTTCTCAAAATAAATAACAATCACACAATATAAACTCAACAAGGCAAAAAAGAAACAATGAGTTAAAAACTGTAAAAAAGGAGTTCATAGGCACAAAGAACGAAATAGCTATGGTCGCATCTGCTCGTCATGTCAGCAACGAATCTGCCCGACAGGTTTGCGCCGTAACCAACCCACCCAGCGAGTTGTGCACCCCGCCTAGTGGATTGTTCATCTCGCCTGGCGCCAACGCGGAGTGTAGTTTTCAACGAAAAGTCGCCTAGCGGCTATCAAACCCGCCAGGCGGATCCAAGATACAGATTTTAAAAAAACAATCCATGATAATCCATATAAATTAAACATAGAATTTTCATAAAGCATATCAATAATTTGGAGAAAATTGCATTCCCTTTTGCACGCATACAACCATATAATTCACAACAATTGGGTCTAGGCCAACCTTCTACCCACGACCAAAGCCATACCCATGAGAGAGATAACTTACTCCCCCCTTACCTTGAAAGAGGTGATCTCTAGCAAGAGAATGCGAACGGTGCAGCAGCATCTTCCTAAGGTTCCTCACTGCTTGATTGCAAGGGCTCTGACGACACGGTATCTCTAAGAAGGCACAAGAGAAAGAATGAGGAAAAGGATTAGGTTTTCAAGAAACCTAAGGAATACTTAAAGCCAACTTTGGGCTCATAATACTAAGCCCATACAGGGGTTTTAAAACTTTTAAAAACATTCCAATTATAAAACCCTAGTTTAAAAGCCCAATATTTCTTTTTCTCAAAATACCATTGTATTAAAAACAAGACAAACAAATAATAATAATAATAATTAAAGGAAAACATTGGGGTGTTAGACACACCTTCTCATCCATGGTGACCATTTTGATAAATTGTTTTTGCTCTGGTTGTCTGAAGTTCGACAATCTCAAAGATGAAGCATTATGATTTGTAATTTCTATATCTTCTGTTCAATTTGAACATTAATGCTTGAAATTGAGTCAAAATTGAAAGACATTGTATGATAGAAAACAAAGTCATTGCAAGAATTGGAATTACATGGTCTGAATCATTATGCTAATTATTTATAATGATTTATTATATTTTTAAAAAGGAAAATATAATATTTCTATTTAATGACAAATATATTAAAAATTGTATTTGATTTTTAAAGTAATTACCTTATTTGTCTCATCCCATCTTGTAAAAAAAACTAATAATTATAACATAGGTGTGCTTTAATTTAAATCCTATACAATACAATGAAGGTATTATATTATATTTTTAAAAAGGAAATTATAATATTTTTATTTAGTGACCAATATATTAAAAATTGTATTACAATTTTTAGAATAATTACTTTATTTGTCTCATCTCATCTCGTACCTTATTCTTGCTATTATATAAAAATATTTCTATTTATAAACATGATAATCATATCTGATCCTCTATTATAATTTTTAGAACAATCCGTTTTATATTAGCAATAAAAAAATCGTAATTTAATAATTACACTGAGAATAGTCAATCAATAAATTGAAAATAATTTTATTATATATTAAAAATGCTTTAATTATCATAGAAAAAATATTACCCTAATTATCATAATTACTGTAATTATAAATAAGATTCAAAAAATTTGAAAAATTGATTTTCTTGTTATATAAAATCAAATCAATTTAAAATTTAATTATCTAATTGATTAATTTAAGTAGAATATATATTTATTACAAATATCTTAATTATAAATGTCTTAATTACTATAATTAATATAATAATATATTAATACGAATAAAAAAGAAAAAAAAACTGGAATTTTGACAGAAAATGAATGAATATAGTGTTATCACATGACATTTTTTTGTATTATAAAATCTTCTTTTATAATATATAATAGATTATATTAAGGCCTTTGGCTTTCCATTCATTTGTTGGGCATATTTTTGCACAGAAGGTCCACAACCACAAGTGACTTATATCAGCACCTCATTTAGATTCATCCTAAAAAGTTAGGTTATCCAAATGGAAATGAGTGGAAGCAAAAGCCGTAGTTGGTAGAAAAATGTATTTCCATCTTTAGGATATTTAGGTCATCTTCATTTCAGTATTTTATTTTATTTTTAGTTTTTCTTCTCCTTAAAAAGAAAAGTTTCATCTTTGAAAAAATTTTTCTTAAAAAATTAAAAACTTATTTTTTTAGAATAAATTGCATTCTCTTCTCTTAAAAGATATGAATATTACATTGTCCTCTTTATTCTAAAAAGTATATTCCCTTACCTCTGACAGATTCAAGTATATGACACCTTGCTCTATTTTTTAATTTTTCGTTGAAATTATGTTAGCTTCCATTTAAAAACCATTGTTACCAAATTATCATTTACATTATAATCCCTCAAGGATGCAAGTACTACCAAATTGTCATTTATATGAAAAGGCTAACTTTGATGATTAATAATATAGTTTAGCAAGGCAAATGGAGTCTTGATAAACTCTCCCCCAATGGCCCTGCTATATCGATCTTATCTCTTTTTTGTAGATGATGTTCATCTCTTTTTCAAAGCCAAGGCATTTAAGGTGCGGCATATGTTTAATTTATTTGACGAGTTTTGTAGGGGCTTAACTTCAAGATAAATGTTAAAAAATCTAGGGCCTTTTGTTCTAGAGGCATCTCTGCTACTGAGAAAGCAAAGGTTTTATATATCTCGACTATCAGCTTTGCTACAAATAGTAGGAAGTATCTAAGATTTCCACTGTTTATTGGTGGTGTGAAAGTGCAATATACTCTAATACTCTATTGGAAATCACTTATTATGTATGACAGAATAGCTTTTTTTTTTTTTTTTGATTGGCAAATAAGGGATTTATTAAATAAGAGTACCAACGTTGGTACTCAGAATTAGAAAGTTAGAGAGAAAAAAAGGAAAGCCGCCCAAGGCACAATGATACGGAAAAACAAATGCGATACAAGGCACAAATGAACAAAAGTGATTCCCCTGAAGAAATACATACCATACATGACAGAATAGCATAAGTGCTAATCCTTAACGGCAGGCCTATGGATTTGCATATAATCCACAAACTCATCAGCATATTTTTGGTGCAGTTCTCTGTCCCCAAATATCTTACTAATCTCCTCTGCTTGACTTCTGTAAGTTTTTCCTTCCTCTTCCAACATCACTGCTCTCAACGCCTTGGCCACTGAGTCCCTAGTGAACTTCCCATCATGCTCATTTCTGGGTACTTTGATCCCTACCTTTTTCTCCTCCATATGCCTTGCAATTAACCATTGTTCATTTTGGAAAGGCAACATAATAAGTGGGCACCCAACGTGAAGACCCTCTATCACTGAACTCCAACCACAGTGAGTCAGGAATCCCCCAACAGACTTGTGTGCTAAAATCCTCAACTGTGGTGCCCATGTTCTCCACACCATTCCCCTTTTTGACTGATTCTCAAGCCAATCCTGCGACTCAATAGCAGAAATATTTTGCTTCTTTAGAACCCAAAAATAGGGAAGATCAGATATTTGTAATCCCATAGCAATTTCAGTAAAGTCTTCATCACTTAGTGTCACCTCAGTTCCAAATGCTACATAAATCACTGACCCTTTTTCCTGTTTATCTAACCAATTAAGGATGGCATCCCAGTTGTCATCCTTGTCGTCTTCACTGAACTGTAGTGAAGGTGGCAATAACCCAACTGGAATCACTGGTTTCCTACTTATACTCTCAAGCAATTTGAGAGATTCACCTTCAATCTCCACGCAGCTTCTTGGAGCAAACACTTCAACACCATTCAGGATTTCTGTAAATCGAAACACATCTGAAACCCCAGATTCATTTTGCGCAGCATGGACATCTAAAAATGCTTTTTCCTCCGGAGATTCACTTGCCTTTCGCATAAATGAATCCAAAAAAGAAGAAGTGCCATATGCACTCAAAATAGAGAAAAAGATGCATGAGATGCCCAGCTTAGAAGATATTGGGGGCAACCAGTATGGTGCAAAGTCGCATATGATCCAATCAGGTGTGGATCTTTCCAGAAACTTAGTCACAGGTTTTTCAAGACCATCAAAAGCTTTCTTGAGGTATGGAATGATGTGGTGAAGTATGTCCGTTGTGGCCTCTGCATTTTCAGGGAGTTTATCAACATGGGGCAGTGGGATATCTATCAGATCCACCAAAGTTTGTAAACTTTCAGGTAGTTTAGGGAGGCGATGGATGTTTCTAGGTGTGGAAATGAAAGAAATTTTGTGACCCTTTTGAGCTATGAGTTTTGCAAGCTCAAAAAATGGGCTTATGTGACCAAAGGCTAGCCATGGAAACACAGCAATGTGCAGCTTCTGATGCTGCTCCGCCATGGATAATAGTGTCTCTGACTTAATTACGGTTGATCATAAAGGGTTATCTCTAATGTGTGAACAACATCAATTTTTAATTGGGTTCTTGTCGCGCACTAAACATAAAATAATCATTCATTCATTAGTGTGGTCATGTCAAAGATAAAATTTGAGATATCAAATAGTTTCTACGTAAAGTTACACGCTTTACATAACATTCTATTTTGACAATACTAGTGTAATAATTTGTGCCCTGCCTAGGTATTAAATTATAATACATAATTTTTTATATTGTTATATTTTTAATGTATTTTTCAACTATTTTATAATCTTGCAAAGCTATATTATATTTATAAATGTGAATATTTATATATATTCATTTAATTTTATATTCATAAATTTGTTATATTATTTTCATTTATATAAACTTATTTTTTTAAAACATTATCTTTGTAAATATATTTATATTTATATATAAATTATGACATTTTTACTTATGAATTTTGAGGGAAAATAAATTTAAAATGATTTATCGAATTTAATTAAAAAATTGAGACCGAAAATGAGTATTTGAGAATTTTATTAGAATAAATTTGGATGTACAATTACTACATGTATAATTTATATATGTATTGTAAAATGAATGCACGCTTCATCTAAATTGAATTATTTAGACATTTTGTCTAAATGTGTTTGAATAAGGGATTTTAAGGGAGTAATTCATTTTTTTGGTGAATTTAAAATGCTATGTAATAAAATGTTTTGTTTGAGTAGTGTATTTAAAAGGAATTTAAGATTCAAGTAATTCTATCAGGTATTTTAATTAACATAATTCATAGAAATTCAAATTCTCCACAAAAAGTAAGAAATTGAAATTCTCTCTCCCACCCTCGCAACTCAGGCTTGCTCTTTCACTCCGTTGGTGCTTCTCTCAGTCGCGACGCAACTCTCTCTCTCACTCCACTCGATGCCTTCTTTCGCACTCCTGCGAGGTACGTTTGCTCTCTTGCTATGCTCCTTCTCTCTCTCTCTGTGTGGTTCATCCAAGTTCATCTCTCTCGCGTTCTCATCTATGTAATCTAGGGTTTATTGTTTCAATTTGTGTTTCAATTTTGTTTTGGAACGTATTTGATGGCAAAAATGAAAGTAGAACCCTAGGAGCACATATAGGATATGACACAAATGCGACAATACAAAAATTTTTAAAACATATAGGGCATGACCTATATTTAGAAGTGTCTGTGCTTCTTAAGCATAGCCTTTAGAGTATATAGTTGCTGATTTTTGTCTCTGTGGTCTGTATTTCATTTGTGCTGCTTAGTTGGCTCCAAAAATATTTTGATGAAAATTGAAAGATGAAGTCCAACATGATTGATCTACAGCTTTAAAGGCCTATCTAAAATCTACGTTTATATTTTGGTTGGAGAATTGGTAGACATTAACGAACATGTACACTATATTCTGTGTCATCTTTTCTTTTTTTAAAAATCAATCTTTTAGCTTTTCTATAGAATCGTATTCTACTACATAAAAAAAGACATTGTTACTTATTTATTAATAGGCTTTTGGTTCACACATCCTATGGCAGCAAATGCTTTTCAAAAAGATTTTAATTAATCGTGTAGGGGATTTTGGTTTAGTATTGGAAATTTTAGGTCTTTATTGGATACTGGGAAGTTTGGAATTTTGGGATTTGTTTCAAATAATAAATAATTTGATTTATAAAAGTGATGTTAATATTTTTTTTGGTTACTTTATTTGCCCATATAGTTCTTTTTTATGTGATAGATCTAAAAATACTAATCGAGGAGTGCACGATTATGGTATTTGTCTCACTATGTTGCTAGATAATTCTCTTTTTTCTTCTTTAGTTGCTTCTTTAGTAAACAATCTATGCCTTTTGAATTGCTTTCTATTTTATGATTTGAATTGTTTCAAATAGTTGTGACTTTCTGAGCATGAAAATAATTGCTTTGTGCATGGAAGCAACTACATACAATCAAGAAGCTTCAATAATCAAAATTTAGAGTGTTGGAATCTAAGCTTGGAGTTCACCTTAGAGGGAGATCAAATTGGTACAAGAATGGACATGTCTAATTTTAGTTGGTTTACATGATAGCTTTACTAGCCAAAACAGAAAAGATTAATGCACATATGTTTATAAACTTATAGGTAGTGCTTTTGTCACAGAAAGATGTCACTTTACTTGACACATGTTTATGTGGTGATTGTGAGTTGCATTATGCCTCATTAATGATATTGTGCTTCTGTGTTGTTGATTAATTATGTCTCACATGATTGGAGCTTTTATAATTAGAGTGACTTTATTGTTGTGGAATGAACTATATTATTATATACTTTTGTAAAAGTTATCAATAATGATGTAAAAATTAGCAATATTTATATTTTTATAATCATAAATTAGGTTTAAATTAACTATTTATAAAAAAATGGTATAATTAGTCATTTAATATTTTTGGAAAAGTTGACTAATATTAAAATTATTTTTGAATTTTTAAATATTTAAAAATTGGTTAAAGTTTTTTTTGGTAAAATTTAATATTAAAATTTTAATTTCTAAATAAATATTTAAAAATAAAATTTTTCATTTGGTGAAAATTCAATTATTCTAACCAAACAAGAAAATTAAAATACAAGTAATTTGAAATGCATTATCCAAACAAAACATTCAAGAAATGAAGGAATTTGAAATAAAAGAAATTCAAATTTCAGGTATTTGAATTTCTATGACATGTTAAAATGTCTCATCCAAATGCAATGTAAGGTTTTTATGCACATTTTTTCCTATTTAATATTTGATATCATGTATTGTACAATGAACTCATGAAGAAATTTCCAATATCAAAATATTGTGAGGGATTTATTGGTCATTAAAACAATCATCAAAATCACTTCCAAAATTAACAAAATAAGACAATTGTATTATCACTTTACATAACAAAAATGTTAATTTGACTACACAATTAAAAAGTTAATGTTCATACTAATAAGTGTAGCAACACACATCAAGTCGTTCTATTTTTATTGCACTTTAATCCACACTTCAATCAATAAGAGAGCATATAGAATAGGATATGCAATTGACCTAAACAAAAACAAAGTCAATGGAAAAGGATCTTAGAAAGTATAAAATATTTTATGTAATTAAATATACGAAAGACAAAATAACAATTACCTAAATCAAATTTAGAAATACTTCCTTATAGACAACATTAATTGTTGTATTTAGATGAAGATTGTCTCCAATTTCAATAAGTTTCTTCAACCTTTTTTGCTTTTAACCTTTGAAATAGTAAACATTGTCCATGACTAAACACTGGTCGTCGAAGATACAATACAATATAGGAAAGTGTTTGTCCTTGTGATTTGTTAATTGTTATACCAAAACAAACACACATTGGAAGTTGTCTTTAATTGGAAAGGCAAATTTAAGTTATTTGTAACCATGCTCATCCTTAGAATAAAACCAGTGTCTTCAATGATAGTCCCACTATGTACCATGCAATCAAGGACATGGTCTCCCAATCTTCTTACTTTTAATCTTGTTTCATTACACAATCCATTGGATTGGTCAATGTTTCTCATCAACATTACAGGGACTCCAACTTTCAAGCATAATTTATGTGGAGGAAGTCTAGAACAATTTATAGCATTCAACACTTTAGGAGAAAATGCATCCAACTCACTTTCTACATTACCATTTTTTTTATATATTGAATATGAACTCAAATAAATTTTCTCTTCTCTTGATATCCTCAACATCATATAATCATTGATCTTTTCAGCCAATTCAATAGTAGGAGCCAAAATTGTTCTTTCTCTAAAGTAGTCTGTATTTGACATGCTATTCAACAAACTAGGGTGAGCAAAATCAACCAAGTCATCAAGCTCAAATAAGATGTTTGTTATAAGCTTTTCATAAGGTATTTGTATTTCTGCCTCTCCATATATTGGCTTTCCAATGTTACCATCACCTTTATTCAACAACCATTGTAAGAATTCTAATATGTCTGATCTATTTAAGCACGAAGATCAATTTACAAGTCTTTTGTTCTTCGTTAAACAAAGAACTAAACAAAAAGGCCGTAGGTAAGAAGAACTTATTGTTGCATTCATTACATCTTGTGTTGATGCTTTAGCAATAACAAGTAAAACTTGTCTAAAATCACCACCTAATACCACAAAATTTCCTTCGATGAGTAACTTATATGTGATTTAGAATATCTTAAAATTTCTTTCAAACACTTGTCTAATGCTTCAAAACACCACTTATTCATCATTAGAGCATCATCCCAGATGATCAACTTAGCCTTTATTAATAACTTAGCACGAGGGCTACCTTTCTTGATGTTACACATTGAATCCTCAGCTATAGATAATGGAATTTTGAATCTTAAGTGTGAAGTTCTTCCTCCCAGCAACAATTGGGAAGCTATTCTTCTTAAGGTAACATTTAGAACAACACAACCTCTCAAGAGTATAGACGTTGATAGTGTGTTCTAAATAAATGTTTTCCCTATTCCATCGTAGCCATAAACAAAGAAGAATCCACCCTTATTTGCTTAAACAACATTAATAATTGTATAATAGGCATGTCCTTATTCAGTGGATAAGGAAAAGAGATGTTATTGCAATAAATCATTTAGAGTGCTTTTTATTATAATTCAACTCCTCAGCAATTAATCTTTCCTCAACATCATCCATAGGAATGTTTGATAGAAAAGGCATAATTGCAAAATGCTTCAAGCTCCTACCATTATTTTGAAGTAGTTTCTCAATCTTCGTAAGGGCTACATTTTTTATTTGATCATTGTAACGCCTGGCCGCTTTCAGAATGAGTGACTGTCCCCACAAACCAACACAAGACTTTTCAATGTGCTTTGTCTCATTCACACACTTTTTGGGAAACTTTCTAGGAGGTCACCCATCCCAAAATTGCTCCAAGTCAAGCACGCTTAACTGTGGAGTTCTTAAGTGATAGGCTATCAAAAAGTAGATGCATCTTGTTGGTATAGGTAGAACTTATTAATTCCTTTAAGCTATCCTCAACTGTACAGTTCCATACCTGTACAGCCTTTGGATCCTTCTCATTCTGGTGTGTATTAGATTCATTCATGTACCCCTTTCGCTGGAAGCCTGCCAGGAGCCGCTCCTTGTCCGTACCTCATCTCTTTTGCACCAACGATCACTCTCCGCCCTCGTCAGTGCCTGGGATGTTACAATTATCAGTTAAAATTAAGTCTACACACACAAAAATAAATAATTATACTAATACTTTTACAAAAAAAGATTCAATGGAATTTAGCTAGAATATGGAAAGACATTATCTTACTTCTATAAGAGATTATTTCTCTTTGTTTATAAAGAATATCATCTGAAAGGTCTTGCCAACATTTATTCCAAACCAGTTCAAGCGTAGTCATATTGTTAGATATCAATAATACCACAAATGGTCTTCTAAGATAATCTACTGAAGCCCAATAACTTGCCTCCTTTATTACCTCAATGAATTCTTTATCATCTTAGCAAACCAAGCGCATAACACGCTTTATGAAAAGTATTATAAGTCTTACCATTCACAGTCCTACTATCTTCATAACTCATGCATCCGTTTTGGACATTCAATAGGAGTCTCAGGTAAAACTCTTCACCACTTAATGGAGGCATGAACCCACTCCTAGGAAACCATTTGCACTTATCAAGCTTCTAAACAAACTTAGGTATAAATTTAGCATAAGTAATGTTTTTCCCTTCTTCGTAAATTTTATTAGCCACCATTCAACCTAAAAACATGGATTTCTTCATAGCAGCTCTATCCACAACCTCTTTAATTGTCTCACCATCGTTGTAGACAACACTTTCTTCATGAGGAAGATGGAATGACAATCTAGCAACTGGATGCTCTTTATAGTGGATGTCAAATCCAAACAATCTTCATGCTACTTCACATGCAGAAATGCATCTATGTACAATCTAATAATTTTGTATTTCATTAATGACCATAGAATAATTAATAGACTCATTGGCATGAAAAAAAGTAGCTGCAACTTTATCATTCCCTTTATGGACATATTTAAAAAGATATTTATAACACTTGTTTGACATGTGTACTTAACATTAATGTGAGCTATATATTTTTGAAGTAACCATAGATTGTATGGAACAACATATCTATTATCCACCATGCATTTCTTCTTTGTGATAGTTTTTCCATCATCTCTTCTTCCTTTGGATAATCTTCATCATCGATAATGGTTCTTACCCTAAACTATTTGGGAAAATACTTGGTACATTTCCCATTACTCATGCAAGGTGACTTCATATTTTGCACCCACATGGTTCATGAATCATATATTTCTCTAACACGGTAAATAAGTTAGGATTTGTGTTTTGATCTAGAATTTCTACAGATATAGCCTTGTCAATATCATCAAGTGTTTTTAGCCTAAATTGTGCATGGATGAATAACAAAATGTGTGCATGGGGAAGATCACACTTTTGAAATTCAACCGTACATGAGTTTGCAAGAAAAAAAAGCATTAATAATGATTGAAATAATTGCTAAAAAATCAATGAATATAACATTATATTCAACAAATGCACATATAGATTCAAACACAATTACATGCAATTATCTTTCCAAACACATTACCACTCTTAAGGTCTTAAATTAACTCATCTAGTAACATTTTAAAGACTCTACAAAGTATATCTAGCCTATCCTCAACCTTTAAACCTCTTTTTTGGACAAACATCTTGATCTCTGGCCATTCAGGATTACATGCCATTATAAGAAAGAAGCTTGGATAGCCATCATATCTACATATGGCAAATGCATCCTTGCAATAATTGAACATATATCTCGACCCTCTAGTAAATGATCTTAGCAATATAATCAGTTTCCCAGTTGCAGCAGCATTTGTCTCCCCATGCACTAAGCACTCGTGGAACACTTTATGTTGATTTACTCTCAATTTAGACTAATTATATTGGATATATAGCAATCTTTCATATTCAACCATTGTATATATGTCCAACAAAAATTGTTGAAATAGTCCCCTGTGACATTAATATTATAGGAGATTCAGCACATCTTTTTTGTAACCTATATGTAAAGACCTCACGCATGTTGATATTTGTTCTCTTTCTATTTCTACCATGAAAGGATGTTTCTCTTGATGAAATATCAGGGCTAAACCCATCTTTACCAAAGGGAAACAACAATGGATATTATAGGCCAAGATACAGTGGATGTAGAGGATCAATATGCTTAAGTGACCTTGACTACATCTCAATAATTATATCTCTTTCAACCATGTAGGTATCAATTTCACCAACAACCAATGTTGCAACCTCAGATGTTGTGGGTAAGTTGTAAGTTCTTCCATCCCTATCTCTCTCCTCTGAATTAATCATAGTTTGATATTAGAAAATTCCCCCTCCTTATACCAATCTTTGGAAAATCTAAATAACTGTGTCAAAACATTGTTTTCATTAAGCATTTTTCTCAAGTCATTAACAATGTCATTCTCCAACCTATGGACATCATTAATTGACTTGCAACAAAATGTATAATATTTAATATTTATGTAATTAACATTTTAACATGGAACTAATTATATGAAGTCCAAAAATAATACATCGTAACAAAGATTTACGTGAATACCTTAAGAGATTGTATCCTGTTAACGACTTCATTATCAATGTCATATTGTTGATGGAGGAAATTTGTTTGAGAAATCAAAATGGCTTCGATTCTCAATGGATAACTTTTCACAGAGATTCTAAACAACAAATATAGATTTTTAAACGGGACTTAGTTTAGAACTAGCAGTTTAAGACTTTCAACTTGAGAATAATTTGATTAGTATTTTGTTATTCAATAATAATTTCATATAATACTTAAATTTGTTATGTTCTTCATACAAATCGAATTAGTATCAAATTCATTTGTAATACGTGTAAGTGTATGATTTCGAGATATTATAGAGTAGTCGAACAAGAGCATAAACATAAAACTAGATTGTGAAGGAGTTATTGAAAGAAGAAAGTGTTATCGAAAAAAGAAAGAGTTATAGACAGTAATTACAAATAACTAAAATGCATTGAAGTAAAAAATAGGTTAGAACATACATGTTTTCCTTAGGACCGATAGCCATATGTGCGGCGTGTGTGGTGTACAGGATTTTGTGTGAAATGTCAGAACCAAAGAAAAATGACTACTGTGGACATTTATCTATTGACATTCTAGCCAATGGTAAAATCACTAAAATAAGACACGTATACAACATATAAATAACTTCTAAGTAATATGCTGACACCTGTATAGAACCATCTTCTAGTATTAACTGCTTCCAACGTTATTATGATCTCCTTTGTATGTCTTTTCTGATTTGTCCAAGATCTTTTGTCGAACGTCACTTGAATGTTTCTTCAAACATGATTTGAATTCCTCCATGAATAGTAGGGGGTTTTACTCGAATTCCTTGAAGATTCTCGAGCTAAACACTTTTTGAGCAACTTTCTTACGTACTATTTATAATTATGTCGAACAGGGTATTTTGAAAAAATCTGAATCTTATCAAAGAAAGAACATGTTTGATAACTTACCCTCGTGTATGTCTTTTCGACAACTACATTCGACAAATCTCATAATGACCTTAACAGATGCCCTTTAAAAATACTTTGCTTGAAATTAGTCAAAAGCAAATGTATTTTTATAACTTAGTGATTTCACATTGTACTTTCAATCTGACAACTGACGATTAATTTTCAAAGGGTATAAAAGTCTTCTGATTCCTCATTATGATAATGTGACAAAATGTAACTGTTAATATCACATTGTACAGCGCAAAATTTGGCTTCCCAATACCTCATGATGGTTTTACAGTGATATCTTTGGGATTTGATGGGTTAAAAGATAATCATTTAAATTTTAAAATGGATATTAATTTCCCATTAATCTAAAACCTCTATATATAAGATAACGTAAAACCCTTTTCTTCTTTACCTTTTCACCTTAAGCTTTCTCATTTCTCACCGTATTCCCTCTTCCTAAGAGTTTTAAGATCCTTCCAAGTTTCAAGCTTTTTTTCTCACTATCATCAGCAATGGCTTCATCTTCACAAAAAATTGTAACAACTTTCGCGTACAAGTCTCCTGTCCCTATGGCAATAGAAGACGAAGAGCTTCTTTAGATAGACAGGAAGAATTTCATTCCAACTTCTTTCTATGAAAAAGAAAGTATGAAAATTTGGGCTTCGCAGGTACTTATTCCTTTCTCTATAGGTTCTCAGAACCTCGCCTTTCTTGGGTCGTACAACCCCCATCTTTCTAAGGAGAAACTTTCTTTGTTTCTTCCTTCTTCTGACCAAGATAAACCTCTAATTTATGGTGAGACTATAAGAGCAGACTTCATTAGGGAGCCTACTAAAGTGTTTAGGGCTTTGCCTCTAGTTTCGAGAGAGACTTATTTCTGCTGGTTAGACAGAATGGAAGAGGCTAAGCAAGTTGTTTGGAAGAAATTAGGAATATTGATTTTATTCAACTGAGTAGTCTAGACGTTTTTAGACTTAACATCCCGATGCTTGTTGCTTTTTTTCAATTCTGGAATAAGAGCTGCCATGCTTTTGAATTTCCTTGTGGATTTGTTAGCCCTACTCTCTTGGACATAGCCGCAATAATAGGTTTGAAGTAGGGGTGTTCATGGATCAGTTTTTTTAAAAAACCGAATTAAACCAAACCAAACCGTTTTAACCGGTTCGGTTTTTTGATCCAAACATTTGAACCGCTTTAGGAAACCGGTTCTAAACCGAACCACTTTTGATGAACCGGTTTTGAACCAGTTTTGAACTGAATCGGTTTCAAACCAGTTTTAAAACCAAACTGTATTCGAACCGGTTTTGATCCAATTTTAAAACCAAACCAGTTTCAGAAATTGGTTTTGAAAACTGGTTTTTCTGTAAAACCAGGTTTCAAACCATTTTTCCAATTGTGTTTTTTCTCATTTTAATTGCTAGCACTATCAAATATTACATTCTGAAGTTCAATAATGATGTTCAACTTCAAATATTAAGTCTAAGTGTCTAAAATGATGGGCCATTCAGTTTTTCTCTCCCACAAATAAGCTTACATTCAGTTTGCAAATGTCCTAATATGAAAGAGACATGCAACACAAAACAAAATTTAAAATCGAAATGGAGAAGGACCTGTCAGTATCACTAGTGGAATCTCATTATAGGACAGGACAACTTTTAAATGCTATCTAAAGCAGCTTAATAATTAATTAAATTCAACAACTAAGACCAATTAGTATAGAAATGAATAGAAGTAATAACATACAGCAGTTGTTGTAGTAGTCAAGGATTTGAACATGCATGAGCCTCAGACAATGTTGAAAAATCATTAGCTTGCAGTCTTTTAGTCACATCCATATAAAGCCATTTCAGCCAGTCACCATCAAATCTGAAAGCATAAGCAAAAGCCAGCAAAAGGAAGAGCATATCTCAATAAGATAAGAATTATCAACAAGCAACAACATGCATCAATATAGAGGCTTTTAAAGCTTACCTGTGTTTCTAGACCTCCATTATGTGATCCAAACTGTCTTTGAGTAGCACTATATTTTGTAGCATATTTTATACCATAAATACATCAGGAATGTTGTCATGTGCACCGAAGATTAGAAAAAGGGCAAGTTAATATAGTAAAATAACAGTATCTAACAGAATAAAATATTAGTGCCTTTAAACTTGACTCAACTTCTCTAGTCACAAACACAGCCACTATAATCCTTATGAATTTTAAACTAGCCAAAGATCAAAAAAACATATGGAAACAAATAAAGACAAAATAATAAGCATACACCATGAATCCCTACAGTTTAATTACAAATGTCCAAATCAAACCAAATATCAAAGTTTAAATACATAATGGTCCTAATAACTAAAAGAAGTAAAAAGAATCAATCTTCATTCTTCAATCATCATCAAGTGTAACGGAGGAGGCTGAATAAGTAACATCCTGTGAGGGAATCATTTCTGCAAAATGAAGAAAAACAACCTTAGTTATTAGTCATATTATACTAAGTACATAATATCGTAATATATATAAAATGAATCTTGTTACCTTGTTCAAATTTCTCTAGCTCTTGAAAAACCTCAATTTCATTTGAAGACAATGGTGAGGTGTTCCTTTAAGCCAATCTTGCGTGCAAACAAGTGCTTCCACCATTTGCGGTGTAAGAGAACTGCGATATGGATCAAGAACTCTTCCTCCGGTACTAAAGGCAGATTCAGAGGCCACAATAGAGACAGGTATAGCAAGCAAATCTCTTGCCATGTTTGCAAGAATTGGAAATCGACCCGAGTTTAGCTTCCACCAATTTAAAATATCCAAATCTCCATGACTCTCTTCTAAAGCTTCCTCCAAGTATTTATTTAATTCAGATTTATTAGAACCAATTCATTGAAAAAATTGGTTAAACCCATAAGGATCATCGCTACCTCCTTCATTAAGACGAGCATCTTGTGAATTAGCTTCAACCTGATCTCTCCCACCATTATACTCTTCAAAAAGCAATTTCAAACTAGATTCCACTTTCTCTTTCAACTTGGATGCTACGTCACCATCAAAACATTGATTAATCAACCAATGCATGAATTGTAATTTGTATCTAGGATGCAACACAAGAGCAATCAGTAAAAGCATGTTTAAACGATCAGGATTGCCCCAATACTTATCATATTTTTTCTTCATATTTTCAAGCCATCATGCTTACCCTCGCATCCTTGGAAGTACACATTTGCTTAATCTTCTTCCAATTCCAAATGCCTCAAACATGTACATATTACTAGTCACATAAGCTGAACCAGAAATGTGTAACGTGGCATCATAAAACAACTTCAAAAATGGCAAGATTGCACGCACAAATTCCCAATCACCATATGTAGGAACACCTTTCCCCTTCTCTAACTCTTCGGTATATTTTTTATCTTGCATTTCAAGCTCTTCAAATGCTTTATGATGTTTCAATGCTGCCTCCAACATCAAATAAGTAGAGTTCCATCTGGTTTCTACATCCAAGCAAACAAGGCCTTTATATTCAATGTTCTGCTGCTCAACACATGCCTTGAATTTAGACAACCTAGATGGAGAAAACCTTACATATTTGACAGCCGCACGAATTCTCAAAATAGCATCAATATTCTCTTTGAAGCCATCTTTCACAATCAAATTCAGAATATGCGCACAACAACGCATATGAATATAGTCTCCCTTCATAACCAAACTATCCCAAGACATTAACCTCTTCTTGAGATATTGGATTGCAACATCATTTGATGAGGCATTATCAACCGTCAAAGTAAGAACACGATTCAACCCCCAACTACTCAAGCAATGCTCAACCATCTTAGCTATAGACTTTCCTGAGTGACTTGTGACTTGACAAAAATTTAACACCTTCTTTTGCAACTTCCAGTTGTTGTTAATGAAATGAGCTGTCAAGCACATATAACTCAGATTTTGAGATGAAGTCCACGTGTCAGTAGTGAGGCAAACCCTATGACAATGTTGGGAAAGAAATTTCTTCAGCTTTGTTTTTTTACTATTCCAAAGTTTGAAAATATGGCGTGCTAGGGTAGTGCGTGAGAAGACATTAAGAGAAGGTGCTACAATACTCAAAAATTCACGAAAAGCTTCATGCTCAATACTTCGAAAGGGATCTCCATTGCAACAAACATTTTGATAATTGCATCCATACATGCTTGTGGGTCAATTCTGGATCTAGCCACGGAAGGAGAAGAAACGCCCGTTGCGGATGAATCTGATCTTTGCCTCTTGCTTACATCCCTATCTGGGATACCCTTGCATCTAGCTAAATGATTTCGCATAGCACTCATCCCATTCTCAAATTTGATCAAAGTTCCACAATGCTTACATTTAGCTTTCTTATTTAAGTTGGGCTTCGGCTCCTCACTAAAGTGATCCCATACAGTAGATCGATTTTTACGCCCTTCAGAGCGAGGCGGTAACATCTGCTCAACTAAATGTTCCGCTGTGTCAGAGACCAAAGTGTCATTTTGCTCATCCATGTGGTTGTTCTACATTTTCAAAAACCAAGTGATAAGTGGATAAATGATAACTAAGATAGCAAAAATCAAACAAATTCAAGCATCTTACATAACTAAGATAGCAACCTCTTCACTAACATTGTCAAGCCTCTTTGATTGACTTTGATAGTTTGATTTGATTCAGGTATGCATAAATCCAATTACGGAGTAGAAATTGTAATTTCCTGTCGTCTAATCAAGCTCTTAATTGTTTTGGAATATCATCACATAGTTAAGAATGTAAAGTATGAAAAAGGAAAACTTATTCCACAATAACATCATCTTAGTTGTTTGGCATAGGGAAAAAAAGAGTTATCTGAATATACACTAAACCATAAAACAGCAGTTATAAATGGTAATGAGGATGTAAGCAAGACTGGTCCATGAAGTATGGCTGCAAAAGGTAACCGACATTCAGTTTAGAAACACTGAAAGCAAACTCACTTACTACAAAAACTTTTCTAAAAAGAGGGACTACAGATGCATTCAAGAGAGAACTTGATGCTCCTATAAATAGGAAATAAAAGCAATCACAGCCACAAATTAAGCAACTAATTTTAACCATGAAAATGATTCTGTGAACTCTGGACAATATCATCTGTTGTGCTTTCAAAGCTTTCCTTTTTTTTTTTCCCTCTCTCAGTCTCTCTTTAGCATGATCAGGGTTTGCAGGTCCTTAAATATATTTAACACGTGTATATAGCTCATAGCATTATAGTAGAGTACTATGATTATGGACATATATGAGCAATAGATGGCTCTGTTTCATTTTTTCATTTTTAAACTACGTGGCTTTGTTTATGATCAGGTCTGGACATTTGGTTTTAAATCACCCTGCACAGTGCAACTTATATGTGCAATAGATGGCTACTAACAATTAGCTAGTGACTAGTCGCATTAATTAGCTAGCTTAGGTTCCAGGTCACGCTTGCATCCAATTATTTCCAAATAAACTAATAATTTAGTATTTTGATTTGCATGACCATATATTTGATGCATTTTGACCAATTATTAAGAGCAAAAGCAATGTGGAAAGTGAAATTAGATGAAGTGTTCAAACTAAACCAGAAAGGTAAGGGAGACATTTCGTCAAACACATCATAAGCAACTTCATTTCACAAAATCAACCATTACATCTCTCACAACAATTTTCACCTTGACTAGGTCCCTCATCAAGTTAAATAACGATGTGAAAAAAGAAACAAGCATAAAAAACAATCTAACACTATATTAATCCCCGAACATATAAAGAACGTGTGAGAAAAAAAATTGAGTTATTGTAGATTTACTGATTTAGGGCTCTTAGAATGGTAACGGTAGAAACACAACTCTTTGTTTGTTCGTGTCTCTCGCGTTGACTCCTTTCTCGTTTCGTCAATCGTCACTCACTCACTCTCGTGTCTATCACCTGTCGACTTCGTGGTGTCTAGTGTGGACTGTGGCCATGTGGGTCGTGAACTTATTGATTAAAATGATTTAGTCATTTAAAAGAGGTTTGGTTAATCTCAGTGCATTGATCCGTTTTTATAAAACAGTTCGGTTCAAATCGAACCTATTTTTTAAAAACGGATTGGTTCAATTTTATTTAAATAGATAGGTTCTAAACCTGGTTCGGTTCAATTCGATTCTACAATAATTCGGATCGGTTTGGATTTTTTGCACACCCCTAGTTTAAAACCCACTGGCTTATCTTATAGGTTAAAATTATTTAAAGATGAAATAGATATCGAAAGTGTTCTAGTAAATTGGAACATAAAGACTTATAATTCTTATATTCTTGAACATATAGGGGAAAGACTTGCCCCTGTAGATGATGATGAGCATCTTGCTTTCCTTCTCTACTGGTTGGCTTCACATGTGTTTTGCACTCGATCATTACAAGTGCCAAAATACTATTTCAATCTTGCACAAGCCCTCCATCTTGGCAAGAATATTTGTTTACGCAAATTATTGTTTGCTTCTCTTTACTCTGCAATGGATGAGGCGGTCGAATTGATGAAAATGCCTAAACAATTGAAGAATATTGTTGGACCACTTTGGCTAATGCAACTTTGGCTAAATGCTATTCTTGAAAAAAGAATTCCTCTTTCGGGAAAGCCAACTAACCAGCCTATTGAAGGTGCAAGATTAACTTATCTGACCTTAAGTCATAAGAAGAAAGTTATGCTTGAGCATTTCAAGAGATATATCAAAATTTTTCTGAGTTTTCGAGAATTCAATGAGGACTTGGTGTCGTTTATTAAACAAGACTTGATTGGTCCAGATTGGCTTAAAGTAAGATTTCCTCTAGAGACTCCTGGTTGCCAATTAGAATTAATCAAAATCTGGAAAGCCTTCTTAACTTGAGATGTTATTTTTGCTAGCTTCCAATTTAGAGAAATTCGATTTTATGCCTACTAGCCACAACTTCTTGCTCGACAATTTGGTTTATGCCAACTCCTACCAATTCCTTTATTCAAAAAGAGGCATGAACTAGATTCTCTAGCTGGTCAAGAAGATTTAATTAGCTCTACAATTGGAAGGAAGTTGGAGGAAAAGATTACCCAAATTCAATTTGATTCCTTTCGAGAATTGTTTCCTTTCTATACAACATTTTGATGAGTGGTGGCAGGGTTATTATGCTCCTCAAGCGATTTCATCAATACAATGTTTTGAGAAAATAACAACCACTTTTGTGTTTTTGTAGGATGCTGAACATAACGAAGGTAAATGGAGTCTCAAATCAAAGATTGTGAAATTTGAGAATTTTTACCATACCTGTTATCATCCAAATGACATCTCTTTAACTATCAAAGAGGCAGCCTCTTCTTTAAGGGAAAAAATAAAAAAAAAATGGAGCTAATCAAATAATTATTAATCCTTTAGGCAAAACTGACTTCGAAAAATATTGCCCCAATAACTTACCTCTTTTGCCTACTGCCCCCTTTGGCGTAGCTAAAGATTTGAGGTATCCTATTTGGGCTCGAGAACTTCATAGTCTTCTTACCATTTTTAGACATGAAAGGATTCCAAAAAATGAATGAGCCACTTTTGCTAAATGTTACCTCGATGATTTCCCTGAACCTCCCTACTGGCTGCATTATGATATAAAAGATATCAAATTGTTGCGAAAACAGGAATCGGTAAGAAACTCAATATTTAATTATCGAATTGCTCCCTTTCAATATTATCTTACTTATTTTCAAATTTCTTTTCATAGCTACGAAGCAACCTGTTCTAGTAAGAATAGAAGAATGGGAGAGTGGAGATGAAGACTCTTAACCTTTGAAAACAAGGAAAAGAAAGGCTTCGAGCAAAATAGATACTGTGGTCCCCAAAAAAGTAAGCATTGTAATTTCTTGTTTTTTGATAATTCTCTTTCGACTAATATTCATTTTGATGTAATGCTTCTTTGAAAACGAGGACCACTAAATCAGTTGCAAGAAAGAAATTGAAACAAGAAGTTGCAAGTGGAGCTTCTTCAAAGAAGACAGTGAGTATTTCAAATTTATAGTGCATTTCCACCTTTCTATTTTCTCTTATTCAATTAACAGTGAATTTATGATTGATCAGATTACAGGGGCATCAATTATCAAAGAGACAACCTCAAAATCCACTTTTGCCTTTTTAGAAAAAGCAACTGATTTATCTAAACCTGTTTTGACTTAGACTTAGGTACTTTTACTTTGATGATATTTTTTATATTAATATCATTTTTAACGTGTCATTTTCATCAATAGGTCAACCTAAGTGAAAAAATAATCGAAGAAGCTACTGCTAATGAGTCTGAGGAGGACATCCCTCCTGTACAAAAGTCCCCTGCTAAAAAGAAGAAAACTAAGGTAATTTTTACATTGATTACAATGTAAAATTTCCTTTCCATCACTATGTTAACTTAGCCAAATGTTTGAAGCAGTACCAATAAGGATATACCATACGAGATTTAAAATTAACCATAAAAATCTTGTGACAGTGTTAATCAAGACAAATCTTGGTTAAATTACTTGCAGATTTGGATATGGTGGACGTCTCTTCTTCCCGTAAGCCTCCATCAGAGCCAATTGAAACAAGCATAGTAAAGTCATATTTTGCTTGATTTATTATTATTTGTCAATCATAAATATTTTTCTAACACCTTGTGTTTACAGCCTGATGTTAATGAAGAAACTACTCTAGAGGCTAGCTTGACTCTTCAACGAAAAAATCCAATAAAAATAGGTGCACAACTTGGCCTTTCCTAACCATGTATACATTATACTTATTTTTTGAATCATTCATACTAATCTTACTTTGATTTCTTTTTAGGACAAGGTTTGTCGAAAGATATTTCTATTCATCTCGAGACTTCTGAACCTCAAGACAAAGGATCTGCAAGCCAAAATGGATCTTCCCCTTTGGAAAAAATAGCTAATCATCGTGAGAGAAATATTCTAGTCAAAGAGGAGGAAGTTTCAAGCGAACCTGAACATAACGATCTAATGGATTTCGACCAACCTAGCCTTGTTGTTCCAAATAAGGAGTCGGTGAAGAACAAACTACCACTCCTGAAGAGTTCGAGCAAGAAAAAGAAAAAACACCAGAGCCAGCTCCTGCAGCTATTGCTAGCAAATCTTCCAGTTACCAAGTTGCTGATGATCCTCCAGTATTGGAGTTAGAAGGACTGGAAAAGGAAGAAGACATTTTCGATATTCTCACCAAGTGGTCGAGCGGCTATTTCGTCTCTTCCAAATTCTTTGTAGCCAAAACAAACCTGATAATAAAGAAGCCCCTCCAACAAGCATTTAATCACTTCATAAGTCTAGCTTTCAATGAAGATCTGCTCACTAACTTAGCCAAAGCAGACTATAAGAGAGAAATGGAAGCTGCTCTCGAGAAGCTTGGATTCTTTGATAATGAATTCTCTAATGACCAAAGAGATGTGATGGAGAAGTTTTTGGATATTTTCAACGTTGCACACAAAGTCCAAAAAGACGATCGACAATGTTTGGACACTATAGAAATGATTGAAAACGAAACTAAAGAAGATCGATCTCAATTTGAAAAAACCAAAACATTAGTCGAAAGTCTTAAAAAGGACATCTACCAAGCTCGATCCATCTCTAAATAATTTGAAGATCAAAGATAAAGATTTAGAAAAATAGCTCGAGCAAATCCAAAAAGCTCTTAGCGAGAATCAAAAAAGCATAAAGAAATAATCGACGCCAAAGGGAACGTCAAGAAGAGTCAGAATGAAAGAATGGCTTCTGCAAAAATAATTGCTCAATCTTTGAAAAGCCAACTTTCGAAGAAGATGTCTCTGGAAGAAAAGCATGCTGAGCTTTCGACTAAATTGTGTGATTTAAACAGGCATCATAGGAGGCTAAAAGAAAAACTTCCTTGAAGAGAGAATTTTAATTTTTATATTTTTATATTTTAATTTTTATATTTTTTTTATCGAAACAAACTTCTATACATAATTATTATAATGAAATGGTATTTTAATTTCTGTAATTGTTGCGCTATATTGCTTTAGATATTTTCCATTAATTGACATAATTCGACTGCCTGTATTAACTTCTCGAATCGAATAAGCATTATTGGAATATACGTTTTTGACAATATATGGTCCATCCCAACTTGACGATCATTTACCATAAGTTCTTGATTTCTTATCCATTGGTAAAATTACTTTCCAAACTAAGTCTCCAACTTGAAAGGATTTATTTTTTACCTACTTATTATAAAATCGAGCAATCCCCTCTTTTTGTCAAATTATATTCTCTAAAGTAAAAACCTTTCATTGTCTGGATTATTCAATTCGTCAAACATGAGATTCCAATAATCTTGAACGGGTAACTCATTTTGCGTTTGAATTCGTATTGATTGTAAATTAATCTTGACTAGCAAGGCAGCTTCATGACCATAAACTAGTCAAAAGGCGTCAACCCTGTAGCTCCTTTTGGTGAATTTTGATAAGCCCACAAAATATGACTCAAAGTTTCATGCCAACTTCTTGGTTTTCTACCATCATGTTTTTTAATCAAACTTATCAAAATCTTATTTATGGCTTCAACTTGACCACTTGCTTGGGCATAATAAGGAGTTGAAGTTATTAATTTAATAGCTCTCGATTCGGCATATTGAACAATTTTTTGACCAGTAAAAACAATTCCTTGGTCTGTTGTAATAGTTTCTGGAATGCCAAACCGATGTATAATATATTCTTCAATAAAATTGATTATGTCATTTTGATCAACATCTTTCAAAGCAATTGCTTCAACCCATTTGGTAAAATAATCTACTGTAACTAGAATATATTTATGCCTCTTCGATGAATGAGGATGTATTTGTCCTATTATATCCATTGCCCATCCTCGAAATGGCCAAGGCTTAACAATTGAATGCAATTCACTCATAGGAACTTGTTGAATTGGGCCATGTTTTTGACATTCTTCGCAAGATTTGGTATATTTTATACAATCTTTTAAAATTGTTGGCCAATAATATCCTTGTCGAAATAAAAGCCACTTCATTTTCTCTCCAGCTTGATGGGATCCACAAATGCCTTCATGAATTTTTGCTAAGGCAATATATGCTTCAACTTCACCTAGACAACGAAGCAAAGTACCATCTATTCCTTTCTTATATAATTCATTACCCAAAATGGCATAACTAAGAGCTCTATATTTAATCTTTCGATCAACAAACGTGTTGGGATTTTTCAAATAGTCTACTAATGGCTTTCTCCAATCATTAGCAGTCAAGATATTAATATTAAATTCCTTGAACACATCTGGTAACTTATTTCTCACACTAATCAATGATTCAAATTTCTATTTGGTTAACTTATATCTTGAAGCAATTTGCGTTAAGTCATTTGCTTCGCTATTTTCGATTCGAGAAACATGTTCAAATTTAACTTCATCAAACATATTTAACAGTAAAATTTCTTGAGAAAAATACTTAATCAGATTCGCACTAATACATCTATATTCTTGAATTAATTGTTTGATAACTAATTGAGAATCCCCTCGAATTAAAACATTCTTAGCTCCTAGCACAACTAGAGTTTCTAATCCAACTATTAAAGCTTCATATTCTGCTTCATTGTTCGAACGAGGGGGCTTTATTTCAAACATTAATTTGGTAGGCATATAATCAGGAGAAATAATTACAATACCAACTCCTGAGCCATTAACATGTTTCGAACCATCAAAATAAAGTATCCAAAGTTTCACTCCTATATAAAATTCTTCAATATTAACAGGAGTATGATCAGCCATAAAATCAGCAACTATTTGACCTTTAATTGCTTTTAAAGGAGCAAAACTTAGAGAAAATTCTGTAAGAGCTAAAGCCCATTTTCCAACTCGATTATGCAAAATAGATTTGGACAACATGAACTTTATTATATTATTTTTGGAGAGTACAAGTACATCGAATGGTCTAATGTAATATCTCAGTTTTGTACAAGAGAAATATAAACAAAGACACAATTTCTCTATTGGAGTATATCTAATTTCAGCATCATTTAACATTCGACTCAAATAATAAATAGCCCTTTCAACACCATTTTCATCATCTTGGACCAACATTCTGGCTATTGTTGATTATGATGCAGAAATATACAGATTTAACATTCGAAGCTTTCATTGGTGGAACCATAATTGGTGGGTTAGTCAAGCATCTCTTGATTTCCTCGAAAGCATCCTCGTGCTGCTTCTCCCATCTAAATTCAGCTTCATTTTTTAGTCTAAGTAATTGAGAAAAAACTTTAGTTTTCCCAAATAGATTAGAAATAAATCTTCGAAGGAAATTTACTTTACCTAATAATGATTGAAGTTCTTTTTTATTTTGAGGAGATATTGTTTCAAAAACAACTTTAGTTTTGTTCCTGTCTATCTCAATGCCCTTTTTATAGACACGAACCTAAAAATTCTCCTGCAGACACACCAAAAGCACACTTAATAGGATTCATCTTTAAACCATGTTTTCTCATTCTTTCAAATGATTGTCTCAAATGGTTTAAATGATCATTTTTCGATTCTAACCTAACAATAATATCATCAATATAAACTTGCATAGATTTTCCTATCATGTCATGAAAATGAGATTCATTGTCCTTTGATATGTTGCACCAACATTTTTTAACCCAAAAGGCATCACAATCCATTCATAAGAGCCTAAAGATCTTGGGCATCGAAAAGCTGTTTTTGAGATATCTTGTTTTGCTATATATATATATATATATATATATGATTATAACCTGAATACCCATCTAATAAACTTATAATTTCATTTCCTAGTGCTAAATCAACTAACATATCAGCAATAAGCATCGGGTATTCATCCTTAGGAGTAGCTGGATTTAAATCTCGAAAATCTATGCATACACGCATTTTACCATTCTTTTTAATAACAAGAACAATATTTGAAATCTAATCAATATACCTGGCTGTTCTTATGAATTTGGCCTTCAGTAGCCTTTTGATCTCCTTTTTTATCTTCAAAACCACTTATGGTGCAAATCTTCGAGGAGCTTGTTTAACCGATCTTTTCCCTTGCTGGATAGGCAATCTATGTTCGACCAATTCTCGACTCAAACCTGGCATTTCATTATAGTCCCACGCAAAACAGTCCTTGTACTCTTTTAATAGTTTAATAATCTGCCTATACAGACCTTTGTCCAACAGTTTACTTACATAAGTTGGCCTTCGATTTACTTCATCTCCCAAATTAATCTCCTCGAAAGGATCTTGTGCTTCCATTTCATTTTTGGCGATGTAATCTTCTCGAAGCCTAGAGAAGAATTGTCATATATACAATCCATCCTTTGATATTTTGGTTCATCTTCCAACATCTATTCTTGACTTTTCGAGTAATATTTTTCCTCGAATTCCTTTCTTCTTTTCCCATGTTTGGCAATTTTTGCCGAATTTACTTTTTCTTTGTATATGGCCCCTAAAGCCATTCCATTATTATTTTTGTCACAAACATCAATTTCAACATCTTTCATTTTTCGACTTCCAACTACCTCAGCCATTTCACTTGACTTTGCTTCAATGACTAAAGCTTTTGCTTTATTTTCAGGCCACGTAGGCCGATTTTCGAGCTAAAAAGCTTGAATAAACTATTTTGACTATCCATCATTCGACTATGGCCTAATCATCTTTGGCCTTTCGAGTTATCATGAATCCTTCATCCGAATTCCACCCAAAAAACTTGTCCTTCTCTTTTTGATTCACATAATATGAATCATCTATTTCAAAAGGGGCTATAATAGCCAAAGTCTTGTCTTGCTGATTTGCAAATGAAGCATATGCCTCATATGAGCTCTGATCTGCTTCGACCACTTCTAAATGGCCTTCTTCATTCCAAAAGAATAACTTTTGATGAACATTAAAAGACACTGCTCCCATGCCATGTATCCATTCTCTTCCCAAAAGAACATCAAAACTTGCTTGTGACGAAACCACCACAAATATAGTTGGACGCTTTCGACTACCAACTATTATATCCAGACCCACTATTCAATCAAATTTCGAGGATTTTCCACTGAAATCTAAAACCACAATGTTATGTGGAATTAAATCCTCTATTAACTTTCCAAATCTTTTTAGCATTGTCTTTGGCAATATGTTTATCGTTGCTCCTTCATCTATTAGAACCTTATCAATTTTTTGTCCCTCAATGATCACTATAAGGATCAAAGGCTTTAGATATGCTTTCATTTCTTCTGTTGGTGGGTCAGATACTGTAGCATTATACTTTGGTACAATACATGAAACCTGATTAACCCATATAGCCTTCGACTCTATCACAGAATCCTTGAAATAATCCTCCCTTATGAAATCTTCCATTGCTTGGCATTCCTCGAATTGTTGAGCAAATTCAACTGTAAGCATCGAAACTACTCCACATATGTCCTCCAAAGAATCTTCGAATCTAGACTCAAAGCAATATGTTATTAAGTCTTCCTCATTTTCATCATTAGGTCAATCTCTGATAGCTTCCATGCAATGTCCCCTCATAGTTCCACTTGTAGGTTGATTCTCAAAGGTAACCTTCCTAAACCTTTGGTTTGTCCTCCATTGGGTCTTTGTCATGTTCTTATTCTCCTAAGGGGCCCTCTAAAAGTTAGATTTCTAAATATTTTGAGGGTAAGGATAGGATACCTGAGACTTTGATCTTGAAGTCCCACCAATCCTAGACATAACATCACCAATTTCAAGAGGTTTTGCTTTTGCACTTCCAAGTGGATAACCTTGTCAAAACCAATTGTTCAATGGAACTCGAGCATTTGGTACATAGGTTGCATTTCCTTGGAAATTTTTCACAGGTTTCTAGACAACAGACATATTAATATTCTGTTTTCCCTTCAAACCTCCAACATCAGGCTTGTTAAACTAGTATTGCTTCCAGACATCAAACGTCTCAAAAGCTTTCGCAGCATACCTATCGGAAACAGCACTGCATCTAGGACATAGCATAACCTTAGTATTACCATCCTTCTTACGTAATAACAGTTCTACCAGTGTGTCGCTTGCTTAAGGAAAAATTTGATCTTTTTCCTTCTCAAACTCATCTAGAGCCCTTTCTAGATTCTCCTCAAACATTGGAGACTTTATTGACTTTGTTTCATCTCCTTTAATCAAAGCGTTCACCATAAGAATGTGAACAAGCTCTACATAGTTTGTCAATACTTGAAAAGGATCAGTATCTATTTGCATCGGTTTTTCCTCGAATTTCAATCTCCCATCATTTATCACTTTCTGAATCATTTCCCTGAAACGAACACAATTATTAGTCCAATGAACCAAAACATTATGATACTTACAATATTTTTTCCCTTTCCTTTGCTCGAAAGAAGGTAATTTATGTCCTTTAGTTAATATAATCTGTTTGTCTTTTAAAAGAATATCAAATATTTTATTAGCCTTTGTTACATCGAAACTGTATTTTTGATTTGGTATTCTATTTCTATCCTTAGGTTTCAATAATTGACAAACATAAGGAGGTCTTGATTTCAATTATGCTATATTAGCCTCATTATCTTTCGTATTCGATATTTGTATTGAAGTTAATTTCAGGTTCCTCTATTTTATTCGTTTCGACAAATGCAACCTTATCTTTTCGAATCTTTTATTTTTATCCTTTTCTAATTTTATTTGATCAATTCTTTTAACTTTATCAGCCAATTGTGCCATATCCCTCAATTGTTGATTCACTAACTTCTTTCAAATTGAAAATTCTTATCTAGCAGCAGCCATTCGAACCAACTCATGTTCAAGGATTTAAGTATAACATCTAGATTTCATTTACCTAAATCTATTTAGATAATCATCAAATGATTCAAAATTAAATCTCTTGATATTCAATAATTCCACCAAACTCACTCTAGTTTCACCCTTAAAGAATTGTTCATGGAAAATTCCTTCCAATTGAACCCAATTATATATCGAATTGGGAGGCAAAGTAGTGAACCAAGTAAAGGCATTCTTAGTTAAAGAACTAGGAAATATTTCATTCGAAGATAGTCATTAGAAGTTATATCCCCATATTCTATTTGGTATCGACCAATATGTTCTAAAGTTGATTCCCTAATTCTCCCGCAAATTTGAAGAATTTTGGAACTTTAAATGCTCTTGGCAATTCTGATTGTAAAACATAATCAGGAAATACAGACACAAATATATGATTGATTATAGTAACCTATTTCAAAACCATGCCTGTAAAGTGCTTGTTCAATCAATTGATTTATTTGTTGTGGATTTTGAACATTTTGTCCCAAAAGATTTGATTGATTTTGGAGATTATTTTCCCTAGGATTTTGTTGACCTTGTCTAAATAGATTTAGAAATTGGTCAGCATTTTGGTTTCTATTAACCAAGACAAGATTTTGTTGATCATTCCCTCTAACATTTTGATTTTGATTTATTGTAAAAGGATTTTCAAATAACCCTTGATGGTTATTAACAGGATTTGTAACATTAGTTACTGGAATTTGATTTGCAGTTTGATTTTCTAATAATCGTTGCCTTGGAGGTTTTCTAAAGCATCTGCGACCCTCGCCATCAACATGGATAACTGTTGATAACTATTGTGAGTAGTTTGAATCATAGGACTCAACACTGTAGTCATTTGATTAGTCAACATATTCACCATGTCATGATTACTATGATCCATTTGTTGTCTAAATGCCATTAAAGTTTGATTGGTAATACCAGTTGAGAAATTATTTTCTCTTAACATATTACCCTCAGTGTTTGCCCCCAATGATTGCAATTACTCACTATTATATGCATAATTTATTCCCTGTAAATCTAAATTTCTATTTCTTGGCTATGTCGAATGTATTGACACATAGGCCGAAGGTATTGATTGGGGTTGAGAAAAAGGCATTTCCATGTTTGTTTGTTGTAACCTCCATCTTGGTATTCCCCAAGGTTGGCTTACTTGTAAAGGTGTACTATGACTAGGACCTGCCTCTGATGAAGGAGGCAAAATTCCTTGTGCAGTATTTACACCTTCCATTTGCGTTGTGACTACACTTTCTATCATAACATTATTATTAGCCTCTAATACTAGTGGATTATTTATGCTGTTATTATTGTCATTGCTAGTTGTCCTATTCCTTCGACTAGCATTATTTCCAGGATTGCCTGGACCACTAGAACTGGCCATTATTCTGCCACTTCTCAAAATCATGCAAATTCTCAAGACTAGTTTTCACTGTTATGGCAACATTTGTCCCATTAGGCGTGCCAATTTGTTGATTAAAATCTCTGTGAGAAGTTATCCATTGAGAATTGAAGCCATTTCGATTTCTCAAACAAATTTCCACTATCAACACATATATATAAAGCTGGGTAAACTTGGGGGATGATCACTTAGAGGTAGCAAACTTCCAATAGAATAATAAATCTAACCTCCAAGTTTCGAAATGGGTGGAGCTGCACCTGTATTTAAATTATTCTTAACCTTTCCTACCATTGAAGTGAATGCAAACATCCTATTGAACACTCTGATGTATTTCAAGAAATGATGACTTTTCTCATTTTTATTATTATGCAAGTCTTGGAGTATTTTGGGAGCATCTTTTAGAGTAGGAAGTTGTATCTTTCCTTGCATACAATAAAGGACTCAACGTATGTACATTCTTTCTCAATCTTCCATTATATCATATATTAGCCTTACTCACATTGATGAGTAGGATCTCCCATGCCACACATACCTTATCACAAAGAAATATGAGTAGTGGACAACATAGTAGTTAAACCAAAACCAACTTTCACAACTAATAAATTAAAAATAAACATACCTTGTTGATAATCTTTAATGATGTCAACCACATCATAGATTGAATTCTCACCTACCAAAAAAAAGAACAAAACAAAGATTTAGATTATAATATATAATTTAGTTGTTTTACGTTTTCTAATACATATATATATATATATATATATAGTCTCAAAATATATACATGATTTATATATACCTTGTATATTTTCATCACATTCGAAGGGATCATCATCTGCAACTCCAACCAAATTTGCATCAACAAACCTAACTTCCCTTACATTAGGATAAATCGAATTAATAATGTTATATGACTAATAAATCAGATGTTAGACATAATAAGAGGTGCACAATACCTTCATGATCTGCCAGTGGATCAATATCATTTATATTATCATCTATAAATGAAAGAATTGGTTCTAAACGTAGTTGATTACTAATCTCAATAGATATGTTGGAAGATGGTAAGATACTTTTTTTCATTAATTGTCAATGAATGAATAATTCCTCCTCTATTTTGTGATTGTTCTGTGGTGAACACGAGAGAGAATGCTCTAGTGAATTTCCACGATAGTCACAGACATCTCCGGTGGTGGTACCTGCAAGGACTCTGATGCTTAAGTCAATAAAAGCATAAGAGAATGGTGAGAGAAAGTGTGTGTACCTGATGAGTGTGGAGCCCTTTATATAGAGTATTTTAGAGGGAAATACTGTTAAGGTAAGGTGTCATGTGGCAATGTGTGTTTGGGTGCCTCATTAAGCATTTTCCTTGCCATTAGGCATTTTCCATACCATATTAGGGTAAGCATAAAACTCTGACCGAGATGAGCAAGGCAATATTGTCTGGGATATATGTGGCTATATAAACTAAGATAGGCGAAGCCGTCGATTTGTAGGTCGGCGAGGGAGTAAGCCAACTTAGGGGTTAATGTTCGGGTAACCCCTAAAACAGTTGCCTCTAAGCCGGTGATGCTTGGAAGAAGTCGTTGATGCTTGGAGCGGCTTCTAGGATGATGCTACCACCAAGCCGGTAATGTTTTGGTAGACGCATTGTCAACTTAAGGGTTATCTGATATAGAATGATTCAGCCTGCATCTTTTCATCTTTTCCAGACAGTTTCGCTGCATTTTTGAGAAGATCGAGGTGCATTACACGTGTAATGATTTAGGATCTTGAATTTTGCAACTCCTTGAATTCCAAGAGATTTAGGCGATTATGTGAATTTTTAAAATTGTTTTTAAATATTTGTGGATTTGGGCCTAGTAAGAACATAGGCCCATTTGGTTTATACTGTTGGTTTAGCTCCCCTTTACTATTACTTTCGCATACTTCTCTTCCTCTTGACTCTGTATTCTCTCTCGAACTTCTCTTCCGGTGGGCATCTGTTTCTTAGCTTCCAGTTTTTCCTAACTTTCTTGTTTCACTTTCCTACTTAACGTAAAATCTTCATTCCTGTTTTTTGTCTTTATTAAGTCCCTCATTGCGTTGCATTGTGTGTATATATGTATATATACATATACATATTTTCTTCTTTGCTTTGTTTTGTCAAAGATGGATTTGCGCAGACTCAATGTTCCATCTTCTGGATGCGGCAGCTGCGGCAGTCACCCAGTGGGCTTTGCTACCACTTGGCTGTTCAAGTCTCCGACCTTCCCCTCGTCTCCATCTATTGGCCAGCGAAGGTCCTCCAAGAGTCGTGGGGGAGTCGGGGGTCGTATCAGTTCTTTATAACATCCCGGGTGCTGGCGAGGGTGGGGAGTGATCGCTGGTGCAAAAGAGATGAGGTACGGACAAGGAGCGGCTCCTGGTAGACTTCTAGTGGGAGGGGTACATGAATGAATCGAATACATACCGGAATGAGAAAGATCCAGAGGCTATGCAGGTATGGGACTATACAGTTGAGGATACCTTAAAGGAATTAATAAGTGCTACCTATACCAACAAAACGCATCTACTTTTCGGTAGCCTATCACCTAAGAACTCCACAGTTAAGTGTGCTTGACTTGGAGCAATTTAGGGATGGGTGATCTCTTGGGAAGTTTCCCAAGAAGCGTGTGAGTGAGGACAAAACACGCTAAAAAGTCTTGTGTTGGTTTGTGGGGACAGTCGTTGATCCTAAAAGCGGCCCGGAGTTACATTCCTCGGTTGCTCCTACCGCTCCTTATATGAGGGTAGTTGTCTAAGGTAGTGAATGTGGGTTAAAGAGTGTGAAGAGGAAAGACGAGCACCCGATGACGATTGATCCTAAAGAACCATTTCCACCAGAAATCACAATATGTCCTGAGGTTCTTGAGAAGTGTTGAAGTCATCTAAAGTCAATGGGAATGCCGTACGACATGTGCATATATAAATTGAGGTCCTGAGGGGTATTACCGTGACTAAGCCTAGATTTTTAAGAACAAAAAAAAATGACTTAAAAACATAGAAACAACATGTTGAAGCGACTCATAAATACAATTATATTCATATAAGAATAATACTATAAAATATCATACATGCCTAATACACCTTATCTATCCCTCGAAGGTGTCATACAAAACATAAAGAGAAATACAAGAAAGCAATATAAACTAGACTACGTCTTCTTGTACGTGACTCCAAGCTCCATCTGTACATGTCTTCACCTATATCCTGAAAAAGGAAAAACTTAAAGGAGTGAGACATAATGTCGCAGTGAGTGCTCTAAGGACTCTACGGCTGGATTAGACTCTTCTACTCGGACAACCTTCATCATTTATCTCTTATGGCTTTAAACTCACTAAGTCTCTCATAATTCTCCATACCTATGGTCTAAGTCTACACCTTTTAATCTTCAATACTTCTTGTGTTAACTACTCTCTCATTCTTCCAACTAGTTATATTAGTTTACTATCTCATTCTCAACCTAAGAACTCTTTCTTACCCAAAACCCTCCCTAGTATTTAAACCCTTCATGTTTAGATTTTACTCTTCGTCCTTTTGATATTTAAGGTTGTTCTCTATGGGTCAAGTCTAAGGTCACACACATTTTAAAATACTTTTGACACTCCCTTAACACTCACCTTAATACCCTTATTTTGTTCTTTCTTACTTGTCCTATACCTTTCTATCACGTTGAGTGAGGATTCACTCTTTCTCTATCTCATTCACAACTATTATTATCCAATTAGAACCCTCACAACACTATCCTAGGGCCTAGCCTCTCAATTATCCTTGAGGTAGCAAACACAATTCTAATTACAAGCATACATTTATTTCATATCTTTTGCCTAGCAACTAGACATATACATCGTTTTGTTTCATCAAACAAGCATAACATACATGCATAACATGAGCACATATACATAATCTTGACAATTTATCACGATACACAATCACATTTTCACACTTGTACACATTACATCATTTGCTTATGAACAAGGTCACATAGACTTCACACAATTACGTAGCACAGTTCAACATATCACACTGCAGCAAGATGCATATGCATACTAGGTTCCTAAATCTCTACTCATGCACATGTGGTACCAACCTAAACTTGTCAAAAAGTAGACTAAGAGTAAATGCACGACCATAAGAAGAGTCATCGGTATCGATGCCTTCGGCTCTTGCACCCTCAACTAGTATGATATCATCCAACAACTAGTCAGGGTTACCCAGTTTTGCCAGTACGTCCCGGCTCCATGGGATCAACATGGACCATTGGAGTTTTCCCAACCGGATAACCCCCAAGGCTAGGGTTAAACAACCCATCACGGCCTCACCCAGCCAAATTCCTACATACTTTCCTCATCACATAACTCAAATGTTATGATGCATAGTCACATGTAATGCTTATAACTTTTCGTAGACTTTTATCACGAAACATTGGCACAATTTCATATCAGACTCAGTTTTTTTAAGGTAAATAACAATCATACATTATAAACTCAACAAGGCATAAAATAAACAAATAACAATGAGTTAAAAACTGCAAAACAGAGTTCGTAAGCACAAAGAACAGAATAGCAAAGGTCGTATCTGCCCGGCAGGACGAAAGTCCCGCCCAGCGGTCTAGCAAAGCCACCCAGCGGGTCTGCGCCTAAACCCAACCCGCCCAACGAGTCCATGTGCCTAGCGCTAATGCGAAATCCAATTCTTGAAGAAAAGTCGCCTAGCGGCTATCTAATCCCGCCAGACGGATCCGAGGTACTAATTTTAATTTATTTTTCCTATTGTCTTTGGTTTTTAAATGCTCCAAAATAAATAATTAGATTCTTAATCACTCTTTTACATTGATAATTGGTTGATCTAATCTATAATTCCCTTATTCCTTCACAATCCCCTCAAAATCCATCAAATTCCTAAATTTAGGTATAAGGAGGCCGAAAGATAGATAGACAAACAAAAACAACATAAGGGACAAGGAAGGACACGAGGGAGAGCACTCACCTTTAGGAACACACAAAGCTGAGTTCTAGGGCTTGGGTTCTCCGGTTTCTATTCATTCTCTTTCTCTTCCTTTTTCTCTTCCCTTTTTTCCTCATTCTCTCTTACTTATTTCTTCTTCTATTTTGTGACGACTAAACCTAACCCTCATTCTCTATTCTCTTCTTATAACATGTGGGTGGGTATATGGCTTAGTGGGCTTTAGTCCCTTATTGGGCCTAGATGCTCTTTTGGATTCTATGATAATATTCCTACTAATTTATAATACTAAGGTGTTGATAATAATAACACTAATAATAACAATAATAATAATATAATAACAACACCATAACAAAGAATTAATAATAATATTATTAATAATGATAACAACAAGAAGAAGAAGAACAATAAATATAATAACAATGAGAGGAACAATAATAATAATAATAATAAGTGATCTAATAACAATAACTCTTAAGGCGTCTTTTGTCTAATAACACATGGGAAGGGTCTTACTAAGAGCTACCTCGTGGTTTATTTTTAGTACCTAAAATTTGGGGTGTTACAACTCCACCTCCCTTAAAAGATTTTTGTCCTAAAAATCAAAGCCTAAGAACATGTTCATGATTGCTCACCTACTCATGCTTTTTGATCACTGAAGATTCAATCTTCTAATTGCCTCTTGAACAATTTTAATTTTAAACAGTCTATGATTCTAAGTTAACTTTTTCCTAAGAAAATTTCTATTCTCTTGATAAAAAAGTTTTCATAAGACTTCATCTTGTACTTAAACTAGTTTAGGAAATCATGTGAATATATAGGTTCTACTAGATAGGCAACTACCATCATCCATTCATTTTTGTCCAGGCCTAATCCTTAAATGCAACTCTAGGATCAAGTGGTTTTAAGTCAGGGCATCTATCTAAAGAAGTTAAAGGTAGTTGGGCATTCCTTCTTCATGCATCAAGCCTCTTTTAGATGTAACTCTCTCTAGGTTTCTATCTAGTAGGTGTGATACTTAGGAATCCGTTCTTATATGTCTTCACTAGGTGTAGCTCACAAGGCTCCTCTACCTGGTGACTCTAATCCATCATCACTAAGGTCACTTATGGGCTAGGATTCATAAATGTCGTTATCAATCCAATTCTAGAGGTACTCAAGGATTTCCTATTCACAGAATTTGCTGCTACATTGGTTTACCTTTGATAACGTTCTTGTTGCAAGATATAAGCTACTTGAAACCTAGGTCATTATTCGTTCATCCTAGGACAACTACACTCTAACCCACGTTCCCAGGGCACAAATGACACTCAACTACCCCTTACTAAGCCCTCAACATTACAAAAAAATTAAAAATTAAAAAATAATTTAAAAAAATAAAAAGCAAGTGGAAGCAACTAAGAGGACATCAAAACATCACATACTTTACATACATTGGACATATACATCATTAACATTTATCCCTACAAGTCATGTAATGACACATGTAAATATATGTTCATACTTTACTCTCAGGGCTATTAGCACGAATGTACTTCATGAAGAACAATTGTGCATTAAACCCAAGATGTTAAACTCAAACCCAGTATAGATTATCACCACCTCTACCTCTTAGCCCCAAATTATTTGAATTACTCAACTCCTTAGTTAAATTAAACCAATTACATCCATACAAGACATCAAGAGAAAAAAAAGTAATCAAGATGATTATGTTATTATTATAGTTAACCAAAACATGATACAACACCAAGGCGAAACATATATAGGGAGTGGGAATGCATGCAAGGGGATACATTCATTTTACATCTACTATTTAGTATTATAGCACCACCCTCGACTTCTCGACGACTCACACGCTACAACACTTCACTCAGTGACACTTCACTTAACTTCCTTGTTGGTCAGAACCCTCCGTAGGTAGCCCTTTCCGAGACATCAACAACCAACTTTTATACCATTTAGTAAGTAAACACACATCTCATGCTCTAACAAACAGAAAAGACACACATAACAACCAAAAAAAAATTCTGAATAAGAAGCAACATAGCTTGGCTGGTCTAACACAAACCACATCAAGTGCAACAACATTCCCACTTAAGGGTCATCACATCAATCAGCAAAAGCATACACTAAAACAATCTACATCTATATAGACAAGCATTTAAGTAAGGACAAAGAGTTTGGAAACAACTCCTCATCCTCTGCACAACAAGAAAAAGGAACATATTATCCTTAAAGCATGCAAATAACCAAAAAGTCTATCACTTAGGGAACACATACCTAGGGTAAGCTCGTCATCCTTGTTGGTTTCTCTAATAGTTGAAATGAAGGCCCACTACAGCTAGGGGTGTAAGGTTGATTGTTTCTTCCTTCTTAGAGCTAAGACATTCCTTGACACTAGTAGGACCCTTAGGTTAAGTAAACACACTCGCTCATGGTTTTGCGACACTTGGGACATCCTTTTGTTCTAGGACTCTTTTACATCTGGTGTCTCTTATTTTTCTTTGGTTCCTCGGGTTGGTGAGGTCCTAAATATTTTCTCTTCCTATTTTCACGCTTTCATTGCGTACTCCTAACTTCCTTTTATGATTTTGCTCCACCTAAGAGGTGCTTCTTTAAAAGTACTATCTTAAATTCTCTTACTTTAAAGGTATCCTCAAATGGGTAATCTTATCTATCACACCTCTTCACTAGCACTCCCTTTAATGGGGTTAGAGTCCCTAAGGAATAGTGGTTGACTCATTCAAGTTTCAACAAATCTTGAATTCCAAGGTCTCTACAATTGCTTTTCTTTGGCTACTCTCTACCCATTCTAACATTCCTTACTTAGAGTTAGGATGGCTAGGTGAGGCTCCTACTAGGGAATTCAAGGGTGACTACCCTTAGACTCGGTTTTTACCCGCCATTCTTCCAACCTACATTGCACAGAGTATTGAGGTGGCCAGTCTCAATATTCCATGGCAAGGCAGTTAGGATTTATGGCATAAGAAACAACCAAAAACATTTAGTGTAACTCAAGCAATGTCAAACAATTTCTCAGAGAACACATAGGAAACATAGAAGACATATAACACACAGGTCGAAAAGATCGACTTGCTCTGATACCACTAATGTAACACCCTAAAGGGTATTACCGTAACTAAGCCTAGATTTTTAAGAACAAAAAAAGAAAGACTTAAAAACATAGAAACAACATGTTGAAGCAACTCATAAATACAATTATATTCATATAAGAATAATACTATAAAATATCATACATGCCTAATACACCTCATCTATCCCTCGAAGGTGTCATACAAAACATAAAGAGAAATATAAGAAAGCACTATAAACTAGACTACATCTTCTTACACGGGACTCCAAGCTCCATCTGTACATGTCTTCACTTGTATCCTGAAAAAGGGAAAACTTAAAGGAGTGAGACATAATGTCTCAGTGAGTGCTCTAAGGACTCTACGGCTGGGTTAGACTCGTCTACTTGGACAACCTTCATCATTTATCTCTTATGGCTTTAAACTCACTAGGTCTCTCATAATTCTCCATACCTATGGTCTAGTCTACACCTTTTAATCTTCAATACTTCCTGTGTTAACTACTCTCTCATTCTTCCAACTGTTATATTAGTTTACTATCTCATTCTCAACCTAAGAACTCTTTCTTACCCAAAACCCTCCCTAGTATTTAAACCCTTCATGTTTAGATTTTACTCTTCTTCCTTTTGATATTTAAGGTTGTTCTCTATGGGTCAAGTCTAAGGTCATAGACATTCTAAAATACTTTTGACACTCCCTTAACACTCATCATAATACCCTCATTTTGTTCTCTCTTACTTGTCTTATACCTTTCTATTACGTTGTGTAGAGATTCACTCTTTCTCTTTCTCATTCACAACTATTATTATCCAACTAGAACCCTCACAACACTATCCTAGGGCCTAGTCTCTCACTTATCCTTAAGGTAGCAAACACAATTCTAATTACAAGCATACATTTACTTCATATCTTTTGCCTAGTAACTAGACATACACATAATTTTGTTTCAACAAACAAGCATAACATACATGCATAACATGAGCACATATACCTAATCTTGACAATTTATCACAATACACAATCACATTTTCACACTTGTACACATTACATCATTTGCTTATGAACAAGGTCACATAGATTTCATACAATTACGTAGCACAGTTCAACATATCACACTGCAGCAAGATGCATATGCATACTAAGTTCCTAAATCTTTACTCATGCACATGTGGTACCAACCTAAACTTGTCGGAAAGTAGACTAAAAGTAAATGCACGGCCATAAGAAGCGTCATCGGTACCGATGCCTTCGGCTCTTGCATCCTCAACTAGTATGATATCATCCGACGACTAGTCAGGATTACCCAGTTTTGCCAGTACGTCCCGGCTCCATGGGATCAGCATGGACCATTGGAGTTTTCCCAACTGGATAACCCCCAAGGCTAGGGTTAGACAACCCATCACGACCTCCCCCACCTAGATTCCTAAATACTTTCCTCATCACATAACTCAAATGTTATGATGCATGGTCACATGTAATGCTTATAACTTTTTACAAACTTTTATCACGAAACATTAGCACAATTTCATATCAGACTCAGTTTTTTTAAGGTAAGTAACAATCATACATTATAAACTCAACAAGGCATAAAAGAAACAAATAACAATGAGTTAAAAACTGCAAAACAGAGTTCATAAGCATAAAGAACAGAATAGCAAAGGTCGTATCTGCCCGCCAAGACGAAAGTCCTGCCTGGCGATCTAGCGAAGCCGCCCAGCGGGTCTGTGTCTGAACCCAACTTGCCCAGTGGGTCCGCATTAGGACCTAACCTGCCCAACGGGTCCGTGTGCCTAGCGCCAACGCGAAATCTAGTTCTTGAAGAAAAGTCGCCTAACGGCTATCTAATCCCGCCAGACGGATCCGAGATATTAATTTTAATTTATTTTTCCTAGTGTCTTTGGTTTTTAAATACTCCAAAATAAATAATTAGATTCTTAATCACTCTTCTACATTGATAATTGGTTGATCTAATTTATAATTCCCTTTTTCCCTCAGAATCCCCTCAAAATCCATCAAATTCCTAAATTTAGGTATAAGGTGGGAAAAAGGTAGATAGACGAATAAGAACAACATAAGGGACAAGGAAGGACACGGGGGAGAGTACTCACTTTTAGGAACACACAAAGCTGAGTTCTAGGGCTTGGGTTCTTTGGTTTCTATTCCTTCCCTTTCTCTTCCTTTTCCTCTTTTTCTTCTCTTTTTTTCTCATTCTCTCTAACTTCTTTCTTCTTCTATTTTGTGACGACTAAACCTAACCCTCCTTCTCTATTCTCTTATAACATGTGGGTGGGTATGTGGCTTAGTGGGCTTTAGTCCTCATTGGACCTAGATGCTCTTTTGGGTTCTATGATAACATACCTACTAATTTCTAATACTAAGGTGTCGATAATAATAAACTAATAATAACAATAATAATAATATAATAACAACACCATAACAAAGAATTAATAATAATAATAATAATAACAACAACAACAACAATAAATATAATAACAATGATAGGAATAATAATAATAAGTGATCTAATAACAATAACTCTTAAGGCGTCTTTTGTCTAATAACACATGGGAAGGGTTCTACTAAGAGCTATCTCGTGGTTTATTTTTAGTACCTGAAATTTGGGGTGTTACACGTACTAGCTAGTCATTTAATTTTAACTCGATGACAATGCTGCTGCTTGGGATCCAATAACTCCAGGGGAAGATGGAAGGATATGTTCCAAGGTTCGAAAAAGAATATGGGGACTCCCCTGGATAAGGTTGCGGCATCGAAAGCCGGCTATTTATATCCTAATTTCCTTAAGATGTATCTGACATTTTTTGAACATTTAGATGTGAGGCTTCCTTTTACAGATTTTCAAGTGTCAATCTTGAATTTTTTAAATGTCGCCCCATTACAACTCCATCTGAATTCTTGGGCTTTCATGGTAGCTTTCGAGAATTTTTGCAGTAGGGAAAGAGTTGTGTGTACTTTAAATTTGTTTCTATATTATTTTTCACCCATCTCCCAGGCTTATGAAAGTAAATTCTCCCTAGTTTCTTTCTATAGTGTATGGGGTTGGGCACTGCTGAAGCCTTTTCAAGAGTCTTACAAAGAGTATAAAGACAAGTTCTTTTTCCTTCATCCTCATGTGAAGAGTTGGGAAACTCTTTATGTCAAACGAGGCATGGGAGATAATGTGAACGAGCTCAGATTTCCTTTATACTGGTTATACAGCCACATTGTTTAGCGTCCAGCCAGTTTGTAATTCTAGAAAGTGACCTTACCCTGGAGGAATTAAGGGCCTAGGATCATTTTTTTGACATGATTAAGAATCTACAAGATTGAATTCCCTGTCCATGGCTTATTGGCACAACCCTTACGGAGTACGACTAAATTTTGGTGTGTTGCATGTGAATTTTATTTGCTTGATTTTTATTCTTGGCTTTTGGCCTTATGCTTTGGTTGGCATGCTAATCGATCTTACCAATCATGTTTTCATTGCAGAAAATATGGTGAAGTCAAAGATGGCTAACTTCGCACTGGCCCTTCAACAAGATAAAGCAGTAAAGCCGAAGGAGCCACGAAGGCCCAAGGGTAAGCAAAAGGTAGCTATTTCAGAGAAAACCAAGGCCCCTACTTCTCTTGTTCCTCCTACGGGTAAAGGAATAGTGGTCTGGAGGCCAACGATAGGCCTACGTCAATACCTGCTAAGATATCTTCTCCCGAAAAGGTTGTGGAGATTGGTATTCTCATGCTACTCCTAGCTTCTGAGAAAAGAGTTGTAGGAGATGAGCTGCAAGAGGAGCCGCCTTCTAAAAAGCAACGGGTTGCCCATTCCACTTCCACTGCTATTGAAGAGGTCGAAAGACAAATCTTAGCTGATCATTCCTCTATCATTGTGGTGATTGTGCTAGGTGAAATACAAGATATGTAGGGTGGACTAGGTGGGTTGGCCTTCCTTTTTCAACATATGTTTTTAGGTTACTCCCAATATGTCTTAATGAAAGAAGCTTTTGATAACAAGAACCTGCTTGACATGTTGACTAAGAAAGATGCCGTAATAAATCGATTGAAGCAAGCAGAGGAAAGGGCCTGCCGAGCCAGGGAGGAAATCGGGAAAAAAATAGTTGAGCTTGAGGAGTAACTCGCTGAAAAGAAATGGCTAAAGAAGGTTAAAGCCAATTTGCGAGCGAAATTGACTGTGGCTGATGCTAAATATATGCAACTAGAGTTAAACCTATCCTCCCCGGTCAAAACATCTAAGATCAAGGTGGAAGAGCTTGAGGATAAGGTGAAAAAGCTTAAGGCCAGTGTGGTGTACTCCCAAGCGTAATAGCAATAGATGCGCCAACGTTGGATGGAATTTGTTCAACTTTCTTTTGAAAACACTATGGAGCATATCTGGTATCTCTTGCAATGGAATTTAAATACAAAATACGCCTGGGTGGATTGTGAAGTTATTAACAGCATTTGGCATGCTAATGGGGATAACGTGATGATCCTGACAAATCCTACCGTTTTTTACGCTGGTTCTGAGTTGAAGGGAAATGTTGATGAAGACACCAAAGCTGATCTAGACCAATCACGCGTTGGGGTTGATTTTAATACGAATGTTGAGAAGCAAGATGTTAAAAGGCAACTTGTACATACATCAACAATCCCTCCTCAAGTCAAGCTTGTGGTTTTGGGTGATAATATTGATGCTAGGGTCGTTAGTACCTTTCACGCCAAAGCTGCCAATGTTGATGCCGCCAACACCAAACTTTGAAAGGCCAAAATGCCGGTTTTTATAGCTTATGACTTATCTTTGAGCAATTTAGAACATTTATACCTTCGCATGATTTGAACAATTTGTAGGTATGTTTTTAGACAACTTAATTGCTTTGTACCTTTAATTTATAACTTAGTGAATATTTGTAGGTGTTTAGTGCTTCGTTGCTTTATCATGCTTTCTTTTGGCTACTTTTCTTTTCTACTTGTGATTTTTGGTTTAGCACTCCTTCGTTTGTCATGAATTTGAGTTTAATTTCTTTAGTTGAGTGGATTTTTCCTTTTATTGTTTTTGTTATCTCGATGAACTTTTGCTTGTTCATCTCAGAACTCAGCTGGATTAAATCCACAAACGTGAGGTAATAACCTTCATTCTTTATTTTTGTTATCTTGATGAACTTTTGCTTGTTCATCTCAGACCTCTGCTAGATTAAATTCACGTACACGAGCTAAAAACCTTCCTGCCTTATTGTCGTCTCGATGAACTTTTGCATGTTCATCTCAAACCCTTGCTTCTCAGAACTCAGCTGGATTAAATCCACAAACGTGAGGTAATAACCTTCATGCTTTATTTTTGTTATTTTGATGAACTTTTGCTTGTTCATCTCAGACCTCTGCTAGATTAAATTCACACACACGAGCTAATAACCTTCCTGCCTTATTGTTGTCTCGATGAACTTTTGCGTGTTCATCTCAAACCCTTGCTGGATTAAATCCATGTACATGGGGTGACGACCTTCCTACCTTATTGTCGTCTCAACGAACTTTTGCTTGTTCATCTCAAACCCTAGCTGGATTAAATCCACGTACATGGGGTGACGACCTTCTTGCCGTATTGTCATCTCGATCAAATTTTGCTTGTTCATCTCAAACCCTAGTTGGATTAAATCCACGTACATGGGATGATGACCTTCTTGTCTTATTGTTATCTCAATGAACTTTTGCTTGTTCATCTCAAACCCTGGTTAGATTAAATCCAAGTACACGGGGTGACGACCTTCCTGCCTTATTGTCATCTTGATGAACTTTTGCTTGTTCATCTCAAACCCCGATTAGATTAAATCCACGTACACGGGGTGATGACCTTCCTGCTTTATTATCGTCTTGATAAACTTTTGCTTGTTCATCTTAAAACCCAGCTGGATTAAATCCATGTGCATGAGGTGACGACCTTCCTGCCTCGTTTACTTGTCCTTGCTTAGCTTTTGTCTTTGCTTTAACATCCTTTGACCTACACTTTACTTTTTAGGCCAAAAAAACTCTCATTTTATTAATCACGTAGGGCAAAAAATAGTACAAGAGCTACGAATTATAGTACGTAACTCAGCCCGCCTACACTATGCTAATCAAAAGCTACTTGACGTTAAAAGAAAGGAATCACTTAACCTTCATTATCAAGATGTCTCAGCTATAATACCGTCTAAGGTTGCTCATATTCCATATCTGCGTAGTCCAGGATAACATCTAGAGCATATACGCTCCTATATCGGTCTTCGAGGTAACCTGATAAGTGCTTTCCCATTTTTTGACAAGCGTTCCTTGTCTAATGTTCTTCCTTCTAATGTCAGTCTACCTCAATATTAAGTCACCAGGCTCGAACATACGAGGAACAACCTTCTTGTTGTATCTTGTTGCAATTTGTCTCTTCAAGGCAGCTTCTCTTATTGTAGCAATCTCTCTTCTTACTCTAGCAACATCCAATTTGGTTTAGAGTTGCCCATCATTATCTTCTAATCTCAGGTTAGCCACTCTCCATGTCGGCTCTCCAATTTCTGCCGAGATCATTGCCTTCATGCCATAAGTAAGGTAGAAAGGAAACTCCCAGTGGTAGAGTAGGGAGTTGTGCGATATGCCCAAAGGACATGTGGTTGTTGCTCAACCCAATATCCTTTTGCTTTGCCCAAGTGCCTTCTGAGTCCGCGAAGAATGACCCGATTCGCAGCTTCTGCTTGCCCGTTCATCTGGGGGTGCTCAACCGAAGTAAAGTGCTACTTTATTTTCAATCTAGCTAAGAAAGCTTGAAAACTTTTGTTTGTGAATTGTGTGTCATTATCTAACATTACAACATCTAGTATCCCGAACTTGCAAATGATCTATTGGAATACAAAGTTTTCTATATTCCTGGCTGTGATGGTCGCCAATGCCTCCGCTTTAATCCACTTAGTGAAGTAATCGATTACCACAACTAAATACTTCACCTGGATAGGGACCTTTGGGAAGGGGCCAAGTATGTCGATCCCCCATCAAATAAATGGCTAGGGGGAAGTAAGCGTGCTCAGATCTTCAAGGCGCGCGAGATGAATGTCGAAGCATTTTTGGCATCTATCACATTTTTGGGTAAACTCCATAGCGTCATTTTCTAGTGTCGACTAATAGTAGCCCGCTCTAGGTATCTTCTTGGCTAGCGCTCTTCCTCCTAAGTGTTGCTCACAGCATCCTTCATGTATCTCCGCCATTACATACTCAAATTGTGACTTTCCTAGGCATCTGAGTAAAGGTTGGGAAAAACAACATCAGTAGAGTTTATCTTTCACAATATAGCAGTGTGCAGCATATCTTTCTAATCTCCTGGCTTCCTTCGTGTCCTCTAGAACGATACCTTCAAGCAAATATTTAATAATGGGAGTCATCCATCTCGGCTCTACTTCTACTACTATGACAAACTTGGGCTCATGGATCATCTGTTGGATGATCAACCTATTATTGCTAGATGATTTAGTGCTTTCCAATTTAGATAAAACGTTGGCTCTCACATTCTTTTCTCGGGGTATGTGGACAAACTCTACCTTGTCAAAGTTTGTGACAATAGTCTTAACCTTTTCCAAGTAATTCTACAACATTGGTTCTTTGGCCTGATATGCTCCGTTGATCTGTGATACCATCAACTGCGAGTTACTGCACACTCTCATCGAGATTGCGCCTATGTCAAACACCATCGTCAATTCAATTATACATGCTTCATATTCTGCTTGGTTATTCGAGGTGGGGAACATGAAGGTTAGAGACTGTTCCAGAATAACCCCTCTTGATGATTCTAATAGTATACCGGCTCCCCCACCTTTTTCATTGGATGATCCATCGACGAAAAGAATCCCAGTCAAATCCTAGGATGTTGGATTCGATAGGGTTAGTTCAGCAATGAAGTCGGTCAATGCTTAGGCCTTTAATGTTTGTCTTAGCTCGTACTAGATCCCATGCTCAGATAACTCAATAACCCAAGTTGTCATCTTGCCAGTTAACTCGAGCTTGTGCAAAATGCGCCAGATGGGTTGATCTATTCGTACTACAATCTGATGTAATTGAAAGTATGGTATGGTTTAAGCTGCCTCGCCGCCATAACAAGTGTGAATACCACTTTCTCCATTTTTGGGTATCTTGGTTCGGCCTTTGAAGGGCCCTACTTACGAAGTAAACCAATTTTTGTCCTTCTGGCGTCTCCCTTATCAGTGCCACGCTCACGGCTTCATCAACAATAGCAAGATACAGGTATAATATCTCACCTGTTCAAGTTTAGTGAGTAAAGGGAAATGACAAAGTCTTCTTCAGCCTTTCAAAGGCAGCCTCACACTCTTTGGTCCATTCAAACGTTTTGCCTTTCCATAAAAGCTTGAAAAAAGGAATGGCATTTTGTGCCGATTTGGCCACGAACCTTGTTAATGCCGCCAGTTGCCTAGTCAGCTTATGGACCTCTTTTACACTCTGTGTACTTTTCATCTCTAATATAGCAGGTATTTTTTCTGGTTTAGCTCAATTCCCCTTTCCGACAGTATATATCCCCAAAACTTTCCCGCTGAGACTCTGAATGTGCATTTATTAGGGTTCAACCTCAGTTGTACTTTCTAAGCTGCCTGAAAATCTCTTCTAGGTCTTGAAGGTGCATTTCAGGGGTGGCACTCTTCACGATCATATCGTCAACATACACTTCTAAGTTTCGACCAATCTATTTCTCAAACACCTTATTCATCATTCTCTGATATATAGCTTTTGCATTCTTTAGCCTGAACGACATTACATTATAACAGTAATTGGCCTTCTCGGTCATGAAGGTAATGTTTTCTTAATCATCTGGGTGGAGTGGAATCTGGTTGTATCTAGAGTATGCATCCATGAAAGACAAGTAACGATATCCAAACAAACCATCAACCAATCTGTTAATGTCAGGGAAAGGGTATGAATCTTTTGGGCAGCGCTTGTTAAGATCGATATAATCTACACACATCCTCCATTTGCCATTTTTTCTTCTTGACAAGGACTACGTTGGCAAGCGAAGTAGTGTACTTCACCTCCTGAATAAATCCGGCATTCAACAATTCAGCGACACGCCTTTTAATCTCCTGCAAACGTTTTGGGGCCATTTTCCTTCTTCGTTGGCATACCAATTTTATAAAGGGGTCCACTTCCAACCAGTGGCAAATGAAATTAAGGTCTATCCCCGGCATATCCACTAACTTCTAGGCAAATAAGCCGGTGTAATTTTTTAGCAAGTTGGACATATTGACCTTTATCTTATCGTCGAGGTCGGTCCCAATTTTCATAATCTGCCCAGCCTCTTTTCCCAACTCAACCGGGATGCACTCTCCTTCCAGCTTTGGATAAGGTATCCAAGAGTCTCGCTTTATATCATCTCGACAATCTAGCTCCGTTAGCAGAACATCTCTTTTTTTAACATTGGGTTTGTATTCCAGCTCGACTCAGGGCTAGCTTTGAAAGACTCCTTGTAACACTCTCTAGCCTTTCTTTGATCACCTCGTAAGGTGACTACTTATATATCGTCACTTACGAACTTCATTGTTAGATGTGATACCGAGATGACAGCACCCAACATGTTCAACGTCGACCTCCTAAGGATTGCGTGGTATGAAGATTTAGTGTTCACCACGATAAACAGGGTCATCACGGTTTTCGTGGCAGGCAGTTTCCCAAAGGTTACATGAAGCTTTATATAGCCGATTGGCATAATACAATGCCTAGAGAATCTGATCAAATCTTTGTTATACGGCATTAACTTGGATTCTGGTATTTTGAGTTTCTCAAAAAGCTCGTAGAACATGATGTCGGCTGAACTTCCAATGTCCACTAAAATCCAGTGAACCTCCTTATTCGCCATAGGTGCCTTCACTAGGAGGGGATCATCACAGTTTGGCATAAAGTCACCATAGTTAGAATTGTCAAAAGTTAGCAGTGGTGCTCTTTTTTTATTAGAAATTCTAACAGCACAAATCCTAAACAAAGTTGTTAATACTTCCCTAGCATGTCTCTTCCTCGCATTGTTGGATAGACCTCTACTGGAAAATCCGCTTGCTATTACATAGATAACTTCATGACTTCACACCGGAGAATGAACAAGAGATCTTATCGGTCGCCGGGATGATGATCGATGTGGTGACATGTGTTGTATAGCCTGGACCTTGGTTTATTCTCGCACATGCCGAGATGTGGTATGGCTTCTAGACAGGTTGTGTCTACGTGGCGACCTACCCCTCCTCAGGGAATAGCGTTCCCTCCTACGGCTTTGAGTTCTTTCCCTCTTCATGGGTAGGGAATGCCAATGCTTAATGTGACTATTTTGGCCTTGCTTACAAACCAACTAAGCCTTCCCCGCCTTATTAATACCTCAATTGTGTCTTTCAACTGGTAGCATTCGTCAATATCATGTCCTGACGCCCTATGATATCGACAAAACTTTGACTGATCACCACTTTCTTTATTTTTCAATGGTTTTGGGGGCTTTATCCCTTCTTCTACAAACTCTACATTTAGTACTTCGTTTGAGATTCTCCCTCTTGATGTGTTCAATGACGTATACTCTTCAAACCGCGACCCCCCTTTATATAGACCCCGGTCTTCATGACGCGGTGGTTTATTCGTTTCTGGCATGTGATTCTTTTTCAGCATCGTAATCTCTACAAATTTTGCTTTCCGGCTTTAAACACACTCTCATAATTAATGTATTTGTCCTCTTTCTTCAAGAATCCCTCCATTAACATGGAGGCGTCTTAGCAATCAACATAAAGAAAGGCGAACCTTCCTTCACTCCATCTTTGGCCAGCATCAATATTACTCCAGCCTATAAATTTTTTACTGTCCTTGCTTCTTGATTAAATCTGCTAATGTAGTCTCTCAGCTGCTTGTCTGCACCCTGGCGGATCCTTCTCAAATTTGCCTCAAATTGACAATAACATAAGAAGTATAGTTCTTTCTTTGTACTTCTACTCAATTAATGCTCCCTTAGCAACAACCACTCCAATGATGTCTATAAATAAATTTTAATATAGATTCAACACAAATTAAAGAATATTGATAAAAAAATTATAATATTTAATCTTACCAACTAAGTATGCATCCTCCTTACTTGCTTCAAAAATATCTATATATAATGTGAAGGTAAACCCAATAAAATGAATACATGAATCATTAACCGACCTCACTATGGCCACTGGTTTAAAATAAAGCCTGTACAGATGATTGGTTGCCTTGTATATGTAATTGTTAAGCGCCACTAATAAATTTTTTACATTGTAACGTCTTCCCTCTAGTAATAGTGGCTCAAATTTGTCAACTGAATTACTCCATATCGTGCATTGAATTTTGTCGAGCTGCATAAAACAAAATAAATAGTTATGAATAAGACAATATTGCTAAAACACTGAAAAAGAACATAACATTAGTTTAAGGCATACCTTCTCATCCATGATGACCATTTCGATAAATTGTTTTTGCTCTGGTTTTCTGAAGTTCGACAGTCTCCAAAGATGAAGAATTATAATTTGTAATTTCCATATCTTCTATTCATTTTGAACATTAATGTTTGAAATTGAGTTGAAATTGAAAGACGTTGTATGATAGAAAACAAAGTTATTGAAAGAATTGGAATTACATGGTCTGAATCATTATGCTAATTATTTATAATGATTATTATATTTTTAAAAAGAAAATTATAATATTTCTATTTAATGAAAAATATATTAAAAATTGTATTTGATTTTTAAAGTAATTACCTTATCTGTCTCATTCCATCTTGTAAAAAAACTAATAATTATAACATAGGTGTACTTTAATTTAAATCCTATACAATACAATGAAGGTTTTATATTATATTTTTGAAAAGGAGATTATAAGATTTTTATTTAGTGACCAATATATTAAAAATTGTATTACAATTTTTAGAGTAATTACTCTATTTGTCTCATCTCATCTCGTACCTTATTCTTTCTATTATGTAAAAATATTTCTATTTAGAAACATGATAATCATATCTGATCCCCTAGTATAATTTTTAGAGCAATCCGTTTTATATTAGCAATAAAAAAATCGTAATTTAATAATTATATTGAGAATAATCAAGCAATAAATTAAAAATAACTTTTATTATATATTAAAAATGCTTTAATTATCATAATAAAAATATTACCCTAATTATCATAATTACCGTAATTATAAATGAGATTCAAAAAATATGAAAAATTGATTTTCTTGTTATATAAAATCAAAATCAATTTAAGATTTAATTATCTAATTGATAAATTTAAGTAGAATATATAGTTATTACAAATATCTTAATTATAAATGTCTTAATTACTATAATTAAATATAATAATATATTTATATGAATGAAAAACAAAAAAAACTGTGGAATTTAGGTAGAAAATGAATGAATATAATGTTATCACATGGCATTTTTTCATATTATAAAATCTTCTTTTATAATATATAATAGATTGTATTGAGGCCTTTGGCTTTCCGTTCATTTGTTGGGCATACTTTTGCACTCAAGGTCCACAACCACAAGTGACTTATATCAGCACTTTATTTAGATCCATCCTAAAAAGTCAGGTTGTCCGAATGAGGGGAAGCAAAAGCTATGGTTGGTAGACAAATATATTTCCATCTTTAGGATATTTAGGTCATCTTCATTTCAGCTTCTTTTTTTTTTTTAGTTTTTTTCTCCTTAAAAAGAGATGTTCGACCTTTGAAAAAAAAATTCTTAAAAAATTAAAAAGTTATTTTTTTTAAATAAATTGCACTCACTTCCCTTAAGATATATGCATATTACATTGTCCTATTTATTCTATAAAATATATTCCCTTACCTCTGACAGATTCAAGGATATGACACTTTGCTCTATTTTTTAATTTTTCGTTGAAATTACGTTAGCTTCCATTTAAAAACCATTATTACCAAATTATCATTTGTACTATAATCCCTCAAAGATGCAATTACTACCAAATTGTCATTTATATAAAAAGGCTAACTTTGATGATTAATAATATAGTTTAGCAAGGCAAATGGAGTCTTGATAAACTCTACCCCAATGGCCTTGCTATATCTTATCTCTTCTTTGTAGATGGTGTTCATCTCTTTTCCAAAGCCAAGGCTTTTAAGGTGCGGCATATGTTTAATTTATTTGATCAGTTTTGTAGGGGCTTAAGCTTCAAGATAAATGTTAAAAAATCTAAGGCCTTTTGTTCTAGAGGCATCTCTGCTACTGAGAAAGCAAAGTTTTTTATATATCTCGACTATCAGCTTTGCTACAAATAGTGGCAAGTATCTAAGATTTCCACTGTTTATTGGTGGTGTGAAAGTGCAATATACTCTAATACTCAATTGGAAATCACTTATTATGTATGACAGAATATCTTCTTTTTTTTCTTTTTTTCGATTGGCAAATAAGGGATTTATTAAATAAGAGTACCAACGGTACTCAGAATTACAAAGTTAGAGAGAAAAAAAAGGAAAGCCACCCAAGGCACAATGATACGGAAAAACAAATGCGATACAAGGCACAAATGAACAAAACTGATTCCGCTGAAGAAATACATACCATACATGACAGAATAGCTTAAGTGCTAATCCTTAACGGCAGGCCTATGGATTTCCATATAATCAACAAACTCATCTGCATATTTTTGGTGCAGTTCTTTGTCCCCAAATATCTTACTAATCTCCTCTGCTTGACTCCGGTAAGTTTTTCCTTCCTCTTCCAACATCACTGCTCTCAATGCCTTGGCCACTGAATCCCTAGCGAACTTCCCATCATGCTCATTTCTGGGTACTTTGATCCCTACCTTTTTCTCCTTCATATCCCTTGCAATTAACCATTGTTCATTTTGGAAGGGCAACATAATAAGTGGGCACCCAACGTGAAGGCCCTCTATCACTGAACTCCAACCACAGTGAGTCAGGAATCCCCCAACAGACTTGTGTGTTAAAATCCTCAACTGTGGTGCCCATGTTCTCCACATCATTCCCCTTTTTGACTGATTCTCAAGCGAATCCTGCGACACAATAGCAGAAATGTTTTGCTTCTTTAGAACCCAAAAATAGGGAAGATCAGATATTTCTAATCCCATAGCAATTTCAGTAAACTCTTCATCACTTAGTGTCACCTCAGTTCCAAATGCTATATAAATCACTGACCCTTTTTCCTGTTTATCTAACCAATTAAGGATGGCTTCCCAGTTGTCATCCTTGCCGTCTTCACTGAACTGTAGTGAAGGTGGCAATAACCCAACTGGAATCACTGGTTTCCTACTTATACTCTCAAGCAATTTGAGAGACTCACCTTCAATCTCCACGCAGCTTCTTCGAGCTGACACTTCAACACCATTCAGGATTTCTATAAGTCGAAACATATCTGAAACCCCAGATTCATCTTGTGCAGCATGGACATCTAAAAATGCTTTTTCCTCCGGAGATTCACTTGCCTTTCGCATAAACGAATCCAAAATAGAAGACGTGCCATATGCGCTCAAAATAGAGAAAAAGATGCATGAGATGCCCAGCTTAGAAGATATTGGGGGCAGCCAGTATGGTGCAAAGTCGCATATGATCCAATCAGGTGTCGATCTTTCCAGAAACTTAGTCAAAGGTTTATCAAGACCATCAAAAGCTTTCTTGAGGTATGGAATGATGTGGTGAGATATGTCCGTTGTGGCCTCTGCATTTGCAGGGAGTTTAGCAACATGGGGCAGTGGGATATCTATCTGATCCACCAAAGTTTGTAGACTTTAAGGTAGTTTAGGGAGGCGATGGATGTTTCTAGGTGTGGAAATGAAAGAAATTTTGTGACCCTTTTGAGCTATGAGTTTTGCAAGCTCAAAAAATGGGCTTATGTGACCAAAGGCTAGCCATGGAAACACAGCAATGTGCAGCTTCTGATGCTGCTCCGCCATGGATAATAGTGTCTCTGACTTAATTACGGTTGATCATAAAGGGTTACCTCTAATGTATGAACAACATCAATTTTTAATTGCGTTCGTGTCGCGCACTAAACATAAAATAATCATTCATTCATTAGTGTGGTCATGTCAAAGATAAAATTTGAGATATCAAATAGTTTCTACATAATGTTATACGCTTTACATAACATTCTATTTTGACAATACTAGTGTAATAATTTGTGCCCTGCCTAGGTATTAATTTATAATATATAATTTTTTATATTGTTATATTTTTAATGTATTTTTCAACTATTTTATAATCTTGCAAATATATATGTTATATTTATAAAAATGAATATTTATATATATTCATATAATTTTATATTCATAAATTTGTTATATTATTTTCATTTATATAAACTTATTTTTTTAAAATATTATCTTTGTAAATATATTTATATTTATATATAAATTATGACATTTTTACTTATGAAAGTTGAGGGAAAATAAATTTAAAATGATTTATCGAATTTAATTAAAAAAATTGAGACCAAAAATGAGAATTTGAGAATTTTATTGGAATAAAATTTGGATGTACAATTACTATATGTATAATTTATATATGTATTGTAAAATGAATGCACGCTTCATCTAAATTGAATTATTTAGACATTTTGTCTAAATGTGTGTTTGGATGAGGAATTTTAAGGGAGCAATTCATTTTTTTGGTGAATTTAAAATGCTATGTAATAAAATGTTTTGTTTGAGTAGTGTATTTAAAAGAAATTTAAAATTCAAGTAATTCTATCAGGTATTTTAATTAACATTATTCATATATAGAAATTCAAATTCTCCACAAAAAGTAAGAAATTGAAATTCTCTCTCCCACCCTCGCAACTCAGGCTTGCTCTTTTTAAATCGGTTCAGTTGGAACGGATTTAAAAAGTAACTCGTATTGTCTATTTTAAATTCAAAATATTATTTCTAAACGGTTGAACCTGAAGCAAGTTAAAAAAGTTTGATCAAATTTCAAAAATGCCATCGGGTTCTCATTCTAAACTGGTTCATTTTGAATTGAGTTAAATTCATGCTTTAAAAAGTGTTTTATCTGGTAGTGAACTTTTTAAACCGGTTGTGATAGAACCAATTTAAAAAGCACTTTTTAAATCGGTTCAATCACAAACTGGTTTAAAAAGTCAAGGCTTTTTAAATTGGTTCTTCCAAAACCAATTTAAAAAGTCATAAAAACAATTTATGCGCTATCATTTTAGATCGGTTAGTAGAAAACTGATTTAAAAAGTGAATATTTGTTTTTAAAATTAACTTTTTGGCTCGGTTATATGTGAACCGGTTTAAAAAATTTCATTAAAATGGTAAAACTGCCACCATGTCTTGATTTTTACTCGGTTTATTAATAACCGAGTTAAAATCTTGCTCTAAAAAGCCTTTTTTTGTAGTAGTGAAGGATTGATTTCTAAATGAATGTCACCTATAAGACATAAATCATTATTTTAACATTTTTTTTCTTTTTGGTTTTCTCAACACCTAACATAGATATGTTTTGTTATCCTAATATAATAAATATAATCTTATTACTCATCTTTTGTCTTTGTAATTTGGGAAATATATAAGCAATGAAGGAGCCTAATTTTAAAATGATTGAAAAGAAATTATTTAGGAAAAAATAAGCCACAACATTTATTCAACTGAGAAATTGAAGCATCATAACGAAAGAAATGCGATAAATAGTTAGTTTATTTATTTATTTTTTAAGAATGTAATGAATAATAGGTTAAAAAGATGTATAAATGATTTATGGAAGGAGATGTCACTAAATCCTAAGAAGAAGCGAATTATTGAACTAAGATGTGATACGAATGACAAAATGTTGATGTGATAAGATGTATCAATCAAGCAGCCAAAATACCAACACAATTTGTGATTTGGGTTTTATACATTATAAATAGATAGTTTACAACATAACACTCTCTCTTCATGAAATACTTAAATCATACCGTCATTTCTTTTATTTTGAAAAATAACATTCCTGTCATTTGAAATATTAATATGCATGTTATTTCAGTTTACATTAAGTTGTACGAGTCTTTTTCTTTTTGCTCAACAACTTTTTTACATTTTTTTCCTTTCATAATTACTAATCATTACTCTTTCACGATAAAATGGACAAAGCGTATCACATTTAATTTCTTAAGAAAAATGAGTATAATGGGCAGAACAAATTTTACTCCTGAAAGTAAAATGACAATTTTTATGCTGTTAGCGAAGAATAAGAAATGATTTGAATTAGTTATTTTTTTTAATTTCATGAAAATGTCATAATTTTATGGATTCTAATTTCAAAGTTTCTAAAAATAAAAAAAAATATAAATGTGTAGAGTCAATTTTAATTCTAAGCTTTAATTTTATGCCTAATTCCAAACCGAAATTAAGATTGGTATTAGTATTTGAAAAACCATCGAAATTTAAATGTCAATATATTAAAATCTCATAATAAATATATAGACATGTAAAAAAAATTATTTTTTTATTGATGTATGAACTTTATTTTATAATTATATAATTTAAAAAAGATAGTTACATGAAAAGGAACTTATTCCTCCCCAAAAAACGTAGTTGTGCCACAAAAGGAAAATACAACTAATGAAATGACGGATTCTATAGGTGGTCCACTGTGTACCACAACTAACATCCATTGGATTAATCTTTATTGTACATGTTATCTTATATTCTCCCACATCAGATTTTTGCCTCCCCCACACCCCTCTCTCTCTTTCTCCATCATCAAACACCCCTTCCCAGCAGTTGCCACTGCCGCCGCCAATGTTCCCACAACAGCCATCAATGCCAGTGTCACCGTTCCTTCTCCTCCATCCTCGTCGATTTTAACTCCACCAACAAGAAGAAAAACAAGACAACGAGGGGGTTCCTCCGCAGTGAAAATGCTGTGGCTGGTGAGATTCTTAGGGTTTCTCTCCACCACAGTACTTGTCATTCTCCTCTCCCCTTCCCTCCAATCCTTCCACCCCACCAAAGCCATCCGCTACTCCCAGCTCTTGCTCTTGACCCCCCAATTTTCGGGATCTATAGGAGGTGTGTAGATTTGAATTATTATTTTTTTAATTTTTTTGTTGGTTTGTTTGTTTGGTGTATGATGTTGCTGAAGGTGTGTAGATATGAAATATTTGGTGTGTTTTGTTGGTTTGTTTGTTTGGCATGTAGATCTAAAATTTTTGGTGTGTTTTGTTGGTTTCCTTTGTTTGGCATGTAGATTTGAAAATTTTGGTGTGTGAGGTGCGAGAGGTGAGGCCCATTATGAGGTAGAGGGTAAGGTACTTGAAAAGGGAGGCGGCACTGTTGCCAATAGTGGTGGATGGTAAATAGGAGGACATCTGAGAAGGTGAGATTGGAAGATCAAGACTAGGCTTCGATGGGTATTTATGTTCTTCCACCAGATCTGGGAAGAAAAAAGGAGAACAAGAAAAAAATAAAACGCTGCCACCGAAAATTGCCTTTGGCGGTAGCGCATGATGGTTGGCGATGAGAAGGCGGCGGCTGGAGTAAGGGAAGGGGGTGATGGCAGTCAAGAAATGGAAAAAAAAAAAAAAAAGAAGAAGAAAACGGGATCTGGTGTGGGAAGGCTTACAATAATAAGATTAATCTAACGGTTAAAACTTATGGTCTACCGTGGACCACCTATCAAGGTGGCCCATTCTAGCCACCATCCTAACAAAATAACTCCCATAAACCGATTTAGTAAGGAACAATATGAATTGCAAAGTCAATGGGCAAGGTGGTTCATTCGTTTCGTTACATGAAACGTTTACCATTTTGGTGGACTGAATTAGACACGTAAAACGTGAGAGAGCGCATAGCATTGAGACTTGGGAAATGTTGGAACTGGGTAATGATCGACCCCGAGCCATTTAAGCTTGTGTTGCGTTGTCGTTAATTCGTCGCACTATTACTATTAGTTTGAACGCTTAGCATAGACTTGTGTTGTAGGGTGTGCTAGAGAAAATGTCAGCAAAAAGTGAAATGGGTTTGAGGGATGGGTTGTGAGGAGTGAAGAATGTGATCAGTGCTCTTAGATAAAATAGGTGGTCTACTGGTGGACCATTTTTCTAGGTTGTTACATATATGAATAAAAAATAATCAACAGTTAAGATTTGTTGTTTTGATTAACAATCTCAATTATTGATTTTTTTTATTCATATATCTAACAATTTAGAAAGATGGTCTACCGATAAATCATTTAATATGTTTCTTCACTGTAGAAATTGCCAAATGATTAAGGGGAGAAAGTGAAAACCGACACTTAAAATAGGTAATTCAAAAAAGATAACAGACAAGTTCAGCAATTGGCAGGAAATCACTAAGGCTATAACACATAACAAGAAAATTAGTTAAGTTAATTTGTGCATGTTTGGATTAAAGTTTGTTGAACTCAAAAGTACTTTTGCTCTCAAAGCAAAAAAAATTTCCTTTTTACATTTTTATATTGAAATTTGTTTTTATGCATTGAAATTTGTAAAAATACTTTTGTAACTATCATCCAAATATTATCGATTGAAAACCATAGGTCCAAAGTGGTCAACTAGAGCCTTTCACCAAATTTTCTCCCCAACAAATTAAAGAGTTGCTGTGAGAGTCAGGAAGTAAGAGGTGAACCTCGATGGCCATGCATAGAAGTTTTGCAGTTTTCAATGTATAAATGTACTACCTTCGTTTTTGTTTAAGTGTCATTTAAGCTTTTTATACACAAACCAAAAAATGTAATAAATTTTCTTGTTTTCCATAAAATAGTTTTGAAATTTCTATTGTACTCTTTCTCATTTTACTCTACAATAAATGTATACTAGTTATAAATGTGTAAATTAATTAAAAATTAGGTGAGAAGTAAATGTATACTTGACAAAGAAGTAATTAATATTATTTTAAATTTTGAAAATGACAGATAAATAAAAACAAAAATTTTCTAAAAAAATGACAATTAAAAAGGAACAAGGGAGTAATGTATAAATGTAGAAGTAATGTGAGTGATGAACTGGGTTGAATGTGAGTATAGTTGCACAAACTGATATCTGAATACTCGAAGCCATCCATCAGCCGTGGGCCAACAGTTATCAAATATAATTAGGTGCTCAATTGAACGCAATACATTATGAGAAGATCTGTTGAGAACGTGGGGGTTTGAATGCAGTGAGTAGTCACCCACGATAAGTAATAGCAGTTTAATTAAGCTCTTAGGTAAATACATTTATGTATAAATAATGTTCAGCACCGATTGCGTATAATGGAATATTTTTCTTTGCACGATGAGTAGCACGTGTCTTGACGCATCTCTCTCTTCAAGCCAAAAGGATGTCCTACATATAAGGACTCCAAACGCTTAAGTCAACATCTGAGAAAGTATGAGCAAGTTGTTATTTAGAAAGGGAGTGTGTAACTAAATTCCTAATGCATTCCTTTTATATTTGGCGCAATACTTTGTAGGTGGGGCTAGCCTTGTGTATTACGTGGGTGACGCACTAATATTCAATCTCGCAGTTCTTGATTGATCTTTATGAGATATTTTCTTTTACTATTTAGTGCTTTGTGCCTATATTGCTTGAATGGAAGACACAATCCATCTGTTATTAATTATCTCGGGTTGCTGGGTTACTGGTTTTTGGGTCATCGTAAAATTTGAGGAGTTTGGGCATTCAGATATCAACAAATTAGCATGTCGTTGATTGGATGCTAACCTCTTATTTGAGCCCCATAATTTCTTAAATTTGTTTTATGAACACATTCTCTAACACACTTTTTTGAACACAATCTCTCATTGATTAAAATAATTTTGTGAGTCTCACATCTTATTTAATGGTTTTCTCTCTTTGATTTTGTGATATTTAATAAATTTCAACCAATAAAAAAGAATGTGTTCAAAAGAGTGTGTTAGAGAGTGTCTTGGTAGCCTCTTTTGTTTCATTAGATTGCCAACATTTTTGAATGCTTCTGGCCCAGATTCATTTATTTGAAAATGGCGGCAACAATAATGAGTAATTACGGTTCGTGTTCCACCTAAACACATTGGTGACAACCAAGTTTATCGCATTGGCGGTCAGTCAAGATTATGATAGTCTAATATACATTTTCATATAAAGGAGCCACAAATGTTGTGCCAATCTTTAAGTATATTTCGGGCAGCCAAGAGTTTCTTGATTCCTGCCTTTTGGTCCGCAGTGAGCCAAGTTGGGAATTCAATGCTGAACTTTATCCTCAAGTTTTCCTTCTTTGTTGGCCGCAACGTAAGAGTTTTTATTCTTTTTTACTCACCGCAACCGCATCGGGATCGGAATTGTATCCGCATTTTCCTGCAATGTCAAGAATGGTGATGAAACTGCGACCGCAACCTCAATTTAGAACCATGGTTGGATCCTTTGGGAGAGGCATTCCTTCTCTTACAACAACCTCCTCATTATCAGGATGAATAACATTGTTGATTGGTACAGTTAAATTTCTACCATCCAGCGTAGTGAGATTCACGGTATAACCAGTCAAGGCTTCGGCAAGAGAAATCTTTTGGGTGACAATGAGATCATTTCCATCTCGAGTGAATACATTACTGCTGCACCCACAAGAAAATGAGTGAAAAGTCATAAAGTTTTGGCGGATGTTTACTTTTTATTTATTTTTTTTTAATTTTTGTATTTACCTGGATAAAATTGGTTGTTTAGAATATTGGCCCATAATTGAAGAACATTATACACAACATTCAATCAAAACGTATGACAAGAGAGTCTAAATTTGGAAGTGTAACTCGATGAACAACCATTGTTATCAAGCATTTTTTCTCATATTTTCTAATGAACAATTTATCAATTACCTCACACACTCAACAAAAGAGTCAGAATTTTTACCACGGGACCTATAAAATGGAAAGACAGTTCTCAAGGATAAAGTGAAGAAGACAGATATAATCAAATACAAAACAAGGGTCATGTCAGTAGTAACTAATTACTTCTATTATCTAAATGACATTTGAAATTCACCCTTAAAATTGTAGATTAAAAGGATCCTTGTACAAACATCACAGATACAGTTTGTTTCTCAAACCAGCAACCAACTCAGCAAACAAACAAACAACATTGGGACTGAATGGTGCTCAATTACAAACACTAACCAATATATAAACTTTGTCCTGGCAGATAATATATTACAAGAAAAAACAACACCAATCATTTTTTGTTCAACAAGTGACTTTGTCCCAATGATAATAAAAACTGAAACTGAAATCTGGGATGCTAGGGTCTTTATACAACAACAAAGTGCAAATAAAACACCTTTCCCTCTGAACATTTATAACTCAATAAATCCCAAATTTTACTAACACACTTCTGAAATAGGAATCTTCATCAGTTGGAAATCACTTATTATGTATGACAGAATAGCTTAAGTGCTAATCCTTAACAGAAGGCCTATGGGTTTCCATATAATCAACAAACTCATCTGCATATTTTTGGTGCAGTTCTTTGTTCTCAAATATTTTACTCATCTCCTGTGCTTGACTTCTATAAGTTTTTCCTTCCTCGTCCAACATCACTGACCTCAATGCCTTGGCCACTGAATCCCTAGTGAAGTTCCCATCATGCTCATTTCTCGGTACTTTGATCCCTACCTTTTTCTCCTCCATATGCCTTGCAATTAACCATTGTTCATTTTGGAAGGGCAACATAATAAGTGGGCACCCAACGTGAAGGACCCTCTATCACTGAACTCCAACCACAGTGAGTCAGGAATCCCCCAACAGACTTGTGTGTTAAAATCCTCAACTGTGGTGCCCATGTTCTCCACACCATTCCCCTTTTTGACTGATTCTCAAGCCAATCCTGCGACATCAATAGCAGAAATGTTTTGCTTCTTTAGAACCCAAAAATAGGGAAGATCAGATAGTTCTAATCCCATAGCAATTTCAGTAAACTCTTCATCACTTAGTGTCACCTCAGTTCCAAATGCTATATAAATCACTGACCCTTTTTCCTGTTTATCTAACCAATTAAGGATGGCATCCCAGTTGTCATCCTTGTCGTCTTCACTGAACTGTAGTGAAGGTGGCAATAACTCAACTGGAATCACTGGTTTCCTACTTATACTCTCAAGCAATTTGAGAGACTCACCTTCAATCTCCACGCAGCTTCTTCGAGCTGACACTTCAACACCATTCAGGACTTCTATAAGTCGAAACATATCTGAAACCCCAGATTCATCTTGTGCAGCATGGACATCTAAAAATGCTTTTTCCTCCGGAGATTCACTTGCCTTTCGCATAAACGAATCCAAAATAGAAGACGTGCCATATGCGCTCAAAATAGAGAAAAAGATGCATGAGATGCCCAGCTTAGAAGATATTGGGGGCAGCCAGTATGGTGCAAAGTCGCATATGATCCAATCAGGTGTCGATCTTTCCAGAAACTTAGTCAAAGGTTTTTCAAGACCATCAAAAGCTTTCTTGAGGTATGGAATGATGTGGTGAGGAATGTCCGTTGTGGCCTCTGCATTTTCAGGGAGTTTATCAACATGGGGCAGTGGGATATCTATCAGATCCACCAAAGTTTGTAAACTTTCAGGTAGTTTAGGGAGGCGATGGATGTTTCTAGGTGTGGAAATGAAAGAAATTTTGTGACCCTTTTGAGCTATGAGTTTTGCAAGCTCAAAAAATGGGCTTATGTGACCAAAGGCTAGCCATGGAAACACAGTAATGTGCAGCTTCTGATGCTGCTCCGCCATGGATACTAGTGTCTCTGACTTAATTACGGTTGATCATAAAGGGTTACCTCTAATGTGTGAACAACATCAATTTTTAATTGGGTTCTTGTCGCACACTAAACACAAGATAATCATTCATTTATTAGCAGTGGTCATGTCAAAGATAAAATTTGAGATATCAAATACTTTATACATAAAGTTATACTTATATACTTTACGTGTAACATTCTATTTTGACAATACTAGGTGTTGATTTATAATATGTAATTTTTTATATTGTTATATTTTTAATGTATTGTTCAACTATTTTTTAATCTTGCAAAGATATATGTTATATTTATAAATATGAATATTTATATATATTCATATAATTTTATATCCATAAATTTGTTATATTATTTTCATTTATATAAACTTAATTTTTTAAAATATTATCTTTGTAACTAAATTTATATTTATATATAAATTGTGACATTTTTACTTACGAATTTTGAGTGAAAATAAATTTAAAATGATTTATTGAATTTAATTAAAAAAATTGAGACCAAAAATGAGAATTTGAGAATTTTATTAGAATAAAATTTGGCTGTACAACTACTACATGTATAATTTATATATGTATTGTAAAACGAACGCATGCTTCATCTAAATTGAATTATTTACACAATTTGCCTAAGGGTTTTATGCACATTTTTTTCTATTTAATATTTGATATCATGTATTGTACAATGAACTCATGAAGATATTTTCAGTATCAAAATCTTGTGAGGGAGTTATTGGTCATTAAAATAATCATCAAAATCACTTCCAAAATTAACAAAATAAGATAGTTGTATTATCACTTTACATAACAAAAATGTTAATTTGACCACACAATTAAAAAGTTAATGTCCATACTAATAAGTGTAGCAACACACATCAAGTTGTTTCATGTTAACTGCACTTGAATCCACACTTCAATTAATAAGAGAACATAGAGAATAGGATACGCAATTGACCTAAACAAAAAAAAAGTCAATGGAAAAGGAATCTTAGAAAGTAAAAAATATTTTATATAATTAAATATACAAAAGATAAATAACAAATCAAATTTTGAAATACTTCCTTATAGACAACATTAATTAATTGTTATATTTAGATGAAGATTGTCTCCATTTTCAATAAGTATCTTCAACCCCTTTTTGCTTTTAACCCTTGAAACAAAAACATAAAATTGTCCATGACTAAACACTGGTTGTGGAAGATATAATCCAACATAGGAAAGTGTTTGTCCTTGTAATTTGTTAATTGTCATACCAAAACAAACACACATTGGAAATTGTCTTCAATTGAAAAGGCAAATTTAAGTCATTTATAACCATGCTCATCCTTAGAATAAGAACAGTGTCTCCAATGGTAGTCCCAGTAAGTGCCATGTAGTCAAGGACACGGTCTCCCAATCTTCTTACTTTTAATCTTGTATCATTACACAATCCATTGGATTGATCAATGTTTCTCATCAACATTACAGGGACTCCAACTTTCAAGCAGAATTTATGTGGAGGAAGTCCAAAACAATTTATAGCATTCAACACCTAAGGAGAAAATGCATCCAACTCACTCTTTACATTATCATTTTCTTTATATATTGAATTTGAACTCAAATAAATTTTCTTTTCTCCTGATATCCTCAACATCACATAATCATTGATCTTTTCATCCAATTCAATAGTAGGAGCCAAAATTGTTCTTTCTCTAAATTAGTTTGTATTTAATATGTTATTCAACAGACCGAGGTAAGCAAAATTAACCAAGTCATCAAACCCAAATGAGGTGTTTATTATAAGCATTTCATCAGGTATTTTGTATTTCTGTCTCTCCATTTATTGGCTTTCCAATGTTACCATCACCTATATTCAGCAACCATTGTGGGAATTCTAATATGTCTAATCTATTTAAGCATGAAGATACATTTGCAAGTCTCATGTTCTTCATTAAACGAAGAACTTAACAAAAAGGCCATAGGTAAGAAGAATTTATTGTTGCATTCACTACATCTTTTTTTGATGCTTTAGGAATAACATGTAAAACATGTCTAAAATCACCACCTAATACCACAAATTTTCCTTTGACTGGCAACTTTGGGTTATATGGTTCAGAATATCTTAAAATTTCTTTCAAACACCTATCTAAAGCTTCAAAACACCACTTATTCATCATTGGAGCCTTATCCTAGATGATCAACTTAGCCTTTATCAATAACTTAACACGAGGGCTACCTTGCTTGATGTTACACGTTGAATCCTCGACTATAGATAATGAAATTTTGAACCTTGAGTATGTAGTCGGTCCTCCTGACAACAACTGGGAAGCTATTCCGCTCAAGGCAACATTTAGAACAATACGACTGGGAGTAGCAAAACAATTCATTTATCCATCATCCATCCAATCCATCTACAAGTAAATCCATCCAATCCATCCATTATAAATAATAATAATAATAATAACAACAATAATAATAATAATGGATTGGATCCAATCCATCCATTTTATTTTATGGATGGTTAATGATCCATCCACTATTTTTTCAAAATTCATTGGACTACATTAAATAAAAAAATAAAATCCATTGGATAAAAAAAAATAAAGAGACAAATGTAAGTTTCATGAAACGTGCTCAGAGGTACATAACTATCATAATTTAAAAGAACAAATTTATATAGCGCTGGACAAACAAATTTTTTTTAGTCACATTTAAGCAAGCTAGAAATATCTAGCAAAGCAAAAGATGGGCTTGGAGCAGCTGAATAATGGATAATGGCCTTTGCTGATCTTTTAAGAAAAACAAGAAAAGTCACGCAGCAATTGTTGATTGAAGGCTCACATTTTTTCCAAAACCCATTGAACCCTATTGTCTATTGTAGCTTGTTAATTGAAGCAGTGACTATGTCCCTGTAAAAGGTGATTGTGTATAGGGAGGATAACTTGTCTTATATGATAATAACATTAATTGTTTAAAAATTAATTTACTAGAATTTAAACCAAATAAATTGTTATATTAATTCTTTTAACTTTAAAACTCATTATATTCCACTTCAAATGTATATTACATCAAGAGAGAGGGGGGAGAGAGATTAGAGAAAGAGAGGAGAGAGAAAGGAGAGAGTGGGGAGAGAATATTTTAAACATAAAAATTATTTAAATTTTAAAATATATTATTTTTGTGAATGGATTGGATATCCATCCATTAAAAATTGTTAATGGATGGATTGGATTGGATTTTATTAGATGGATCATGGGTGGATTGGGTTTTTTAAATGAATTTTTAATGGATCAAAATGGATTAATAGATTATTTTTAGCCAATCCATTGTAATTCGACTAAGAATTTATTCAATCCATCCGTTTGCCTTTCCTACATACGACCTCTTAAGCGTATAGACGCTGATAGTGTGTTCAAAATAAATGTTTTCCCTGTTTCACCGTAGCCATAAACAAGAAGAATCCATCCTTGTTTGCATAAACAACATCAATAGTTGTATCATAGGCTTGTCTTTATTCAGTGGTTAAGGAAAAGAGATGTTGTTGTAATAAATCATTTAGAGTACTTTTATTATAATTCAACTCCTCAGCAATTAATCTTTCCTCAAAGTCCTCCATAGGAATGTTTGATGGAAAAGGCATAGTTGTAAAATGCTTTAAGCTCCTACCATTATTTTGAAGTAGTTTCTCAATCTCCGCAAGGGCTAGATTTTTTATTTGATCATCAATTAAAATTAAGTCTGCACAACAAAAATAAATAATTATACTAATACTTTTACAAAAAAAAGATTCAATGGAATTTGCTAGAATATGGAAAGACATGATCTTATCTCTATAAGAGAGTATTTCTTTTTGTTTATAAAGAATATCATTTGAAAGGTCTTGCCAACATTTATTCCAAACCAGCTCAGGCATAGTCTCATATTGTTGGACATCAATAATAGCATAAATAGTCTCCTAAGATAATCTGCTGAAGCCCAATAACTTGCCTCCATTATTGCCTCAATGAACTCTTTATCATCTTAGCAAACCAAAGGCATAACACGTTCTTGAAAAGTATTGTAAGTCTTACCATTCACAATCCTAATATCTGCATAACTCATGCGTCCTTTTTAGACATTTAAAAGGAGTCTCAAGTAAAACTCTTTACCACTTAATGGAGGCATGAGTGATATGTGACCAATAGAAAATCCCTACTTCCTAGGAAATTGTTTGCACTTATCAAGCTTCCAGACAAGCTTAGTTGGAAATTCAACATAAGTAATGTTTTTCTCTTCTAAGTAAATTTTATTAGCCTTCATTCAACTGAAAAACATGGATTTCTTCATAGCAGCTCTACCCACAACCTCTTTAATTGTCTTGTCATTGTTGTAGACAACACTCTTCATGAGGGAGATGGAATGACAATCTAGCAACTAGAGGCTCTCTATAATGGATGTCAAATCCAACCAATCTCCATGCTGCTTCACATACAGAAATGTATCAACAATTTAATAAATTTGTATTTCATCAATGACCATAGAGGAAGTAATAGACTCATTATTGGCATGAAAAAAAGTAACTATAACTCTATCATTCCCTTTATGGACATATTTAAAAAGATATTTATAACAGTTGTCTGGCATGTGTACTCAACATTAATGCAAACTCTATTTTTAAGTAATCACGGATTGTATGGAACAACATATCTATTATCCACCACACATTTCTTCTTTGTGATAGTTTTTCCATCGTCTCTTCTTCTATACTGTGGATAACCTTCATCCTCTATAATGGTTCTCGCCCTAAACTCTTTGGGAAAATGCTTGGTACATTTCCCATCACCCATGCAAGGTGACTTCATATTTTGCACTCCACATGGTTCTGAATCACATATTTCTATACCGCGACAAATAAGTTAGGATTTGTGTTTTGATCTGAAATTTCTACAGATATAGCCCTATCAATATCATCAAGTGTTTTTGGCTTGAATTGTGCATCGATGCATAACAAAAATGTGTGCATGGGGAAGACCACTCTTATGAAATTCAACCATACATGAGAATGCAAGAAAATAAAAGCATTAATATTGATTGAAATAATTGCTAATAAATCAATAAATATAACATTACATTCAATAAACGCATATATAAATTTAAACACACTTACATGTAATTATCTTTCCAAACACATTACCATTCTTAAGGTCTTGAATTAACTTATCTAGTTACATTTTAAAGACTCTTCAAAGTATATTTGGCTTATCCTCAATCTTTAAACCTCTTTTTTGGATAAACCTATGATCTCTGGCCATTCAAGATTACATGTCATTGTAAGAAAGAAGCTTGGATACCCAGCATATCTATATATGGCAAATGCATCCTTGCAATTATTGAACATATATCTCAGCCCTCCAGTAAATTATCTTGGCAATATAATCCGTTTTCCAGTTGCAGCAGCACTTGTTCCCACACGCACCAAGCACTCATGTAACCCTTTATATTGATCTACTCTCAATTTAGACTGATTATATTGGATATATCGCAATCTTTCGAATTCAACCATTGTACATGTGTCCATCAAAAATTGTTGAAATAGTCTCCTTGACATTAATATGAAAGGAGATTCATCACATCTCTCTTGCAACCTATATGCAAAGCACTCACGCATGTTGATATTTGTTCTCTTTCTATTTCTATCCTGAAAAGATGTTTTTCTTGATGAAATATTAGGCCTAAACTCATCTTCACCAAAAGGAAACAACAATGGATATTGTAGGCCAAGATACAATGGATGTAAAGGATCAATACGCCTTGACTGCGTCTCAATAATTATATCTCTTTCAATCATGTAGGTATCAATTTCACCAACAACCAATGTTGCAACCTCAGATGTTGTGGGTAAGTTGTAAGTTCTTCCATCCTTATCTCTCCTCCAAATTAATCATAGTTTGACATTAGAAAATTCCCCCTCCTTATACTGATCTTTGGCAAATCTAAATGATTCTGTCAAAACATTGTTTTCATCAAGCATTTTTCTCAAGTCATTAACATTGTCATTGTTTAACCTATGGACACCATTAATTAACTTGCAACAAAATGTCTAATATTTAATATTTATGTAGTTAACATTTTAACATGGAACTAATTATATGAAGTCTAAAAATAATACATTGTAACAAAAATCTAAGTGAATACCTAAGAGATTGTATCCTGTTAATGACTTCATTATCAGTGTCATATATATAAAGTTGGGCAAACTTGGGTGGATGATCACTTAGAGGTAGCAAACTTCCAATAGAATAATAATTCTAACCTCCAATTTTGAAAATGGGTGGAACTGCACTTGTATTTAAATTATACTCAACCTTTCTTGCCTTTGAAGTGAATGCAAACATCCCATGACACACTATGATGAATTTTAAGAAATGATGACATTTTTCATTTTTATTATTATGCAAGTTGTGGAGTATTTTGGGATCATCTTTTAAAGTAGGTAGTTGTATCTTTCCTTGCATACAACAAAAGACTCAACGTATGTACATTCTTCCTCAATCTTTCATTATACCACATATTAACCCCATAATACTCACATTGATGAGTATGATCTCCCATGTCACATATACCTTATCATAAAGAAATATGAGTGGATCAAATTATCTAGGACAACATAGTAGTGGACCACATAGTAGTTAAACCAAAACCAACTTTCACAACTAATAAATTAAAAATACACATACCTTGTTGATGATCTACAATGATGTCAACCACTTCATGGATTGAATACTCATCTACCAAAAAAAAACACAAAACAAGTTAACAAAGATTTAGATTATAATATACAATTTAGTTGTTTTACATTTTCTAATTCATACATATGTGTATGTGTGTGTGTGTAAAAAGTCTCTAATTATATACGTGATTTATATATACCTTGTATATTTTCATCACATTTGAAGGGATCATCATCTACAACTTCACCCAAATTTGCATTGTCAAACCCAACTTCCCCTACATTACGATAAATTGAATTAATAATGTTATATGACTAATAAATCAGATGTTAGACACAATAAGAGGTGCACAATACCTTCATGATCTACTGTAACACCCTAATAAACAACACCTTTATATATATACATTTTTAGAAATCAGAGTATGGATAACATAAATAACTGAGTATAAGATTATGACATTTGTAATGTCATTACTAATACATTTGCTTTACAAAATCTACATACAACCCTAATATAACATAATTATATGTAATAAAAGGGGAATCTTCACATTAGAGAATAATTACAAAAAAGATTCCATCCATAACTCAATATTCTTCAAAATATATAAACTATATCCTTTCAGTACATCAATTACAAAACATGATGTCTTCAAGGTCAAACTTTAGTTGTCCTCACCTGTCAATCTGGAACATAAACACTAAACTAATGAGACAATGTCTCATTGAATGCTAAAACACATGCAATAAAGTTAATGGAATTCATACATAAATAAATCATAATAAACGTCAAATTACTTTCCTCAAACATTCACTTTTCATTATAATCTATTATATAAATAACCTGTAAATTCACTATTTTTCGTCCTGTGGCAAAATATTGAGCTCAAACTTTCAAGAAGCGTCCCCTTTCTTCTTATGCCGTGACCTTTTATTTATATACCTCTTTGGTCTGAGAGGTTTAGCCATTAACCTTTGGAGAATAGGAAGTGATGGAACCCGCCTATTCACCTAAAAAGGGCATGTCAGTCTTATGCATGCGTTCCTTTAGTCACGACTTAAATACATTACGACCTCATATTTATATCCCCCTCCGATCCGAGAGGCTTTTTAAATACAACTTTTGATATTTATAGAGTCTCTTATTCGTTTTAAACTCAAAAGAGACCTTTCGTACATGACATTACTTAAACCATATTCTCATAAAATCATTAGTTATATTGAAAACAATAAACATATATTAAATCATGCATTTAAAATTCACTTTTTGTTTCAGGGGTTTGGCGCTCAAGGACATATTATTTTCACTCAGCGACAACCCTGTTGCCCGGTGGGACATTACTGCCGCTCAGCAACATGTTACCTGTCGCCCAACAAGATAAAAATGCTGCCCAATGACATGTTACCAAAGTCCCATTTTTGGGCTCTGGGTGAATGCTGCCTAGCAACTTGTTATTGTCGCCTAGCGATGGCCCTGTCGCCTAACGGCATAAAAATGTCGCCCAGCAACATGTTACCAAAGTCCTATTTTTGGGCTCTGGGTGAATGCCGCCCAGCGACATATTATTGTCATCCAGCAACGGCCCTGTCTCCCAACGGGATAAAAATGCTACCCAGCGACAACCTCGACGCAAACATGGGTAAATGGGATGTGATTTTCATTCCCTTGGCTATTAATTACTATACAACCATTCCAAAGCAATATAATAAACTCATAAATACTTATACACATTATTTAACCATGAAATATATCATAATAACTCATCAACCGGACAAATCACCCAAGAACCTAAATTTCTATTGTAGGGTTCAAGAACCCTTAAACCTTTAATCCATCATTCCTAACTCCAAATCAAGTGAGATAATGGAAAGAAGATGAATTAAAAGCACTCACTATTTGCTTTTAGTAGTGATTGGATGGTTGGATTCACACCTCCCTTCTTCTGCTCCTCCTCTTCTTCTTTTCTCCTCTTCTTCTTCTTTTCTCCTTCTCTCTCTTCTTTCTCTCTTGTGTGTGTGAAGTGAGGGTTTGTGTGTGTGAGTGGTCTTATAAGGGTCAAAACCCTTATTGGGCCTAAACGACTTATTGGACCTTAATGATTATTAGGCCCATAATTATATCTTATATTATGTAAAGCACTCATAAAAACAACATAAAAGAATATTATTTATGTATTAATAATAATAATAATAATAATAATAATAATATGCTCTGTGAAAAATACTTTGTGCAAAATTCTACATATGCTTTGCTTGTTTTGATGCATCATAGGTGTGATGTTTTGAATTATTTCAAAGACTATAGTCAATTCACGTGAAGCAAAGGTAGGACATTAGTTTATATTTCAAAATTGTTAATTGTACATGTTAATGAATGGAGTATTATAATTTTTCAGTTAAAAAGTTGATTAAAAGAATTATTCAATTTAAATCTCTAAATTTTCATTATAGTGTAATATATAAAACCTAGGCAAAAAATAAAAAATGACAATATTTCAAAAAATTGATTTCGCATAATTTCATCTTGCCTAATTGCAAACTCAATACTATAGGTGTATTTGGATTTTCATTAATGTACTTTAATAGCTGATTTGCATAATCATCCCACAAAGTGCATTTCAGTTTTTCTCCTTATCTACACACCGAATGAAACATTGCTTATTATAATACAAATTGAATAAAGGTAAAAAAAAAAAAACTCACCCAAGATCGTCTAATTTGACAACAACATAAGAAGTAGTTCTTTCTTTGCGCTTGTACTCAATTAATGCTCCCTTAGCAGCAACCACTCCAATGATGTCTACAAATAAATTTTATATAGATTCACAACAAATTAAAGAATATTGATAAAAAAAATATTATAAGAATTAATCTTACCAACTAAGTATGCATCCTTTTTACTTGCTTCAAAAATATCTATATATGGAGTGAAGGTAAAGCCAATAAAATGAATACATGAATCATTAACTGGCTTCATTATGGTCATTGATTTAAAACATAACCTGTACAGATGATTGGTTGCCTTGTATTTGTAATTGTTAAGCACCACCGGTAATTTTTTTACCTAGTAACATCTTCCCTCTAGTAATAGTGGCTCAAATTTGTCAACTGAATTACTCCACATCGTGCATTGAATTTTGTCGAGTTGCAAAAAACAAAATAAATAGTTATGAATAAGACAATATTGCTAATACACAAAAAAGAAAATAACATTAGTGTAACGCATACCTTCTCATCCATGATGACCATTTCGATAAATTGTTTTTGCTTTGGTTATCTGAAGTTCGACAGTCTCCAAAGATGAAGAATTATGATTCGTAATTTCCATATCTTCTGTTCATTTTGAACATTAATGCTTAAAATTGAGCCGAAATTGAAAGACATTGTAAGATAAAAGATAAAGTTATTGCAAGAATTGAAATTGCATGGTCTGAATCATTGTGCTAATTATTTATAATGATTTATTATATTTTTAAAAAGGAAACTACAATATTTCTATTTAATGACAAATATAGTAAAAATTGTATTTGATTTTTAAAACAATTACCTTATTTGTCTCATCTCATCTCGCAAAAAAAACTAATAGTTATAACATAGATGTGCTTTAATTTAAATCCTGTACAATACAATGAAGGTTTTATATTATATTTTTCAAAAGGAAATTATAATATTTTTATTTAGTGACAAGTATATTAAAAATTGTATTACAATTTTTAGAGTAATTACTCTATTTGGCTCATCTCATCTCGTACCTTATTCTTTCTATTATATAAAAATATTTCTATTTATAAACATGATAGTCATATTTGATCCCATATTATAATTTTTAGAGCAATCTGTTTTATATTAGCAATAAAAAAATCATAATTTAACAATTGTATTGAGAATAATCAATCAATAAATTGAAAAGAATTTATTGTACATTAAAAATGCTTTAATTTTCATAATAAAATATTTCCCTAATTATCATAATTACCGTAATTATAAATAACATTCAAAAATTTTTAAAAATTGATTTTCTTGTTATATAAAATCAAAATCATTTTAAAATTTAATTATCTAATTGATGAATTTAAGTAGAATATATACTTATTATAAATGTCTTAATTATTATAATTAAATATAATAATATATTTATATGAATAAAAACACAAAAAATACTGTAAAATTTAAGTAGAAAATGAATGAATATGCTGTTACCATGTGATATCTTTCCATATTATAAAATCTTCCTTTATAATATATAATAGATATAATAGATTATATTGAGTCCTTTGGCTTTCCATTCATTTGTTGGGCATATTTTTGCACTCGAGGGCCACAAGTGACTTATATCAGCACCTCATTTGGATCCATCCTTAAAAGTAAGGTTATCCAAATGAGTGGAAGCAAAAGCTGTGGTTGGTAGAAAAATGTGTTTCTAACTTAGGATATTTAGGTCATCTTCATTTCAGCCTTTTTTTTTTTTTTTTAGTTTTTCTTCTCCTTAAAAAGAGAAGTTTGACCTTTGAAGAAAAATTCTTAAAAAATTAAAAACTTATTTTTTTAGAATAAATTGCACTCTCTTCCCTTAAGAGATGTGAATATTACGTTGTCCTCTTTATGCTAAAAAATATATTCCCCTACTCATAACAGATTCAAGTATACGACACTTTCCTTCATTTTTTAATTTTTCATTAAAGTTACGTTAGCTTCTATTTAAAAACCATTATGACCAAATTTTCATTTACACTGTCATCCCTCAAAGATGCATTACCAAATTGTCATTTATATGAAAAGGCTAACTTTGATGATTAATAATATAGTTTAGCAAGGCAAATGGAGTCTTGATAAACTTTCCCCCAATGGCCCTGCTATATCTCATCTCTTCTTTGTAGATGATGTTCATCTCTTTTCCAAAGCCAAGGCTTTTAAGGTGCGGCATATGTTTAATTTATTTGATCAGTTTTGTAGGGGCTTAAGCTTCAAGATAAATGTTAAAAAATCTAAGGCCTTTTGTTCTAGAGGCATCTCTACTACTGAGAAAGTAAAGTCTTATATATCTCGACTATCAGCTTTGCTACAAATAATGGGAAGTAGCTAAGATTTCCACTGTTTATTGGGGGTGTGAAAGTGCAAAACCTTGATCCTGTTCTGTAGTGATTCTCCTCTAGATTAGCTTCCTAGAAGGTGAGACTCCTGAATAAGCCAGGGTGAGTTAATCTAGCCCAGTCTATTCTCTTCTTGTTATCATTATTCTAATACAAATTTATTGGTTTCTAGAATGGTTTGTAGGACTCCATTATTAATAATTTTATTTGGATGTGGATAGAGGATTCCACTTGGTGAGTTGAAAGAAAATTACGAAACCAAAATGCCTTGGTGATCTTGGCTTGCGCACTATGAGATTAAACAATGTATCTTTGTTGGGGAATTTACTTTGGAACTTTCATTGAGACGAGCCTAAACTTTGGCTCCAAATCCTTCGCAATAATTACAACGTAAACAACACTAAGTTTATGGCCTTTACAGCAAAGAAAGGTAATTCTTCCCATGTGTGGAGATCCATTTGGAAGGCTACTGAAATTTTGAAGGGTTAAATATATTTTTGGTCCTTCAAAAATATAACAGAATTGGTTTTGGTTACCAAGAAATTTTTTTCTAGAATAAAATCTTTCAAATATTAGAAATACCCTAATTAGATCCCTATGCTAAACTCTGTTTAACTTTTCTGTTAAATGATGGTCACATTAACTTCCAAGTATTTTATTACCTGAAGTGCCTAGTGATAATTTTTAATAAAAAATCATGTAATTACTTTTGTTTTAGGGTAAAAAAAATTTGTGGTTTAGGATTAAACATGTAATAATTTTATTTAAAAAATATGTTGCTAATCTGACCTAGACATAACAATTGATATGGATGGTCACATCGGTAAATTAATAGTGATTGTGATGCTGATGTGACCATTATTTAACAGAAAAGTTAAACAAAGTTTAGCACATAGATCTAATTAGAATATTTTTAACATTTGATAGACTTTTTTCAAGGAAAATTTTTCTTGAGAATTGAAATTAATTCTATCATATTTTTGGAGAACCAAAAACATATTTAACCCAATTTTAAATGATGGATTTACTATTTGCATTGGAAATGGTTCTACACATTTCTAGTTGGATAATTGGGCTGGTAATGATCCTTTACGCACTAAAGTTTCATATGTGGAGATTCATGATGTGGATATTTGTTTAAAAGATGTTATAAAGGATGGCTATTTGATCTGGTCCATCTTTGCCACACTAATCCCAAATGAAATCAAACATCTTTCTTGCATTAAACCAAGCATGCTCCATGAAGAAGTGAAAGACCTTATTATTTGGTCTCCAAGTACAAATGGAAATTATAATTCAAATTCAGTCTATTGCTGTCTCGTAAATCAGAATTTGGTACATCAAAGTAGCATAAAATTTGTGTGGATTTGGAGATAAAGAGTGCCTTAAAAGAGTCCATTATTTTACTTGGTTACTATGGCATGATGCACTTCCAACAAGAGTTATACTGCGTCACCGTATTTTAGTGATTCCTAATGTTATAATTTTACTAATTTTCTCAATGTTCTTGTTGTTTTCGTCTTGAATTAGCATGCTAAGATTCATTACTTGCTTTATCCAACTTGTTCTTACCAAAAAATGTCTTCTCTCCATGCTCCTCCTTCAAAGCAACGCTCCTTTCTTCCAATGTCTGAATCAGTCCCGCGCGGAGTGGAGGGGTGTACCTGCAAAGACACTCCGACATCCAAGTCAAGGGAGGCCTTGGATCAAGCAGGGTTTTAGGTTACCAAATGAAAATTAGGGTTTTAACATGCACATCTGTGTACCTTATATTATTAGATATTTCTTACCAATATTGCAGAATATCCTCGCCCTTTTGTCAGAGATTCATTGCCCAATTTCCTTTATTATGCCAGTTTCCCACTTACCTGATTTACGCTAGCTCAAGGTGCGCTCGGTCGACCTTCCTTGGTCTATTCGGCCCAGCAGCTGATTTGCCAACACTAGACGGTACACAAGCCCCCAAGCTTCGACACGCGTGGAGAAGCTTTTTGGTTAACTTCACCGCATCGAGCTCAGCTTGTTCATTTGGATAAAAAGGATATAGCAAAGGTGTGGCCCACAGCTGGGACAATCACCCGACCTAAGCATGCCTCGGTCGGCTTATGATGAGTCATACTATGTCTTTTCTACTACTCCATCATTGCAATGCTGTAGGATCGAAGCATCAAGACCTTCAAAAGTCACTTCTTACCTAGGCAAAACCATCGCACACATTTCCAAGCGCATTCAATGCTTGGTGACAGTTACGGAGTAGGTTAATGATAACTTGGGAGATCCTAAATGTCACTTCATCTGAACCCTTAGTTCGTGGATGGTGGTGCAGAATCTAACAGCGTGGGGTTTTGGGCTTTTCGGTCATTCAGTGCCCCAACTTCTATAAAAAAGAGGGTTGCATGAGGCATTCCTCGCACTTCCCCTTCTCAGTCTCTTTTAGCTCTTCCCTTGCCTACCATCTATACCCGCCGTGTCGGAGTACCCTCTATTGTCGTAGCCATCGTCTTTTTGTTCCTTTCCCTCCCCATGAACCTTACAAGTACACTCCTCTTCTCTAGCTTTCTTCTTCTTCCTCAATGGCTTCAACTTGTGAGACTGAAGGTTTCCCCAATTCTGAGCTCAAAGTTATGCTGTCGTCAGAAGTGGAGCCCATCAAAGGGGACCCAGAGGTCTTTGGTCCGTCTATGCATTCTTCCTGCTTGGAGAGGTTGGAGAGTGACCTCACTTTCCTCAACTGCCCGCAAGAGGTGTTCAGCTCGATGCTCTTAGGGCTGAATGGCTTGTTATGGTCCCAGCCGACAACTAGTCATCTGGGGCGACACCCGACTTGTAGTGGAGCCATGCGGTTCAGACGAGCACGTGCACCTTTTAGCAGTACCCGGACAGCCCGACTTCACTTACGTGTACGAGAAATTTTTTCAAAAGCTGGGGATTTTGATGCCTTTCGACACATTTGAGGTTGAGGTCTTAACGGCCTTGAACGTGGCTCCTACCTAACTCCATCCCAACGACTGGGCAGCCATGACTGCCTTCTGCATTCTATGCAACATGTTCTACATAGTGCCAACTACCCCCAAATTCCTTCATCACTATGCGGCCAAGGAGAGAAGAAGAGGTGATTGGGTACCGCAGTGCATTAGCGACATCTCCCTATTCACCGCCTACACTGCCTCTTACAAAGATTTTAAAGGGGGTTTTTTCTGGGCTCGACCAAGTCCAACTAAAAGGAGCAACTTCTTCAATACTCGGGGTCGTCGTCGATTCGCCTTCTACTAGACGAAAAACTCGGACAAGCATACGGTTTGGGCCGTTCAGGACATGTCAGCATAAGATCAAGCCAACATAGCGTGGCTGATCTGCATAAGCTTCCCCAGTTGCTTCCATGCTAGGGTGTGTCGGGACTTCTTTGGTCTAAGAAGCCATTGAAGGATATGAAGTATGAGTATTATTTATTTATTTATTGTATTCATTTGCTGCTTCTTACATTTGTTTAATCCTTTTGTAATGATAATAGAGCGCTTCAACTTTGCCAAACTTCGTGCCGAGCGCGCCGAGAAGGCCAAGAAAGCCGAGGCAGGTGTCACTTCTATTGCTCTCATCGGCACTTCCGTTGGATGGCCCGGCCCTTTGACATCCCCAGCTTCCACTCTCACTCTGACCCTAGCTCACCTTGAGGAGGTTCCAGCCGTGCTGGAGGTACATTCGACCAGCCCTCCACACAAGCGTCCTCGTCCAACCCCTTCCTTGGAGCTGGTTGAAGGGCCTTCGCCTGCTGGGGTCCACCCAGCCTTTTTTGCTACTACTAAAGGTCTCAATTCCCTTTGGGTTCGGTACTTTGATCCTGCCAAGGTGTTTGGTCTCAACTTCCTTTTTGAGGTCGATCGAAGAGTTCTTCGGGGGGCTGGTCTATCAGTGCATCTAGAGGCCCTCTCAGTGTTCGAGGCTCGTTCATGGGTGATCACCCAATTCTAGGTGGGGGAATCGAATAGGGCTCGGTCTTCCTTCCAATTAATGGAATCGAGGGAAGCTGAGATTCGAAGGTTGTAAATGGCGCTCAAGGAAGCAGAAACTTAGCTAGCTAAAACCTCTCAGGCCAATGAGAAGCTTCTTCTTAAGGTCGCTGAGGTGAGGAAGTCAGTCGCAACTTTGGAAACCAAATTAAAAGATTCCAAGGCTTGTGGCGAGATTCTAATGAACTAAATGACTCAGGCCAAAGACTCTGTGACCGCTCTAGAGGCAGAGATAAAGCTCCTTAAAACTGGGCTTTTTAAGGCTGAGTCCAGTCGGGTGAAGGAAATTGATCAAGTTAAGCGCCTTGAAGCCAACTTAGAGGAGGCCAAAGGGTCGATCATGGAATAGCACATTGGAGGTTTTCAAAAAGTGTTTCGGTAGCTAACTCATTTCTTCCCAGGCAACGACACCTCCACATTTGATATGGAAAAAGATGTTAAGGAGAGGGTGTTGGTTGATGTGGCCAAGCTCTCCGATCAGGGGGAAGAGGAGGTTTAGGGGGTGGGGATGTCGAGCAAGTTGGGGATAATGTTAATAGTCTAAGCTCGGGCGTTCCACGCCCCTGAAACTAAACTCTTGAATGTTCTCTTCTTCAACTGAACTTCTTAAATGTCTTCTTCTTTGGCTGCCCTCCTACTGCGATGTCGGGCTTTTCCCTTTTTAATATATAGGTTATTTTTTGTAATTTGGACCAGTAGGTGCAGCCTTGTTAGTTTTAGGACATTTCTTGTACAATCTGTTAACAGACATAAAGGTGTATTCGACCTTCATAGTTTTAGGGCATTGCCTATACTTAGTTTCATCATTTAATGAAAATATTGATATTTTGCACGTGTTCTTCCTTTCTGTATTTGATTGCTTACTTCGAATTGAACTTTGTGGAGGGAGGGGTTAAATCCCACTAGCTCCTTATGCCCTGCTCGGTCAAGTTTCAATAGGTCGAAACCTGTTAAGTTCTCAAGCTTGGTGGGTTGGCTTGGTTAGGTTTCAGTGGGTCGAAACCTATTAAGTTCTCGAGTTTGGTGGGTTAGCTTGGTTAGGTTTCAGTAGGTCGAAACCTATTAAGTTCTCGAGCTCATCAGCTCGGTTAACCAAGAAATAAAAAGAAATGGATTTAAAACATAATTTTATTACTATTGTTTTTGACGTGCCTCGTTAAAACCTCTCCAACCAAAGCCCATATTTTTCTTTTTTGGGACAAAAGACTGAGGTAGGAAAAAGAGTACACCATCATTACACTTATCAGCTAAAGTACATCTTTAAGTGAGAAGCATTCCATTTGGGTCGAATTTCTTCGTCTGCGAGCTGTTCTAACCGGTAAGCTCTATTGCTAAGCTGCTCGACCACTCTCAACAGTCCTCCCTAGTTTGCGGCCAGCTTTCCTTCACCAATCTCCTTCTATGCTTCGCCCAACTTTCTCCATACCAAGTCGCCAAGCTTGAAGTCTCTATGTCTTGCCTTCATGTTGTGTCTTCAAGCAACTCTCCGATTCCCTGCCTCTTCTTATATCCTTGCCTTCTCCCTTACTTCTTCTACCAGATCCAATTCTATCTTTAGTGCTTCACTATTTTTCTCGGGATCGAACACTATGCGGCATAAGGACAATTCTCCCAACTCAACTAGAATCATGGCATCTGCTCCGTATATTAACCTAAAAGGCGTCTCCTGAGTCGTCGATTGAAGGCGTGCAGTGATACTCCCAAAGTATTTATGGCAGTTCCTCGGGCCATCTACCTTTAGCTTTTCCAACTTTCTTCCTTAGCTCTCCCAGGATTACCTTATTCGCTACTTCAGCCTATCCATTAATTTGTGGGTGCTTCACCGACGTGACCCGATGTCGGATTCCAAGCCCTCTATAAAACTCTACGAGTGAACAGTCTATAAATTGCCTTCCATTTTCTGTGAATATCGAGTGTGGCATTCCATATCAGCAAATGATATTCTTCCATACAAACTTCTGCACGTTCGACGCCGTTATTCGGGCTAGGGGCTCGGCTTCTATCTACTTGGTGAAGTGTTCAATTCCTACCAGTAAGAACTTAACCTGGCCCTTAGCAATGGGGAAGGGTCCAAGTATATCCATGCCCCACGTGGCGAAGGGCCATGGTGACACGATCGAGTGTAGCTCTTCAGAGGGTACATGGGATAAATTTTTGAACCTTTGGCATTCCTGACATTTTTTCTAATAGTCGATGCAGTTGGCCCTAATGGTCAGCCAATAGTACCCAGCTCGGATGACACGGGCTACCATGGCATGTCCTCCTATATGCATTCCGCAAATCCCTCAATGTATCTCATCCATGACATACTCAGCCCGATCAAGGCTTAGGCACTTAAGTAGTGGGGTGTAAAATCCTCTCTTGTACAATTCTTTTCCCTCCACCACATAGTAGTTGGCCTTCCTCTGAATCCTTTTTGCTGCATTTTTGTCCTCGAACAGCTCATCGGTTGTGAGGTACTTCTAGATAGGGGTCATCCATCCCTCCTCCTCCTTTTCCATGCTAAAAATCTCCTCCTCAACACTTGGTCTATCACTGTTTCCTATATTATGGTCTGATGTTGTCTCGGTTTCTTGGTGGTCGCCAGTTTGGATAAGAGTTCAGCCCTCCTATTTTCCTCCCTTGAGATGTGCTTTATTTTTAATTCTTTCAGCCTTTCTATCAATTGAACTACCTTGTGGTAACACTTCAAAAGCTGAGCATCCTTGGTCTGGAAGGTGCCAGACCCTGTCTGGCTATCAACTGGGAGTCACTCTTGCAAATAACTGTTTTTGGCGCTGACTTGACCTATTAACCTGAGTCCTGCGATAAGCATCTCTTAGTTTGCTTGATTGTTGAAAGCCAAAAGTTGAATTTCAATGACTGCTCTAACACCACTCCCCCAAGTCCTTCTAGAATGATATCAGCCCTACTCCCTTTTTGGTTTGATGATCCATCCACCATGGAGAGGTTTGTTCGACAGGTGACGAGAGTTCCACTACGAAGCCAGCAAGGCATTGGGCCTTAATGTGGCTTCTCGCTTCATACTTGAGTTCGAGCTTGGACAGTTCTACTAACCAAACTATCATCCTCCCTACTAGCTCCAACTTTCTTAACACCTACCGGATGGGGTGATCGGTCTTTACTACCTCCTGGTGGCTTTGGAAATAGGGTTAAAGTTTTTAAGTGGCTATTACTAATGCTAGTGCCAATTTTTCAATGACCTAGTACCGAGTCTCTGCTCCTTGTAACACACAACTAGTATAATACACGGGGACCTGTTGGCCTTTTACTTCTTGTATAATGACCGAACTGATCTGTTGATTGGATACAACTAGGTATAAAAGTAAGTCTTGTCCACGCACCAGCCGAGTTAAGATAGGTGGGGTTGCCAGGAATATCTTGAACTCTTTGAACACTGATTTGCAGTCGTCATCCTATTGAAAAGCTTTCGGTTTCTTTAAAAGCCCAAAGAAAAGGCATGCTTTTTCAGTCGCTCGCGCGAGAAACCAAGAAAGGGAGGCAAGTCTTCTAGTTAGTCTATGAACTTCCTTAATGTTCTAGGGACTCCTCGTCTCAATGATGGCCTAGCACTTGTCGGCATTAGCTTCGATTCCTCTGTGAGTCAGCATGAAAACCAAGAATTTGCCCCCTATACCCCGAACACGCACTTCTCGGGGTTCAGCTTCATGTTATACCGCTTAATTTGGTTGAATACCTCCTCCAGGTCCTCGACATGTTTGTTAGCATCCTTAAATTTTACCACCATATCATCCACATAGGCCTCCAGGTTTTGGCCTACTTGTCCCACAAAAACCTTATCCATCAAGCTGGTAGGTAACCCTAATGTTTTTTAAGCCGAACGACATTATGGAGTAGCAATAGTTTGATTCATCCGTCATGAAGGCTGTTTTTTTCCTCGTCTAGTGGGAACATGGGTATTTGGTTATACCCAGAGTAAGCATCCAAGAAGCTCAATAGTTTATATCCTGAGGCGCCATTAACTAGTTGGTTGATGCTGGGCAGCGAGTAGGCATCCTTAGGGCAAGCCTTGTTGATGTCGATGTAGTCTATACACATTCTTCATTTTCCATTTGCCTTTTTAACCAACATGACATTAGCCAACCAAGTCGGATATTCTATTTCCCGGGTTAACCTCGCTTCTATCAACTTGGCTATTTCTTTCTCTACTACCTGTCTTCTCTCTTCTCCTAGCTTCCTTTTTCGTTGGGCGACTAGTCATGCTTCTAGGCATACAGTAAGCTTGTGGCAATGGAACCCCAAATCGATCCCAGGCATATTTGCAGCCGTCTAGGCAAATAAGTCCACATTAATGTTTAGGACCTTAGCAATTTTACTCGACACTTCCTCTATTAGGTTGAACCCGAGTGGGGTACATTGGTCGAGGTGTTTCCCCAACTCAAATTTTCACACATCCTCTGTAGGTTCCATCCTCTGTTCCTCGATCTAGGGATTGAGCTCTACTAATTCATTCAGATAAGGGTGTAATGAGCATACGGGCCTTCCCTATAGTTTCAGCTCTTTTCTCCTAACCCTAAGGCTCTCAGCATAGCATTCACAAACTGTCTAATGGTCAGCCCTAACCGTCACTATTTGGCCAATCGTGGAGGGGAATTTCATTGCTAGATGAAGAGTAGAGACTACTGCTCCCAGTTGGTTCAAGGTCGGTCGTCCTATGAAAATGTTGTATGAAGTGTCTGCATTCACCAGTAAATATCTTACCATGATGGTGCAGGATGCGATTTCGTCTCCGAAGGTGGTGAGTAGGTCAATGTACCCACAAGTTTCTACTCGTTCACTGGTAAACCCCACCAATTGCTCCAAATAGGGTTGTATTAGGTGCTCTGGGATCTCCATCTTTTTGAAGGTATCCATATAAAGGATGTTAGCCAAGCTCCCCTGATCGACCAAAGATTTTCTAACAGCAAAGTTTGCAACCTCTACTATAATGACGACCAGGTCATCCTGTTCAGGGTCTACCCCTTTAAAATCAACATCTGTGAAAGTTATCGAAGGGTGTTGTTTCAAGGGTTTCCCTACGACATTCACCGACCGTATCACCTTTAGGTGTCGCTTCTTTGCCAAGCTCTAGATCCTCCCCTGGCAAACCCTTCGGCTACCAAATTGATGACTCCTCTTAGGTGAGTGTTAGTTCCCTTGGGAGGAGGTAGATTTCGGCCTTTTTCCTCCTTTGTAGGCTGCGCATCAATCTGTCCTTCTTTTTGGCACTTGTACCGGTTCTGACCCCCGTCCCATCCACCATTTGCCCCTGTTCTCTAGACATGATTTTGTAGGTGTCCGGCTTGGATGAGTTCTTCAATCTTATCTCGAAGGGTCCAACATTCCTCCGTTGAATGTCCATAGTTCCCATGATACCTATAATGCTTTGCCCAGTTCACACCATTCGGGGAGCAGCTCTTTGGTGGTAGTCACAGCAACTCTGTGTTGCAGGCCTCTTCTATAATGTAGGCTCGGCTAATGGTGAAGAGGTGTAGTGGTTGTACTTAGGGCCGAATGCTCTCTTCTCCACCCTTTGTCTTTTTTATCACCCTGACCTCGGCTTTTCACAGTCATTTGTTTTCTCCGGCATCCCTGCTCAGACCTAGTCTCTGAATTCCGCCATTTCTTCCATTTGAATATAGCCCGCCGCCTATGCCCGAAGTTTGTCCATATCTTCTGGTGGTTTCTTGCGCAGGCTGTTCGAGAAAGGCCCTGGCTTCAAGGCCATGATCATGGAGTGTAATGCCACCTTAGGGTTCAAATCCTTGATCTTCACAGAGATTGTAGCGAACTGCTCCATGAACGCTCTCAATGGCTCATCATCCTCCTACCTTAGGTTCACCAAGGCAACCGAAGTGAGGTGGTGTGGCCTGCTGGTTGCACTCTCTGAACCTCGCAACAAGGTTAGCAAAATAGTCAATCGAGTTTGGCAATAGTCGAGTATACCAGTTTAAGGCTGCCTTTTTAAGAGAGGTCCAGACGACACAACATAAGATTGCATCATCATTTGTGAATAGGTTTACCTGGGTGGTGTATGCATTGATGTGCTCGTTTGAATCGATCGTCCCGTCGTAGCAGTCCAGGTTTAGCTTTTTCCACCCCGGTGGTAAGGGAGTCTCCATTATGCCATCCATGAAGGGATCTCTTCGGATTGTTCCTCCCGCTGAATGAAGATGGGATTTGGCCTAGGTTCTCGGTCGTGAGTCTGCCAGTGCCTTCCCTCGTGTCTCACGTTAGCAGCTAGCGTCGGCATGAGAGCGCTAGGTGGGATGCTCAGATTTCTCCGTCCCTTCGCAAGTAGTTTGATTACGCTAGCTCTCTTACTTGATCTGTTTACGAATCTCCTCGTTCTCCTTCCACTGCTTTTCCATCTCTTCTTCGTTCTTCCTTTGCATAGCCGCCATCTCTTGATGCAAGGCCTGGATCAAGGGGTGGCCCTCCAATGACAGCCCCGTGCCATTGCCTTGGTCATCGGTCATCACACTCCTGGTTTTCACCATCTCCTCACAGATGGTGCCAAATGTTCTTACCAAACAGTGGCTTCTCTCTAAGCTCATCCTTCAAATCGACACTCCTTCCTTCCAACATCTGAATCAGTCCCACATGAAGTGGGGGGTGTACTTGCAAAGACACTTTGACGCTCAAGTCAGGGGAGGCTATGGATCAAGCAAGGTTTTAGGTTACCAGTCGAAAATTAGGGTTTTAAGATGCGCACCTGTGTCCCCTATGTCATTAGATATTTCTTACCAATATTGTAGGATATCCTCGCCCTTATCTCGAAGATTCGTTGCCCAATTTCCTCTATTACGCCAGTTTCCCACTTAACTGATTTATGCTGGTCTGAGGTGCACTCGGTCGACCTTCCTTGGTTTGTTCGACCCAGCAACCGATCCGCCAGAACCGAGCGGTACACAACTATTTTCAGCATTTCAACTGGTTAGGTATATGATCAATATTGAAGTCAAAAGAAAAACAAGGAAACCAAAGTGTCAACAAATACTCAGGATCTTGTTGCTGTGTGCTTAGAGAGACTGAGGTAAAGACAAAGAAAGGGTTAACTTACGTATTGTGTTTCTTCCTCATGAAAAAATGTTGAGTGGGTGCCTGTATGCTTACGTAGGAGGAAGTTAAAAATTGGGGCAACATGTATCCTTTAGAAAAAAGGGAGTGATAGCAATACAATCTTTTTAACACAATATTATTTATTGGTTAAGATTTATTAAAAATTACAAAATTATGAATAGTACTATTATATAAAAAGTATGATTCACAAAAATTTATAATTTTTAATAAATTTTAATTAATAAGAAAAAAAATATGTTCAAAAGAGTATTTAATAAATTTATTTTCATTTTTATTTTTTCTTTTTTCTTTTCTATTTTTTATAATACTGTGAAAAAGAGATAAAATAAAGTAAATAAAAAACAAAATAAAATAAATCCAAAATTAGATGTTCACATAAGCTTCTACTCATTTGGTTAACTTGACATTTTTAGGATGGATCTAAATCTGTACAAGCCTCAAGGTTCCAGATTCGCATTGTCTTAAAGGATGTGGCCCTGATACGCGTGGTCCTTGAACGCATAAATATCACATGTGCATACCCAATAATTGTACGGGAAGTTAATGACTCATAATAATGTTGCCAAAATAGATTGTTATATAAATGGCTTAAATATTTTGTTACTCTTCGCAATTATGTGGTTTTTAGTTTTATGTTTCTGTAAATTTATTTTTTAGAAATAATCTTTGTAAATTTTTTCTTTTTGGTCTTTGTTATTTTATTTATCTATGTCATATATTTATTTATTTATTTTGTTTTAGTTCCTATAGTATTTGATTTATTTTGAATTAGTCTTTGCAAAAAAAAAAATAGTATCTAAAAACAAATTATTGACATATTACTAGATGGATAACAATAGGCGTGGGACGGGGGTGGATTTGGCTATTCTTGTTCCTGTCCTTGCCCTCACTAAGGGTAGGATGGGTTTGAGGTTGAATATGAAAAATAAAACTTAACCTACCCCATTGGGGTTGGAGAAAACTGTGGGGAACCCACCCACTTTTTTAGAAAAATAATAATTTACTTGTATATAATTTTAAATAAATCATATATTAAATAATTAATTACATTTTAATTCAAGTAGTATATAAAACTTAATAAACAACACAAATCAGAAAAATAAAAAATTTAAAAACTAAGTTATTTTTTAATAAATCATGTAATTTTCATGCTATTATTTAATTACTATTATTAGATCTTTTAAGAGGATGAAAATATATTATTAACTTATACACACAGTCCACCCTATTTTTCTTTTTCACTCAACCAAACATACTATTAGAAATTTACATTCATCCTAAAAAATCAGGCTAACCAAATGAGTGGAAGCAAAAGTTGCAATTAGGTGAACACTCAATTTTATGTCATTTTCATTTACGTTATTTAATCTTCTTTTCACATCATCATAAAAATCATAACCAAACATGGATAACGATATTTTTTTTTCTTTTGTTTGGTTGGAAAGAAAATAAAAGAAAAAAGAAAAAAGTTGACTTCCAAAACAAAAATTTAATTTTTTTTCTTTCTTTCACTTTCTCTTCAATTTAAATTTTAAAATTTTCTCTCTTCTCTTATTTTCCTTCCACCAAACCAAATAGGCCATAAAAGTCGAAGGTTCTTATATTCCCCTTGTCTTAGAGGATGTGGCCCTGATAGAAGACAGGTGTGCTCCTTGATCACAAAAATATTATATGCGGGAGACCCAAAAAACATAGGGAAAGCCAAGGCCTCATAATAATATTGTCAAAATAAATTGTTATATAAATGCTTTAAATATTTTGTAACTCTATGCAATTATACATTTTTTGCTTTTTGGTCCTGTAATTTTTTTTTTGAAATAGTCTTTGTAAATTTTTTTTTTATTTTTATTTTGATCTTTATTTTGCTTTAGTCTCTGTAATTTATATCTATTTTTTTCATTTTAGTCTCTATAATATTTGGTTCATTTTGAATTAGTCTCTGTAAAAAAAAAATGAGAAGGTCTAAAATTAGTAAATAATCCACATATTATAAAGATAAAAACAAAAAATTAAATATACTATAAAGACTAAAACAAAAGAAAAGAAATTTTACAAAGAACATTTTGAAAAAATGAACGAAAGGTAAAAAAGTGCATAATTGCATAAATTGTATAACTTTACGCAGAAAGAATATGATATCTCAATTTTTATTTGACTAAACAACAATGAATGATTATCTTGTGTTTAGTTGGAACATGAACTCAATTAACAATTAATGTTGGCGAAAATTTTTTAAGAGTATAATAAAATTATACATTTAAAAAAAAATGTTAAACACATAATTTGGTCTTTATATGTGTCACATATTCTCAATTTCGTCCCTACACATAAAAACTTATTATATTGGTTTCTATACATGCAAATATTATTGGTTTGGTCCATACCGTCATGACGTCACCTACATTGACCGTTAATCTCGTTACGCATTCTTAATTTAGTTCTCATTCATGTAGTGCATTCTTAATTTAATTCTCATATTAATTTAGTCCTTATATGTACAACGCATTCTTAATTGAGTTTAATGGCTATACATTGCCAGTGTAGAAACTTTTACATTGTCAACCAATGAAAAATCAGTGTTGGTATGACTTTTAGTGCCTGACCTATCTTTTCTTCTTAATTTAGTTTCTACACATATAACACATTATTAATTCTTATAGGTACCAAATTAAAAATGCACTGCATGTATAGGAACCAAATTAAAAATGCATTATATGTATAAGGACTAAATTAAGAATGTGTGAAGGAGTTAACAGTCAACGTAAACATTGTCTTGGTCACAAGGACCAAAATGGTAACAATTGGACGTATAGGGACCAATTTAATAAGTTTTATGTATAAGAACCAAATTGAAAATTTGCAACATATATAAAAACTAATTTATATGTTTAAACTTAAGAAAATATAAGAGAAAAAAAATAGAAGTGGAAAATAAAACATACGATATAATAAAGATAAGATTATGACTGATTTCATGATGTGGTAAGGAATTAACTCACGTGGCCCACGAGCCCAACTAACAATAAACATTCGATGTTGTTTATGCTTTATATATATTTATAGGATAACCGTTTATGACCAACCGTAATTAAGTCACAGACCATAGCAAGCATAAACACTAGTATCCATGGCGGAGCAACATCAGAAGCTGCACATTTCTGTGTTTCCATGGCTAGCCTTTGGTCACATAATCCCATTTTTTGAGCTTGCAAAATTCATAGCTCAGAAGGGTCACAAAATTTCTTTCATTTCCACACCTAGAAACATCCATCGCCTCCCTAAACTACCTGAAAGTTTACAAACTTTGGTGGATCTGATAGATATCCCACTGCGCCATGTTGATAAACTCCCTGAAAATGCAGAGGCCACAACGGACATTCCTCACCACATCATTCCATACCTCAAGAAAGCTTTTGATGGTCTTGAAAAACCTTTGACTAAGTTGCTGGAAAGATCCACACCTGATTGGATCATATGCGACTTTGCACCATACTGGTTGCCCCCAATATCTTCTAAGCTAGGCATCTCATGCATCTTTTTCTCTATTTTGAGTGCATATGGCATGTCTTCTTTTTTGGATTCGTTTATGCGAAAGGCAAGTGAATTTCCGGAGGAAAAAGCTTTTTTAGATGTCCATGCTGCGCAAAATGAATCCGGGGTTTCAGATATGTTTCGACTTATAGGAATCCTGAATGGTGTTGAAGTGTTTGCTCCAAGAAGCTGCGTGGAGATCGAAGGTGAGTCTCTCAAATTGCTTGAGAGTATAAGTAGGAAACCAGTGATTCCAGTTGGGTTATTGCCACCTTCACTACAGTTCAGTGAAGACGGCAAGGATGACAACTGGGATGCCATCCTTAATTGGTTAGATAAACAGGAAAAAGGGTCAGTGATTTATATAGCATTTGGAACTGAGGTGACACTAAGTGATGAAGAGTTTACTGAAATTGCTGTGGGATTAGAACTATCTGATCTTCCCTATTTTTGGGTTCTAAAGAAGCAAAATATTTCTGCTATTGAGTCGCAGGATTGGCTTGAGAATCAGTCAAAAAGGGGAATGGTGTGGAGAACATGGGCACCACAGTTGAGGATTTTAGCACACAAGTCTGTGGGGGTGAATTTCAACTATCGTTTAGAAATTGGAAGTAATTAATTACCACTTACAAGACGCTTGTTTCAATTTTGCATTTAATTATATCTGCTATTTTCACATTATCCTAGGGAGCTATATTCCCAATTTGTTGGTCCTGTGGTAGAATAACTCTTTCTCTATTCTCTAAAATTGAGTGGTCAGTTGCGTGCATGTAGTGAGGTATCTGATAAATTGTTCGTGAGAAAAAATGAGCAAAAAAATGCTTGATTATAACGATTGTTAGTCGAGACACACTTCCCAATTTATACTTTAAATTTATTTACATACATTTTCATTGAAAGTTGTGTATAATGTTCTTGAATTATGGAACAAGGTCCTACATTATTTATGCTTTTTCTGTCTTTAAAATGGAATAAGATTCTACATTTGGTATCAAAGCCTCGTCTATAACCATTGTTATCAACTACTTTTCCTCACATTTTTTCATATGGAATTTATTGAACACCTCACACACACAACAAAACACTTACATTTTTGTTAGAGAACTAAAGTCTTACATCGGACAAATAAAGTCAAGTCAAAATGTATATAAGGATAGAGAAATCAAACCCAATTGGTTCGAATCTTTTGGGTAATACACCTTCTATCCTTGATGTACATCTAAGCCCAATCTACACTCTCCCATTGGGCTCATACTACATATTATAACATGGTATCAGAGCCCAAATGACGTAACAGTCCATACCAATTTAAAAAATAAAAAAAATTGGGCCTCTGAGACTAAAGAAGCACAAGCCTAGGCGGCTAACAAAAAAAAAAGCATAGACCTGATGTCTTTGAGGCTAACTTGAGTACAAGCCAAAAAAAAAAGTAAAAAGGTAGAAGCCAAGTTCAAATAAAAAAAATGATCTATGGCTTACTCAATGATAGTATGCAAGTCACAATTGTAACAATCCAGTTGGACTTGAGGGGAGTGTTAGAGAACTAAAGTCCTACATCGGACAAATAAAGTCAAGTCAAAGTGTATATAAGGATAGAGAGATCAAACCCAATTGGTTCGAATCCTTTGGGTGATACACCTCTTATCCTTGATGTACATCTAAGCCCAATCTATACTTTCTTATTGGGCTCGCACTACATATTATAACAATTTTCAAAGAAAAAAGTGAGTTCTTTTAGCCTTTGCCTTCTACTAAAGTATGTATGGTATATTACAGGCTTTTATGGCTAAGGCTAGGAATCCTCTCATGCATGAATTAGAGACTTGCAGCTTCTCCTCCATTGACACCTACCTACATTAGAGTCAATAGCCTTTACATTGTATCAATTGTTCCTATTCAATTTGTAACAACTCTTCCATGAATATCAAATCAAAACCAAAACATTGACAATATATATGGATTATATTCATATTCCCATGTTAATTTCTAACCCCGTGTGCATTTGTACATCTTAATTGATATTCTTCAAGCAGAGCATTAAGAGCTCTTTTATGCATACATGTTGTATATGGTTGTAGAGCTAGAGGGCCCTTCTACTCAAAGTTTATTGTTGTTGTGCATTCCCAATTCTTATTAACATTGGCACCTAGGAAATTGTTGGACACTGATCAAGAGAGGGTTCCAATATTGTGCATCCGAAAGAGTAAAAGAGACAACTATAGGTCCATCTAGAGTGATTGGGTCTTGGTAAATAGAAAATAAATGGCAGATGTTGCATGTCCTTCAAATGTAATAGTGTGGTTTATTGCGTCCATGTTTCAAGTAGTCCGCACAAAGTCAGCAAAAATAATCACTGAAAAAAGGTTAGGAATGGAATGGTCATCCATCTATTTTAATTACATGATAATTTTTCAAACAACAAAAGAAACAAGTAGGAGTGAGGACAAATATCATATGTGACAATTAATACAGAAATATAACTATTCAAACAATTGAATAATGAATGATAGAAATATAGTCTTAAAACATATAATTTCTATATGAATGAAAATGCATGGGGCCCAATAAAATCCTACTACATGGAAAGATCCATATTTTTCTTTTAAAGGAGCAATTGGGAGAGTAACACTTGCGGGAGCAATAGGAAGACCAAAATTGTAGATTTTTAAAAATAAGATGACTAAATGTCTCTAAAAAATATTAGGGGACCAAAAATGTAATTTCACCATATAATTAAGAGTGTGCACATAAATAATTGTACCCAAGTGCCTCAACAACCAATCATGAGTTGTGTAGTGCCCAATCGGGATAATTGTCATGAGTAGTATGACACAAGGGAGCCACCCACTTGGTCACTTATCCATCCTAAACCATTTAATCCTAAGGTTAAAAGAAACCTCCATTTAAGCACTCTTGCTACCATTGGGTGAAATGTAGCTCAATTCTTTATTAAATGGTATGTTATGAATATGCTTATATATAAATTTTACAAGAATTATACGACACAAATTCAAGACAATTACAATATATTGTACATACATCAATTTGCACGTGTGTGTGTGTATGGGTGCACGTGCGTGCGTGTGTGGCTGTGGCTGTGGGTGTGCATGTTAAAGAATAAAAATACAAGGTTAATAAAATCCATTATGAATTTGAAAAGATATTTGAACATAAAGTAATAAAAATCAATATTTAATTTAACTTGCATAGTTTGATATTTTTATTAGTCTAGACGTTAAAGATTAACAGAAAAGAATTTAGAGATGTTTACACAATTTAATTAAAAATAACGGAAGCTATTTAAAGTATATGAATTATAACAACCATTTATAGATTAACAATCTCATTTTAATTTGGGCTGATTAAAATTTTAAAACATCAAACATATATAACTAAAAGGATAAAATAAAGTGATGCATATTTTTATAATAACAACGTGATTGATTCTTAACGTTTCTAGTATGTGGTTTAATCATAAACATTTATTAATAAAATATGTTTCGTAAGTGATCTTAGAATTTAATTGACATGCTTTAGATCAAATTTATAATTAAAACAAATGAAATTTACCGTATACATATATGAATATATAACACGTGTGTATTTAAGAAAAATAGTAGCTATATAATTAATTTATCATGTGAAAGTAAAATATAAGCTGCAGGAATTTATTAATCATAAACTAAGCACTTAAGATTTTAAATTAACATCAAAAGTACTCGCTTTAACTAACAGCAAAATAATTAGATAATCGAATAATTTAATTAACAAATTAATTTTAACTAATAGCATAAAATTAAATTTAACAGTAACATAGTTTTGTAACGTAGAATTAAACTAACAGTAAAATAGTTGTATAAAATTAAGGCAACAGCAGTGTAAATTGCATAACATAAAATTAATCGAAAAACAATTATAATTTCTCAAAACAACAAATAAAGCAGCTGGTATAAATAACAGTGAATTTAAATAATTAATAAAATGATATTCAATTCATATAAGATAAGATCAACATTAGTGGCAGAAATTAAAAATAGAACAGAATACTATACAGATTTTTACATGGTTAGAAATTAAAACAAAGTGGATTAGAGATAGTTTAAAAACAAGAAATAAAATTGATTAGTAGGGTTTAGTAACAATTAGAAGAGGTAATTAAGGAGAAGGTTAGAAACAATTAAATTTTAATTAAGAATTAAAAAGTAAATTAACAACGTTTTGACATTTTTACTTAACAGAACGATAATTATGGAACAAGGTAAAAAAAAACAATGTGAGGTTAGAGACACCTCACTAAACACCCATAGTTATACTCTTATTTTAAGAGTTATAATAGATATCTCCTCCCCTTTCTTTATAGAAGTTTTGGCGATGACAAAATAACGTTTCTTTCTCCTAATTTGTGTAGAGCCTTGATCCCCCACGCACCATCTTTAGTAAGTAAAATTGAGAACTGATGTGAGAGTAAAAAAAGAAGAAGAAGAAGAAAGTGGACGTGTATTTTTGGGACCACTTAGGTAGCTCTTATTTATAGAAGTTTTAAAGGTTTGTTCCGTAAATTTTTACTAGCTTTAGGTGGCCGAATTTTGTAAATCTAGATTGATGACTGATCCAACCTATTTTCATGCAACATGAAAATCTGCAACCTTGCGAAGCTGTAGGCCTAGGTAATCATTAGTTTTTAATTAGTTTTAGGTTAGCCTAGTTTAATTCCTAGTGTGTGTAGTTTGGTTGAATTTTAATTAGTTTTAGTTAAGTTTGTAAAAATCTGGTTGCTCTTTAAATATTTACCTAAGTTATTAATAAGAGGCAATAATAGCTTCTCTTTTCCCACTTGTAGCCGAACTCGTCATGTGGAAGGCAATGATGAAGTCGGCAAGTTGCCATTGTACAAATAATAAAAATTTGCGGCAGCTTGTTTCTCTTAGCTTTCAACGTGTAGTTTTTGTAGGCTTTAAGTTATTTAATTTGATTTTAAAACTTAGTTGTTATGGTAGTTTGGTTTTAGATTTTAATTTAATTGGCCATGTTAATATATTTAATTAAAGCTTTGATAATTCTTTTTGACTTATATCAATTTATTCCTATCTTACTAGTTAAATTTAATTTCAACTTAGTTAAATTAGAATAAGTTTAATTTGGTTTATTTTAATTTAATCCTCACCAAAAATGTATTAATTTAATTCATTTTAATTAGTTTAGTTTACTAAAAACAAAATCTGATTTGTTTCTAACTAAGGCACAAGTTTAAGGGATAAGATACAATGATTGCTTATGTCCCCTGCATGGTAGCTGAGGTATACATTTGTGCAGCTTGTGTATAAAATAAAAGTGCAGAGCCGGTTCTAATACTCGTTTTAGGCAATGTTTTTAAAACTGAACTGGTCATTGAACCAGTCAAGGTACTAATTCAAGGTTTAATTGCTCAATCGGAGTTGAACCATAGTCGAACTGGTATTAATAAAATAATAATAATAATAATAATTTAATAATACATAAAAAATTAAAAAATATATAATATCATAACTTTATAATATTAAAAACTAAAAATAAAATATAATTTTATAAGTTCTTAACATATACAATACCTAAAAAAGTTCAAATTAAATATGTCATAATACTTAAGTCTAAGTTTTAATAATACACATTAATATTTATTAATAAAAAAAGTTTATATTTAGAATAAAAAAGAAAATGACAAATATTTTAGGTTGATTTTCATTTTTTTAAAGAAAAAACATCAAAATAATATTTTATTAGATATTTTTTATCAAACCACTACGAACCGGTTTTTGACCGGTTTTGACTGGTTTTTGACCGGTTCACCGGTTCACAGACCGGTTTTTTGCTTGGCCAGTCTCTCTAGTTTAATTGGATTGGATACAGGACCGGTTCACCGGTTTTCCGATTGAACCGGCCGTCCAGTCCGGTTCTGAGAACCTAGGTTTTAGGTGATTTTTGGAAAAATTGATTTATATTTAAATCTTAGGTTTTTAGGATTTTAGTTTAAGTTGGTTTTTGACTAAAAATAATCATACTTATATATTTTAGTTAAAACTAAGTAATTCTATTTTCATTATCTTAATTATTCTATAACTGAAAATTAATTTTAACTAATCAAACTTAATTAAAATTAAGCAGAGTAATTCTAATTAGGTGATTTAGATTTTCAATATTACTCATAATAATTTAATTTGTACTTGAAATTCTTAATCTTGTCTTAATCAGGACTTTGAAATTGAAGTTAAGTTAAGCTACTAGCTTGAGCTACTTACTTGAGTCATTGGCTTGAGCTGCTTTCTTATTTGGTTTTTCTAGAGAAATTTTAAATTTAGTTATTTTAGGTAAACAGAGTTTTTGTAAAGTCTGTTATAAATTCTGTTTGCTTTGTTTACAGAGTTTTTAGTTTGTAAACTTTTTATTTTGGTTAAGGATTATTAGTAATTTAAATAAATCCAAGCGAAAATAAAATTCTACTGTACTAAAGAATTAAACCGAAAAGTTGTTTGTATTCCTAAATAAATAATGTGATAGAAATTTCAGGACGTTACAGTTGCCACATTAAGTAGTTTTAAGCCCAATATGCTATCATCCATCTTTTTCTTTTCATCGATTTAGGTCATTTATCTATTTCTTTTGTCTTTGTTATTTTGTTTTCATTTATAGTGTCGTAAACAATTTGGAAGCTTAGAGTGTGGATATTTTTTGCGAGACATATGCTCAATATTATCTCATCGGCCATTGTTGATTCATTTGAAAATGTATAATTGTATTTTTCATAACTTAATTAGTTTTGTTAAATTCTTTCGAATTCATGAGTAATTTGTTTTAATTGGATTTGAACTTCCAGAGATTTGACATTAAGGATACATTATTTGAAGAGGAAATTTACTAAGATAAGAGATTTGGACAAATTTATGTCTTAACATCACAAAACCTTATAAGTTACGTAGGTATATAGCTCACTGATATGTTGTACCATATATTGTTTTTAGTAATTGTTTTTATTTAAATTCAGTTATTTGTGTTTTGATGAATTGGTCTTTCGATTAGATATGTTGTACTACATTAATGATGTCATTGATATATTAGTTTATTGTAATTTTAGTTGCTGATTTTGTCTCTATTTTTGGAAAAATTTTGCATTTCATTATACTATACGTAGGGAACTAACATTATGATGGTCTGAGTGGAATTGAGCTCGAATCTCTAAAGCAAAGTCTTGAATTCAAGTCTTAAGGATGGAAAAAACATGGTTGAAAAGGGAGATTCTCCTAAAGGTGATTAGTCAGGTTTTTCGACAAAGATTAGTTATCGGCAAAGTCAATAGATACTTTTTACCTATAACATGGTAACCAAAAAATACCATATATAGGGAGGATATTTTAGCATTATTTAAAAAAAATAAGAAAAAAAAAACTTATCTAAAAGGTGTTTTTTGGACTAGTGACTCTACGAAGAATTATTGAATGGAGTAATTTTACTAGAAGTTCTTCCTAAAGTAACTTGATCCTCTCCTGTCACATCACATATATATAGGGGGCGTATTAAGAATTCTTATTACTGTGAGAAATGAGGATGATAAGTATAGATAATTAGACTATATTTAAAGGGTCAAAATTAAAAGAGTAATGTACATGCCTTTTTGAGTGACTGTGAACACTAACTTTTGATCTTGATTATCTGTGTGTGATTGATAATTTTTATTTCTCACAATAAGCAGCAAGAATTCTCACTTGATATATCCTAGAGCAATCAAAATAGGTTGCTTGGCCTGGCTCGTCATGCCAAGGCATGAAAAGCAAGTTGGGTCAGGCCGACCCAAACTCCTCATGGACTACATATTTGCTAGCTTGGCCCATTGGGCCCATCGAGCCAGGCCAAATTGGCCCATGTTTTTTAATATATATATATATATATATGCATTTTACAAAGGATAAAAAATAAAGAAAAATAATACTAAACCAAATAGGCTCAATAGTATTTGGGCCTGTTTTTTTATGAGCTCGACCTAACTCATTGGGTCAAACCAAATTGCCCAATTTTTTTGCCAAAAAATTAATGGCCTATACTGGCCTAGCCTATTGGGCCAGTCCAATTTTGCTGGCTCTAAATTATGTCCCCTAGCTATGTATATTTATTTATTGATGTAAATATTTATATATATTTGGTTCTATATTTATATATTTAATTATTATTTTTAATCTATACGTATATATATTATTATATATATTTGGTTCCATACATTATTATTTTAAAATTTTAATTCAAGACAAAACTTTAATGGAATTTGCTCATTTGCTCCATGTTTCACTTTTTTTTTAATTTTTCTTCCATTTTTTTCTTCCGTTTTTTTTCTTTTAAGAATAAATATAACATCAAAAGACACTTGAACACAAAATGTCTTCTTCACAATAACATTCTCTTTGCATTCTTTATTAACTCAAAACTGTATGAATTTGGTAATTTTCAAGAATAAATCATTAATTTAGTCCTTAAAGAATCACCATCTCTCCTAAATAGTCTTTGAATTAATAAAATTGCATAAATAGTCCTTAAAATATTGAATACTCATCAATTAGTCCCTGATGAGGGACTAATTTGAAGAATTTTTTAATACTTGAGGAATTATATAACATTATTTCTAATATTTTAGGGATTAGTTATATAATTTCATTAGTTTAAGGACTATTTAAGAGAGAGGGTGATGCTTCAAGGATCAAATTGATGGTTTACTCTAATTTTCAAGGAATGACAGATATGGAATCAAGGATGATATCTGAAGGTGTTTAATCAATAGAGACTCTTAGAGAGATGAAGAGAAAAATTTTGGAAAAATCATCAACTCCACGGTACCATTTGTGACTTACACTAGAGCGCAAATGAATTAGACAATGACAAATTATTAAGAATTGACAAATGGTGAATGGGAATGATTTTTTTTAATAAGCAAAAGAAATACATTAATAAAAATTCTCTTGAAGGACAAGGTGTGCTCAAGCCAATAAACAAAATAATTATTACAAAATGATGATCACGTAGCCTAATAGATATCCTCTCCTGCATGCTAATTATGTTGTTATTTTATGCATCCTAAACAAAAGGGCCTGTTTGTATACATCTTAGAAGAACGTCTGAGAGCTTATCTACTAGCATAAGTTCTTTAATACCTAGAAATGGTGTTTAGATACATAATATTGATTATCTTTTGACTTTTCTAAAAATTCTTAGAAGAGCTTATAGAGAAGTTAAATTTTAAAGACTTTTGTTACTTATAGAGCTCATAAAGAAGCTCAATATGTATCATCTAAATATCAAATGAGCTTGTTTAAAAACCAAAAAAAAAAAAAGAACTTTTCACAATAGAGCTTTTAGATAAGTTCTTCTTCTATAAGCTCTTCTAAATAAGCTTGTCCAAACATGCCCAAAATACAAAAACCCATTAAAAGACCAATTACACATTACAGAATGTTGTATCACTACCTCCCCATCCAATGAATACTAAGGTTTTCCCGTAAAAATGCAAACCCAAGAAAATGATGAAAGGCCAACTAATGATTAGGATAAACTTCTTCAAAAGCACCTATAGAAGAAGAAATTAAGAAGGAAAAATGAAAAAAAATCATAATTTAAAATAAACTTATGTATAAACTAAAAATTAACTTTTAGATAAACTAATATGAAAGAACTTCTACAAATTAGTTTATACATAAGTTAATTTTAGCTTATAAAAAAAATTAATTTTTTTTTTTATAAATACTTATAAAGAAATTTATGCAGGCGTATATATATATATATATATGCCAAGAGAATGAGAAGCCAGCACAAAGAGAAAAGATACCAAAAAGTGACGAAATGCACTAGGACTTGTGTACACGATTACTCGGAAAGTACATCAAGCCACACACCAGTTAAATGCTTCGTTCCCTCTTTGAACTCAGGGTACATCTGTAACAATTGTCTCCACTTTGTGCAAAGGTTAATTAATTAGGTTTACTGTTGCATGCACGGCTGTCATAATATGCGCTATTTAAATTGCAAAATTCAACCAATATTCTATACCCTGATCCATGACATGACATCATGCTACGGTGATATTGGTCTGCCACTGCATAGAAATTGCCTCCAACCAATGGCCTATATCCAGCTTGATATTTCCCCTAAAAATGACAACACCTACCCATAGCAAAAACATATCTGTAGCTGCATTTGTTCAAAACCAATGGAGATTGAATATAATAGAAGGAGTTAGTCTCTCCCAACGTAACGAATTAATGTTTGAATTTTTATGAAAAAAAAGTGCTCACATTTGATATCTAAGTACTTTGAACATGATTGTCTCTGATGATGGACCCAGATCTTTTCCATCACAAAGTTCTCTCCAGCTCTCTCTCTCTCTCTCTGCTTTCTCCTCATTCTCCCATCATTTGTTTTCTTTTCTATTTTTTTATGCTCCCAAAATTAATTTTCTGTGCTGGAAGGGCAGGAGAGAATCCAAACACCTCTGAGAATACCTGTTGGAAAAAAAAAAAAAAAAAGCTACATTTATTCCAAACAATTAGCTCCTTTAATGTAGCACATATATATGCAGTCCGTATACT